>JACEFZ010028323.1:112500-491192 GCA_014155875.1 Cepaea nemoralis
AGTTCGGTTAGCACAGAACACAATTCAAATATCTGATGGTGTGATAAATATTGCTTCGTGCGGCTTGGCGCGTGCGGGAGGCCACGCCACTGATAAGGGCACACACACATACACACACACGCAGTAGGCTGAGTTCACGGGTATATTACAATACAACACACTTGTGTGTGAACCGTGTTGTAGGGTTTCGTTGGAGGCTGGTTGCGTGTGTGTGTTCCGTTTTCTTCATTGTAGTTTGAAATATTCAGTTATGTTTTTCATTCACACACCGGAGATATATTTATTGGTATAGAAAAAAAATGGACCCCCTTTGTGAATGTAAACACAGAAGCCGCAAACAATATGTTGCACGATTTATTGCCTGGCATATTTCGCCGCGTCTCGTCGGGTGCATACTGCAGAGTTACATATCATAAGAAGTGAATAAATGAATAATATTATAGCTGAAACAATTATAACATATAGTCTCGTGTATTATTCCTTTGTGGTATAGGTTTACCGTTAAACTTAGTACGTTCTTGAGTGCCCATGTTGAGCTTCATTCAGATCAATACAAAATTTCATTAGAAAGCTCAGCGACAGGGGGGGGGGGGGAACTGTCACCAATATTACCACAACCACCACAAGTATCATCACTGCCACCACCGCCACAGCTGCCACAATTAAGTCCCACTTCTTCTTTTTGTTCTTGTTCTTGTTCTTGTTCTTGTTCTTCCTCTTCTTCTTCGTCTTCTTCTTCTTCTTCTTCTTCTTCTTCTTCTTCTTCTTCTTCTTCTTCTTCTTCTTCTTCTTCTTCTTCTCCGTGTACTTACAGTTTACTCATTAGTTACCTGACCAGTGATATTTCCGCGGACTTACAGTTTACTCAATAGTTACCTGACCAGTGATATTTCTGTGTACTTATAGTTTACTCAATAATTACCTAGCCAGTGATATTTCCATGTACTTACACAGTTTACTCAACGTCTCATGATCACACAAGAGTTGAGTGAAGCTGGAAAGTTCCAACTATTGTAGCAGAGTGTGATCACACAGAAGTTAATGCTGGCACGATCCGAGGGTCCCAACTCATCTAGCAGACGCGGAGCCCGGCACGCCCGGTTTGATGATAGAAGCAGCTGGAAATCTCGTTGCTCGCGGCAGGTGCGGGATTCTCGGCACTTGTATTAGTTTCATACCCGCCGTGGGTATATAGGGGAAAGAATACATTGCCTCATTATGTGCATTTATGGGGGTGATTGTGGGTGTCTAGATGGTTGTGGTTGGTTGGTTAGTCGTTAGCTTATCCTCACTGCAAATCGAACTATTCAGTCCATAAGTGCGCATATCCCCTCTTCTGTATTAGTAGTTGTAGTAATAGTAGCAGTAATAGTAGAAGTAGTATGTTGTTGTTGTGGTGGTGTTAGTAGTTATTGTGGTGGTAGTAGTACTAGCAGCAGCACTAGTATTTGTAGTAGTAGTTGTACTAGTAGTAGTCGTGGTAGTTGTAGTAGTAGTAGCAGTTGTAGTGGTTGTAGTAGTAGTGGTTGTAGTAGTAGTAGTAGTAGCAGCAGCAGCAGCAGCACGTGTCCACTGAGGGCAGTAATACTCTGTATCTACTGAGGTGGCATTAATACCCAAGTTTCCACTGAGGTGGCATTAATACCACGTGCTCACCGTGGTGGCATTAATACTCTGTGTCCACTGAGGTAGCAATAATAATATTGTAACAATTGGCTAGACTTTCATATTGCCTGTGATCTCCAGTGTTCTAAGCATGGCCTGTAGGCTGCCTGTATTTCTTTTGCCTGCGTGTTCCAGGGAAAACAAGTTCTAGCTATACCAGCAGAATGTTTTATCAGTGTGTGTCCTATCTATGATATACCAGTAGCATGTTTTATCAGTGTGTGTTCTATCTATGCTATACCAGTAGCATGTTTTATCAGTGTGTGTTCTATCTATGCTATACCAGTAGCATGTTTTATCAGTGTGTGTTCTATCTATGCTATACCAGTAGCATGTTTTATCAGTGTGTGTTCTATCTATGCTATACCAGTAGCATGTTTTATCAGTGTGTTCTATCTATGCTACACCAGTAGCATGTTTTATCAGTGTGTGTTCTATCTATGATATACCAGCAGCATGTTTTATCAGTGTGTGTCCTATCTATGATATACCAGCAGCATGTCTTATCAGTGTGTGTCCTATCTATGATATACCAGCAGCATATTTTATCAGTGTGTCCTATCTATGATATACCAGCAGCATGTTTTATCAGTGTGTGTCCTATCTATGATATACCAGCAGCATGTTTTATCAGTGTGTGTCCTATCTATGATATACCAGTAGCATGTTTTATCAGTGTGTGTTCTATCTATGCTATACCAGTAGCATGTGTTATCAGTGTGTGTCCTATCTATGCTATACCAGTAGCATGTTTTATCAGTGTGTGTCCTATCTATGATATACCAGTAGCATGTTTTATCAGTGTGTGTTCTATCTATGCTATACCAGTAGCATGTTTTATCAGTGTGTGTTCTATCTATGCTATACCAGTAGCATGTTTTATCAGTGTGTGTTCTATCTATGCTATACCAGTAGCATGTTTTATCAGTGTGTGTTCTATCTATGCTATACCAGTAGCATGTTTTATCAGTGTGTGTTCTATCTATGCTATACCAGTAGCATGTTTTATCAGTGTGTGTCCTATCTATGCTATACCAGTAGCATGTTTTATCAGTGTGTGTTCTATCTATGCTATACCAGTAGCATGTTTTATCAGTGTGTGTCCTACTCCTATCTATGATATACCAGTAGCATGTTTTATCAGTGTGTGTCCTATCTATGATATACCAGTAGCATGTTTTATCAGTGTGTGTCCTATCTATGCTACACCAGTAGCATGTTTTATCAGTGTGTGTTCTATCTATGATATACCAGCAGCATGTTTTATCAGTGTGTGTCCTATCTATGATATACCAGCAGCATGTTTTATCAGTGTGTGTCCTATCTATGATATACCAGTAGCATGTTTTATCAGTGTGTGTCCTATCTATGCTACACCAGTAGCATGTTTTATCAGTGTGTGTTCTATCTATGATATACCAGCAGCACGTTTTATCAGTGTGTATCATATCTATGATATACCAGCAGCATGTTTTATCAGTGTGTCCTATCTGTGATATACCAGTAGCATGTTTTATCATTGTGTGTTCTATCTATGATATACCAGCAGCACGTTTTATCAGTGTGTATCATATCTATGATATACCAGCAGCATGTTTTATCAGTGTGTCCTATCTGTGATATACCAGTAGCATGTTTTATCAGTGTGTTCTATCTATGCTACACCAGTAGCATGTTTTATCAGTGTGTGTTCTATCTATGATATACCAGCAGCATGTTTTATCAGTGTGTGTCCTATCTATGATATACCAGCAGCATGTCTTATCAGTGTGTGTCCTATCTATGATATACCAGTAGCACGTTTTATCAGTGTGTGTCCTATCTATGATATACCAGCAGCATGTTTTATCAGTGTGTGTCCTATCTATGATATACCAGTAGCATGTTTTATCAGTGTGTGTCCTATCTATGATATACCAGTAGCATGTTTTATCAGTGTGTGTCCTATCTATGATATACCAGTAGCATGTTGTATCAGTGTGTGTCCTATCTATGCTTTGTCCTACTCACCGCCAGCCTGAATTTCTCGCCTGGCCTTTCCCTGTCCGTTCCCTCCCCAAGCTCCACATTAGTGATTCTCTCCTCATAACATATTAGTACTTCTATGCCACGCAGGTTGCAGCTCATTACATTTTCTAGGTTATTAGTCATTGCTGGAGTCGTACTAAACTTTATTTTTCCTTCGCTTGCTTTGAACTCAGCGGTAGTCCACTCACTTGCTATTACTTGTAGTTCACTGGACTGATTATTTGCGTGTGGATTAGCTTTGGCTATTACTAGTGTCCCTCGCCATCAGGCAAACCCACTCCGACTTGAGGTACTTGTAATTTACGTCCCCAAGTCAAGGACGAGACTGATCCGCGTAGCAGTGCCGATTTGAAGGTAGTGTTAAATATTCACAGTTTGTTACAAGAGTTAACTTTTTTGAACTCCCTCGCATATTCCACCGCTTTGGAAACTCTTCTAGTCTTTTGTATTCGTATGCTAATATGTGTCTGTCCTTTCATCTTTATCTACAATGCTACCTGAATATGTGTATGATTCATCAAAGGCAGTCAGTCAAGTCGGGTTATCTTTTGCTGGACTTATCTCGTGTATCTTTATCTTTATTTCACCTGTGCATTGTTGATCTGGATGTCTATGACTTCATTAAGTGCGTTTAGTTTATCTTAATATGACTTCCTGTGTGAGACAGGAGGGCATTGTCATCAACGAAGACCGGATCATCAAGTTGCTCCACCAGAGCCCATTGTCCGGCTCATCAAGTTGCTCCATCAGAGCCCATTGTCCGGATCATCAAGTTGCTCCACCAGAGCTCATTGAATTCCATTTCTGGTGGCGTTACTGTTGTCTTCATAATCAAGTCTATAGTCGGTACAAATAACAATGCTAACGAAATGCACCCCTGTTCTTATCTTATATGTATTAGTTTATCCTCATGAAGACTGCATCTCATGTATTTATGTCGCTTTTGTTAAGTAAATAGTCTTCTACGGTGTCCCATAATGCCTTACCAGTTTCCAAAGGGGTTTCTATCACACTATCAGTACTGTTGCATAAGTTTTGTTGCCCAAAAATCCAATAAAATCTATGATTATGTGATCTGGCCGCGCTGGGTCTGTTTGGTCGGAAGCCTGCCTGTTCATCCCTTAGTTGTTTGTCAGTTGCATCTCTTAATCTCTCCAGAACGATCCTGCTTAATATTTTCCACAGGAACTGACAGTAACAGTATTCTTCTGTAACTTTCGCATTTCTTAGATCCTCTTTCTTTGGCAGCTCCATCAGATATAGATCTCTGCCGCCTACTGGTATTTATTTAGTCTTCCAGATTCTGCTGAAGAATGTGTTGAGTAATTCAGTTGAGGTGTTTATGTTGTCTTTAATAGCTTCTCCTGGGATACCATCTGGACCAGTAGCATCCCCATCCTTCAGAAGTTTGGTACCTATTCTAATTTCTTCTTTAGATGTTTTCTCAAGTGCGGACATCCAGCCCCACTTTTGCACTCTGTATATCTGGGGGATCTTTTAGGACAGGTCTGTTCAGTTGATCTCATCAGCTCATCTGACATTTGATTTGTAATGTTGGCGAGAACATCCCCATGACTATTCAGTCAGTTCACATGGTTGATTATATGTTGCTGCTGTTGACCTTGTGGTACTGTCAAGATCTCCGACTGGTCCTTCCACTACAGTTACTTCTGCCATTTCTGCTAGGCCATCTGAATAAATGAGTTATCTTCTCCTTAACTGCTTCATTGCCGATCTCCGTGGTATAGGAGATACGGATGCGGTTCGTAATTCCGCTTACCTGCGTTGGAAACACAGCTGCGACCGATTTAGCAGCAGACCGTCGTTCAGAAAGCAGTGGCAAACTGAACGTAAACTTGCCAAGACATCAACAGCAGCAGTGCTGGTGTTGACAGCGATGTCCTGTAAATAGGATATACAACAACAACAAAAATTCATTGGCTCCTGTCTGTATTTTTCATGGCATGTGACTAAGTGTTTCTGGCGTTGATATTGCTTTTTTTGTTTTAAACATTTCCTCGCTTTGAACTCAAGCGTTGTCCATAGACATGCTACTAGTTCTAGTGCAGTGGAATTATTTTTTCCTATGGATTAGCTTTTCCTAATACCAGTGTCCCTCGCCATCAGGCGAACCCACTCCACCTTCTGAAGTACTTGTCTTTTACATCCCAAAGTCCAGGACGAGAATTTAACATTTGAGTCCATACTGTCGGGTGTAGGGGTTTAACCCGCTACCTCGATATCATCACACGGGAAGTTTAAGAACCAGTGCTCTTATCCATTCAGCAATAATTACCTCCGTTGATTGTGCAGAAATCGGCATTTGTAATGTTTCTTTCCTCCGTTGTTTTAAGTGTCTTGGCGTTATCCGTGCTTTATTTTCGTTGTTTGTTTTAAGTGATTTGTATACATGATGTGTTCCAAACGATTTCAACTTGCTACTGGCCGTCTGCCGTCCTCACCTCGTCCGCTAACTGCTGTTGGGTCTGCTACTTGTTAAAGACTGACCATAAATGGTTCCTTAGTGCAGTGGTTCTCAACCTGTTTTGGCCCATGCACCCCTTCACCATGTGTCCAGAATGTCATCCCCCCCCCCCCCTTTTCGTATTTCCTTCCTAGTATTCCCCCCCCCCCCTATACAGTATACGTAAAAATGGAAGCTAAATTTAATAACACTTACTAGAACAAGTCTAGACGTCTACATAAAACGTGATTTGCTGGCCTACTTAAGTTATAAAACGAATTTCAGAAGGGTGACAAGTACTGAACCGTAAAGTATGAAGGGAAAAACAGTATCAAGTAATCGGTTGTTGAATTAACGCGATCTTGAAATAATCTTAATTCTCCCCTGGAAACCCTAAAATTCCCCCCTAGGGGGAATTCCCCACCGGTTGAGAACCAATGCCTTAGAGTCTTGCTTTCCGGGGTATCCCCCACAATTTTAGTGATTTCCTGTTGATAAGAGGTTGTTTGTCTCGTGAGTTACAACTATTTGGAAAAAAAAACTTATTAATTGGGGACCCGAATCTACACCTGCACTTCTAAAAACATTGACATCGTGTAAGAAGATGATCTAGATTTCTTGTTGATACAGACATGATCAGTGTGATTTTCTGTATTGTGGTCTTGTTATACCCGTTTTGGTTCGTGTATCCTGTTATGTGGAAAACCACTTCCTCCTGAAACAGGATATGTATCTATGCTTCTGTCTGCCCTCCTGTCACTCTCTCACAGTAAGGGTGTCTACATACCGTTTCACCATCTCGTCTCCCCCCGTGACTTTCGCCCGTTCTCACTGTTAGACTGTCTACATTTCTGGCCGTCAGTCCCCGTAACTTGTAATTTGTTGCTCTCCTGGACATATTTTTATTGATTGATTGATTGATTGACTTAGGAACCGACATCACAGCATTCGGGGCATTCCCATAAGCGCTCCGGCCCCATCCTCAGCAGCCAGCGAAGAGTTCCAACATCAATAGTTCCAGTAGCAGGACATATTTTTAAAACATTAGAAAAGATACACACAATGGAATGTTCATAGCATGTAATTTATGTTTGTGTGGAAGTCAACGGGAAATCATCAAATTAATCTCCTAAGAATAGTTTTGTGGGCGGGCAGTCAAGATGATTTGATTGAAGCAACACGCTTCAAATACATGCACACCTGCTTTTGTACTGATTAACACATCCGGTCTCCGCATTTACCCAAGTCTTCCTCCTTGCCAGGCAGTCTCCATATCTACCCAAGTCTCCCTCTCTATAGACAGACTCCATATCTACCCAAGTCTCCCCCTCTGACGACAGACTCCATATCTACCCAAGTCTCCCCCTCTATAGACAGACTTCATATATACCCAAGTCTCCCCCTCTATAGACAGACTCCATATCTACCCAAGTCTCCCCCTCTATGGACAGACTCCATATCTACCCAAGTCTCCCCCTCTATAGACAGACTCCATATCTACCCAAGTCTCCCCCTCTATAGACAGACTCCATATCTACCCAAGTCTCCCCCTCTATAGACAGACTCCATATCCACCCAAGTCTCCCCCCTCTATAGACAGACTCCATATCCACCCAAGTCTCCCCCTCTATAGACAGACTCCATATCTACCCAAGTCTCCCCCTCTATAGACAGACTCCATATCTACCCAAGTCTCCCCCTCTATAGACAGACTCCATATCTACCCAAGTCTCCCCCTCTATGGACAGACTCCATGTCTACCCAAGTCCCCCCCTCTATAGACAGACTCCATATCTACCCAAGTCTCCCCCTCTATAGACAGACTCCATATCTACCCAAGTCTCCCCCTCTATAGACAGACTCCATATCCACCCAAGATTCCCCCTCTATAGACAGACTCCATATCCACCCAAGTCTCCCCCTCTATAGACAGACTCCATATCTACCCAAGTCTCCCCCTCTATAGACAGACTCCATATCCACCCAAGTCTCCCTCTCTGTAGACAGACTCCATATCCACCCAAGTCTCCCCCTCTATAGACAGACTCCATATCCACCCAAGTCTCCCCCTCTATAGACAGACTCCATATCTACCCAAGTCTCCCCCTCTATAGACAGACTCCATATCTACCCAAGTCTCCCCCTCTATAGACAGACTCCATATCTACCCAAGTCTCCCTCTCTGTAGACAGACTCCATATCCACCCAAGTCTCCCCCTCTGTAGACAGACTCCATATCTACCCAAGTCTCCCTCTCTGTAGACAGACTCCATATCCACCCAAGTCTCCCCCTCTATTGACAGACTCTATATCTACCCAAGTCTCCCCCTCTATAGACAGACTCCATATCTACCCAAGTCTCCCTCTCTGTAGACAGACTCCATATCCACCCAAGTCTCCCCCTCCATAGACAGACTCCATATCTACCCAAGTCTCCCCCTCTATAGACAGTCTCCATATCTACCCGCCTCCCTCTCTGTAGACAGATTCCGTATCTACCCAAGTCTCTCTCTCTCTCTCTCTCTCTCTCTCTCTCTCTCTCTCTCTCTCTCTCTCTCTCTCTCTCTCTCTCCGTGCCAGACAGTTTGAATATCTACCCGTCCCCATCTTTGCCTGTCTCCATATCTACCCAAGTCTCTCTGCCAGGTATGCTCCCTCTGCATCTTGTCCTCTAAACTCCTTCAATATGTATATGGCCATAATTTACTCAAACATGCATGTACAGTTGTACTCCCAACTCTACTAATTTGCCTTTCTGTCTTGTCTCTGTCTCGTTTCTGTAACTCTTTGTGTGCCCCATCCCTCTTCTCCCCCCCCCCCCCCCCACACACACAGCATGTACACATCCGGGGTTGGGGGGGGGGGGTACAAACCCATTGTCAGTTCCTCCCTCCTGTCCAGCTGCACGACCCTGTCTCTTTGTGCAGCTTTCAGCTGAAAGTTGGGGCAGATCCTGTCATTGGCTGAAAGGTGCGGCACGCGCACACAACACGCCATTGTCAACACTGACCCCAAAACGGCGGGTAAAAAAATGCCCGGATAATGGCAGACAGAAGTCAGTATAACCGCCATTGTTGAACCGGGCCAGAATCGGCTGTGGGAGATAGTGTAGCAGAGAATCTCGTCTGAGAGGAATTTGGGAAGCGCACTGTACATTCTAGAAAGGCAGCCTTCTTGTATGAGTCTGTAGACAATGAGATTGCAGGAAATCACTTCTCTCAGACATTATGGAATCCCGTTGTTCATGCTGGGAAGGGATGCTGGCAAGTCGCCATTGTTAGCTTTCAGTGATTGATCACATAATATACTGTTTATTAAATGCATACTTACCGAGTGGGAGCCGGGCTGGCGCAGTGGGTAGCAGGCTTATCTGCCGACACGGAGGTCATGTATTCCACTTTCCACCACGGGGTAATTTTTGTAAATTGGAATCGGCGCCCAGTTGGACTGGTTGCCAGGACAAAGTCATAAAAAGTAAAGGCCGGCGCACAGTGACCACATGACCCACCGAGTGTCCATTGTCCTATAGAAACATGGGACCGGAACCATACGGCGAGTAGGTCTCACGGCGTGTCAGGGGGCTCTGTTCTTGTATTTTCTCAGGGCGCCGTGGCGATGGCGTTACGGACGCAGTTCGTAATCCCGCATACCGAGTTCCAAACTCAGTGCTGGCGATTTGGAAGCAGAGCGCCTTGCGTTGGTTTTTATGCAGTGGTATGAGTGCCGGCCGTTCAGAAAGCAATGGCAAATTACCAAACGTAAACTTGCCAAGAAATCACAAACAGCCAAATATGCTGAGATTGACTGCGACGTCCTGTAAAGGATACGCAACTGACCGACACAACTGTAAGACATTGCTGATATTGCCTTTAAATTATCAGAACTCTGCGCTGCTCTCTCTCTCTCTCTCTATCTCTCTCTCTCTCTCTCTCTCTATATATATATATATATATATATATATATATATATATATATATATATATATATCTCCATCCCTCTCCCGCTTTTTCTTAATTTTCCCAACATTCTCCCCCGCCTCCTATTAGAGTTGCTTACTGTGTACACTGGTGTGGTGAGGCATGCACCGAGTCTGTTGTCGCCGCCACCCGGGGTAGGGCAATGCTGGGTGCCAGGATTTGTTCAACTGTTGGAGTCATGGTGCTGTGGTCATCAGTGGCTGCCTGCCCTGACTGGTTTGTCCTGGTGTGATATTTGCTGTCTTTTGTCTGGATGTGAAACGTGCACGATGGGCAGAAAAACATCAAATGGCGTGCAAATGTGGTTTGTCAGGACAATACAGAGAATACCATGGACAGACAGAAAAACCAATGACCAAGTCCTACGAGAAGCAAATGAAAACCCTAAACTGATTAGAGAAATTAGGCGTAGACAGTTACTCTTTTTGGGCACATTATGAGAAGAAGACAATTAGACAACTTGGTGACAACTGGCAAGATTGAGGAGAAAAGAACAAGGCAAAGGCAGAGATGTAAATACCTGGATGGCTTGGCAACGTGACATGGTCGAGACAAGAACACAGAGCTTATCCACGACTCTGGTGATCGCGTGAGATCGCTCATGCTTATCGGCATAACACATGATAATAATAAGCACATTTTCGGTTTATTGTTTTAATTTTGTTATCTTTCCATTCTTCTCAGTCAGTTTTTATGCTATAATATAGTCACTTTAGTGTCTTCCTAGTGTTTATATGTTGTGTATTTGCTTGCTGATAAAGGTTAGCCACCAAAACGTCCTTTGTTTTCCGTAATTGTGCTCTGTTAAGCTGGACTACTTGGTGTTATTTTACATTGTTCACACTGCTTCAATAGAGGCGCGTTCCCGTTCTGAGTGACAGTTACTACCGCTGTATTGATCCTGCGACTGGCCGAAGCATTGTTCTCCCGGTTATCTGCCCATTGTCCCCCACACCCCTGGCGGGTTTAAGCCGGGACGATAAGATACCATCTGCTGTCACCATTATTGTGGCACGTGACCCAGTGAGATGCCCAGCCGCCAGGTCTGTTTTACGGCTCCAGTCATTGCCTTGACCCCAGCTGTTGGCCTGTGTTGGGCCCGCCAGTGTGTACAACCAATAGTTGGTATCCTTCAAATGTAAGGTGTAAGCAACAGTCTGGAGCGCGTGTGTACAACCAATAGTTGGTATCCTTCAAATAAAGTCGCTTAAAAGTCGACAGGGTCGACTTCATTGCACCGGGTTGTATCCCATATGGCTCGGTCTCTTTCCGCAGCACGGAAAGCGTCGCACAAAGCACAAACTCCGTAGCTTTTAGCGACGACCCACAGGAGTCTCCGAAACATTTAACTCGTAAACCGAAGGGTGCGGCCCGAAATCGAACCCACAAACCTTCGGAGCACGAGTCAAACGGCTTGACCACTTCGCCACAGAGACGCGTGTACAACCAATAGTTCGTATCCTTCAATTGTATGGTGTTGACAGAAGTCAGGGGCGCGAGTGTGTACAACCAGTAGTTGGTATCCTTCAAATGTAAGGTGTTGGCAGAAGTCAGGGGCCCGCGAGTGTGTACAACCAATAGTTGGTATCCTTCAAATGTAAGGTGCTGCCAACAGTCAGGGGTGCACGTGTTTTACCTGGACGCCAAAGCCAAAGTAAAGAATAGTAACACTGTAGAGCAGTGTTTCCCAACGTGGGGCCCACGCCCCACAGGGGGGCAATTCGACTGTTAAGGGGGGCAATTCGAAAATGGAAGAATCGGAGGAGAAGAAGAAGAAGAAAAGAAATGTAAGGGACAGCGCGCAGAAGCTACTAAAAGCAAAGCTACTAAAGTCACTCCCTGAAAAAAAAACACACACACACCACACCACACACTATATATAATATATATATATACATCATTATAATATATATATAGTATATACACATATACATATACAAACACACACACACCCACACACACACAGCACACACGAAGACGGATAGCGCAGAAGGGCAGATAAATGACAAGCACAAAAGAAGAGGACACATCAGAGACATCATTATGGTTGTGAATATGGACAATTTATATGGGAAGGAGCCGTTTTATCGGGCAGATGTCACAGCAATCCAGGTGGCCTTGTTATCATCATCATCGCCATCATCATCAGATCTGCTGACCGGGTAGGCGCTGGTGCTTCTCCACAGATATTTGCCCCTGGTGTTTAGGATCGTACTAGTCCGGGTAACACCAATCCTGCTGTTTCTGGGGTTTGAACCCGGATCTCTGTCTCGGCAGGCAAACGTACTAACCGCTATGCCACATCGGCTCCTTGATAAGGAACACACCAGTTTTATGTAAATGGCTTAAACACCAGTTTTATGTGCATGACTTAAACACCAGTTTTATGTACATGACTCAAACGCCAGTTTTATGTAAATAACTTAAACACCAGTTTTATGTAAATGGCTTAAACACCAGTTTTATGTACACGACTTAACCACCAGTTTTATGTACATGACTCAAACGCCAGTTTTATGTAAATAACTTAGACACCAGTTTTATGTAAATGGCCTAAAGATAAAAGTAAAGTGAGCCCTGTAGCAGATGCAGCCGATAGAGTGTTAGTTTTAGGGCTTTACGTGTTCTATATTCCATATATGAGTTTACGGTGGTCAGTTCCCTTCCTCTCCACCGTTCCAGCCCAGAAAGTTCCCAGAAAATTGTCTGGGTCCCATTTGTATGAAGCTGGACCGACCCTGAGATCATGGTTAGAGCAGTAGCACACATGACTCCAGTCTTGCAGATCCCGTGTTCTGTTCCTTGTGTAGCGGCTGGCTTGTCTTTGTTTGGAAAATGAACACAATAAAAGTCTGTGCATAATTCCAAACTAATGCTCTATGGTACCCCATTGTAGAAGAGGAAAGGCCGAGTGAAGAACCAAGCAATATATGCTAATTCACAGCTAACGTTCGTCACAGCCAATCGGGCAAGAGAACGCTGAGTTCCAGTTCCTTGTCTTGGGACGTGTTCACTCAGCCAGACCGTGTTTTGTTGCCTTCAAGCGAACCGGCCTTGAACGGTCCCAACTTGGGGATGCTGGGATTTCTGGTGTCAGCTGTCTGACGTGGCTTCCCAGTGTGTGGCTGTGCCCGTGTTTGTTTTGTTGTTACTAGTCATTTCCAGGATGTCAACAATTGGAGACTGTTGTCTGCATTCGAGTTTGTTCCAGGAATATGGCTAAACATGTAGGGCAAATTGTGATATTTCAGGGATATGTGTAGTGTATCTGAGAGGTGGCACCGGCCTTGACTCCACATTGTGGAGTATGAGTCGCGGGGTGCGGGGGGGGGGGGGGGGGGGGTGTTTCTTTTATTTTTTTATATTTATTTGCAACATAGGGAACCTCGGCGGTCGCGTTTGAGTAGTTGATAGGTAGCTACGCTGACAGTATGACAAGGTAATGTCATGAGTGCGGTCGTACGAGGCTCGTCGTCTGGTTAAATAAGAGGACTGACCATCTAGTCCAGTGGTTCTCAACCTTTTTGGCCCATGCCCCCTTTACCATATGTTCAGAACGTCATTTCGTCTATTCTCCCCCCCCCCCCACCCATTCGAATGTCCTCCCTATAAATCCCCCCACCACCCTTACACAGTATACATAAAAATGGAAGCTAAATTTAATAACACATACTAAAACAAGTCTAGACGTCTACATAAAACGTGATTTGCGGGTCTACTTACGTTATAAAACTAATTTCATTAGGGCGAGAAGTACAGAGCCGTAAAATTTAGATGGTAAAACAATATCAAGTAATTGGTTCTTCTATTAATGCCATCTTGAATAATATTAATCCCCCCCCCCCCCCCGGAAACCCTAAAATTCCCCCGGGGGGGGGGGAATTCCCCACCGCTTGAGAACCACTGATCTAGTCCGTCGTTTGTGCTGGACTACAGAATGTGATGAGCCTACCACAGTAGGTTGTTTGCTTGAGGACTTGGTTAATGTACCCACACACACAAAAAAATTACAGGAACCTTAGGATGATATAGCCTGATTCCCGGGTAGTAGTTCGGACGCCTGGGCTGCTTCGATAAGGGCGGAAAAAAACCAGGAGTGTCTTATGGACATGTTCTTGCAGACGCGACCCCATGTAGTTTGTGTGTGCTAGTTTACTCATTCCGAGGGCTTGAAGAAAAACAATTTTCGATTCCTTTTCAGCAAATAGACGTTGTGACTCGTTACACCGTTGTGACTTGTGACTGTTGTGACTTGTGAATCCGCTGTGACTTCTGACATCGTTGTGACTTCTGACTCTGTTGTGACTTCTGGTTCCTTTTTCATTTATGTCCACATTGGGATTTATGACTTCATTGTTTCTATGACTGCATTATGATTTATGACTGCATTATGATTTATGACTGCATTATGACTTATGAGTGCAGTATGACTTATGAGTGCATTATGACTTATGACTGCGTGTTAGGGTGGTTAGACAATCCACGATCATTGCAAAAAAGTGATGTTTACTGCCGTTTGAGTGTGTAGTGTCTGCGTCTTCGTAGACGAATTCGCGTTCTTGGTGCCTGTTAGAATATCAAGCCAGATTTCTCTAGTATGAGACCAAATATTATATATATATATAATAGCCCGCTAAGCATTGCTGGCTTCGCTTGGACAATAGTTGTCATCTACTGCAATAGTTATCTACTTGCTGTATAGGACAGGAGTGGGGGAAGGGAGTTGTTGAGCCCAAGGAATTAAGACTGCCTGACTAGTGCGTTCGCCGCGAACTGTGCAGGTTAGGGTTATATTTTATATTTAATTACAAATAATACTGGAACAGAAAGAGTTAAATAATAAAATAACAGTAGCAAATAACATATTTTAACTTTTACCACAGTTGGTAATGCAAACTGCACTTATCTTAAACACAAATAACCGTGTTTTACGCGTTGCAAAACATTATCCACGAGGGCCGCAGTTAGCTACTTGAAGGGCCACACGCGGCCCTCGTGCCACATGTTTTGGACATCTGGTCGCCAGGGCCTGGAGATTGTCGTGGTGGTTTGGTGAACAATGGAAGCTTTGTGTGTCTGCTGGCCAGGACCGCTCTTTACAAGCCAGGGACTCTCTTTACAAGCGAGGAACTCTCTTTACAAGTTAGGACATGTGGAGTTGTTCCACGTTACCTCCCAGTTGACAGAATCACATTTCATCCGATCCAAACCTCGTGTGTTGAACACGATATGCCAGCAGTTGTGCCGTTCTTTCTTTCTTTCTTTCTTTCTTTCTTTCTTTCTTTCTTTCTTTCTTTCTTTCTTTCTTTCTTTCTTCTTTCTTTCTTTCTTCAATATGTGTCACTTTTCTTCTTCTTCTTCTCTTCTTCTTCTTCTTCTTCTTCTTCTTCTTCTTCTTCTTCTTCTCTTCTTCTTCTTTCTTCTTCTTCTTCTCCCCAGCGGAGCAATAGCAGAGAGATGATAGGTTGCATGTTGGAGCTACTTGTGCACCGCCCATTGCGACACCCCTGGCAGGTGACCGTTACTATGCCCCACTCCCCCCAGCATCCCCGGTCACGCAGGGACGGGTTTTGTCTCGGTCGCCTTCGATAATTTATTTACATTTCTCGATCTTGTGTCCCGTCCCGCCTCTTCGTGTTCTTTTACGTAGGTGTCCCTTTCTTCTTTTCTTACTCTCTTTTTCCCTTATTTATCATGCACACGCTTAACTTTCCCACTCACACATGATGGTCGCTTGTTCAGGTCAGCCGAGGCAATTACTATTCATTTACAAAAACCAACTTTGTGCAAACAAAAATACATGATAGTTTAAAATTACCGCAGTAGACAATTCAAATTACTGGGCGAGTATGTGTGTTGTATATTTCAGCTTGATGGATTTATCGAGTTATTTTACTTTATGTTGTGTGATTTCTGCAATATGTACCTGACGAGATGCAGCGAAAAATGCCAGGCATTAATCGTGCAATCTATTATTTGCGTCTTCGTTACTAGGGTAAAAACATTGTTTTTTAATTGTATATTTGTTTCTACCTTCTGATCAACAGGTTGTTTATACATTTTCTTTTTAATTTTGGTCTTTCGCGTGACCTTATCTTCGTTGTTATCTTTACATTTTCGCCTGGCTCTTATTATCTTTACGTTTTTCTCAATCTCTTTTGTTATCTTTCCATTTCCCCAACTCTGATGTCCCTTAACAGATGACTCCCATTATCCTGAGTGTATTAAACAAATAGACACACATAGTATTATTTGGCGCTCACAGAAGAAGAAGAAGGAAATAGAGATTAGAAGACGCACTAGACAACATAAAATCTGAAAGCTACAATAGATACCGACCGGAATCGAACCTGTCGCCTCCAAATGACGACGGCTCCTCGCTGCAGGAACAAGCGTACTTCGACGCACGAACAACTAGACACTCCCAGGCGGGGATACTTACTACTATACTACCTCGTCTTAGTGGCCTCAACGGTTCTCCCCATTTATTTCTTGTGTTTACGTATCCTAAGTGTAGAAATGTATCTCTCAATTTTCCCTTAGAATTCTTTAAATGATTAATTCTAGGCCACCGATGAGTTAATATTATTTGTTAGTTCTTGTAGTTATCTGCCTTTGCGTCTCTGTCGTGGAATGAAAACACCGGAGAATGGGCTCTTTCTCTATCCGACGGCCATTGTGGGATGTCTCTCTCCGACGGCCATTGTGGGATGTCTCTCTCCGACGGCCATTGTGGGATGTCTCTCTCCGACGGCCATTGTGGGATGTCTCTCTCTGACGGCCATTGTGGGATGTCTCTCTCTGACGGCCATTGTGGGATGTCTCTCTCCGAAGGCCATTGTCGAATGGTTGTCTGCCCTTTTTCCCTCCGACGGCCATTGTGGGATGTCTCTCTCTGACGGCCATTGTGGGATGTCTCTCTCCGACGGCCATTGTGGGATGTCTCTCTCTGACGGCCATTGTGGGATGTCTCTCTCCGACGGCCATTGTGGGATGTCTCTCTCCGAAGGCCATTGTCGAATGGTTGTCTGCCCTTTTTCCCTCCGACGGCCATTGTGGGATGTCTCTCTCTGACGGCCATTGTGGGATGTCTCTCTCTGACGGCCATTGTGGGATGTCTCTCTCCGACAGCCATGGGGAGGTTGTCAGAACGACCAGTGAACCGCAGTTTTGCTATCTCGTCGGCAGAGATTATTTGTTAGTTCCCACTAATGGGGTTCCGTGCTGGATCAAGTCGTCCCCGCCAGTGTCTCAAACCTTTTTTGGCCCATGCACCCCTTCACCATATGTTCAGAATGTCATTCCCCCGCCCTTACACAGTATATGTAAAAATGGAAGCTAAATTTAATAACACATACTAGAACAAGTCTAGACGTCTATATAAAACGTGATTTACGGGTCTACTTACGTTATAAAACGAATCTCAGAAGGGCGAGAAGTACAGAACTGTAAAGTATGAAGGGAAAAACGATATCAAGTAATCGGTTCTTTTATTAACGAGATCTTGAAATAATCTTAATTCCCCCTCTGGAAACCCTAAAATTCCCCCGGGGGTGGGGTGGTGAAAGAGAAATTCCCCACCGGTTGAGAGCCTCTGGTCTAGAGTGTATGTGAACTCAGCTATATACCCGTGGACTGAGTTGTCAGGATGCACCATACTACCCAATTCGCTGTAAATGAATCACCGAAAAACGAGAAGTAGATTGTGAGCTTTACTAGAGCACGACTACAAGAAACAAAATGGACGTTGCGGCCAAAGCCTTCGTCGGCAACAGAACAAACACATAAAAAAAATAAAAATAGACAAACAAATACACGAAAGACTCTGCATGAAAGTATTACGGTTACTCATCTATATCCTTGCTTGAGCGGCTATCCGTCTGTAGTAATAGTCCGACACCGGTCTCCCTGATGAAGGAGTTAAGGACGCTGTACGTAATCCCGCATACTCACGTATGGAACACAGTTACGCGAGATTCGGCAGCGGATCGAGTCGCGTTGCTTTGTTACGGAGGGTATGTGAGCCGTCGTTCAGAAATCAATGGCAAACTACTGAACGTAGTATACTTGCCAAAACATCAACAGCAGCTGAAAAATGCTGGTGTTGACTGCAATGTCCTTCCTGTTAACAGGATATGTACCCCCTATCTCTCTCTCCCCTCTATCTCTCCCTCCCTCCCTCTCTCTCTCTCTCTCTATATATATATATACCTGTGTGTATATGCACGCATGTGTGTGTATGTGTGTGTCAGTATGTGTGTTTGTTTGTTTGTTCGTTCGTCCGCCTGTACCTTGGAGTAGGTGTAGTATTGAAAAAAACAAAAAACGAAGGCAGAAAAACTAAAACACGGAGTCGTGTGAACTTGGGTAACATTATTCTATCCTTGGTTGCGTTGATGTTCGGAAGTTTGGGTGTGTGTGGTTTCCTGCCCAGGGACACGCGAAGTGCTGAGTAACTGAAATCTGCTCCTGTCATCGCCCGTCCTCCCCCCGTGCGTGAGCCTGCCTACCTCCGCGTACCAGTCTAACGAGTCGTGAGTTCATTTCTGAGCGGCGTACTCTTGTCGTGGCATAAACATCAGGTAGATGTGTTTGATATACCTTTTGGTGTGGTGCCAGCGGCAGATTTTTGTGTTTACCCTGCTTAGTGAATGCACATTTCATGCAGTCTACCCGAGAAAGTTGCAGTTTGCGTATTCTTGTAGACACAAGTGAGAATGTAAGAGAAGTGATGGCTTGCATTGACTTAGCGTTTTTTTTTCTTTCCACATGACTCGGGTAGAAGATGTTTTTCATTAGTGTATCCGATTTGATCCAGGCGTACTAATCTGGAATGTGTACGAAGTAAGATCAGCCTTTGTGATAATACTGGGTGTTGTATTTTGTTTTGATGTCCTTGATATTGGAAGTGGCGCCATTGTTGGCCGTCTGCTGAATCCTGCGTCTTGCTGGATTGGTTAGATAGGTCTTTGCTGTTTGCTAGTTCCGACGTTTCTGTGGGAATGGGGATGTGTTGTCGTGTTCTTACACCTGTACACGGGCGTGTATTGAAACATAGCGGCGTTGGTTTGAGGTCGAGGTTGTCTATATTAACGAAAAACCGTGTGCATTCTTGAATATTAATGACGATCATGTTTATACATCAGTAAGAACGTGTATATTAGCAAAACACCGTGTGCATTCTTGAATATTAATGACGATCATGTTTATACACCAGTAAGAACGTGTATATTAGCATAAAACCGTGTGCATTCTTGAATAAAAGCGCCGATATTAACGATGATCGTCTTTATTCATTAGTCAGATCGTCTGTACTAAAAACATTCGTGTGTGTACATTAGTAAAGGTGCCCCTATGATCGGGGGTCGTGCTATGATGCCCACACACAGGAATGGATGACAGTGGTTACTACACCACGGGTCTAGGGGACTTTGAGGTGTGCTCTCCACAAGACTCTGCACGCCACATCTTCAACATCAAGTTCTCCGACCTGCCCGCCTCACAGTACAACTGCTTTCTGCATGGCTTCAAGGATGAACAGGATTTTGAAGCTTTCAAGCAGGACCTGAGGGATTTCCAGAAACTGAAACGCGGATTTGTGTGCAGGTTTATTGATGGTGGCGATGATGGTGGTGAGGAGTTGATAGATTTGGCAGAGCTGCAGTTTATTTGTAAGAACAATTATTTGTGCAAAAGTCGGCGAGGTTGCGCCAGCAGGAGTGCCAGGCCGTGTAATGGCGCCCCATTGGTGCCCGAGGTAGCGCCTTTGAGATCACCACCAACGGTAGTGCAAGCTGGTTTAAGTACGGCAGATACGCCTTCTGTCTCGAAATACAAGGCACCATTGAAAGATGGCTCACAACAGGCGCTCAACAACCTATTGGCAGTTGAGAGGCCTGGATCATTGTGCCGTACCAGCCATGTAGGTGTGGCGGCAAGCTCTGTTGGCTGTGACAGAAGTGATGACCTGGAGCTAAGCATCAGTGACATTCTCATGGAATTTCTGAACGAGGACGAGCATTTCCTGGAGTTCGAGCAAGTGTTTGAGGCAGTCAGGAACCGTCGCATCTCCAGGGACCTAGACACTCGTCACATGTCACACCTAGACACAGGCCGCAGAATTTCGTCAAACCTAGACACAGGTCGCAGAATTTCGTCAAATCTAGACACAGGTCGCAGAATTTCGTCAATTACGGACACTGGACCCTACACCAAACTAGATAGTTCAACTGGAGACAATTCCCCGAAGGATGTCCAACAGCCCAACCTGGCTTGTGACATATTTACGGACTTTTTCGACAATGATGAGTCCTTTTTGGAGTTCGAGAAGGAGTTTGAGAGATTTCGGTCAGGTCGGCGATCGTGCTTGTTGGAGAACAGGCACGATCTGAGCTGGACTGATGGCGTCTTCGGTGATCCAAACGTTTGTTGTGGCCAGGAAGCAAGCTCTTACACTAGTTACAGCCCCTGTTGTTCTCAGAATGAAACTGATCCTCACAAACCCTTTGTGTATTCTGCCAAGGACTGGACGAAGATGATTAGAAAAATCAGACGCAGTAGTTGTATTTCGGTGAATTATGGGACAGATAGGCGCCTTTTCCAACACAGGTATTCAGTGGGGGAATTGTCGGAGGACTGTAAGCGTAAGGAAGAGCGATATAAAGCCGACCCTGTGTCAGACTTCATGCGGTTCCATAAACACGAGCCATCACCAAACTCTTCACAAGAACTAACTTCCCTAGGGGAAAGCCGGCTTAACGAACAAGTCATTGCCAGTTCAGACATCCAGCTCAGGCGGTTCCATAAACACCAGCCATCACCAAACTCTTCACAAGAACTAACTTCCCTAGGGGAAAGCCGGCTTAACGAACAAGTCATTGCCAGTTCAGACATCCAGCTCAGGCGGTTTCCATAAACACCAGCCATCACCAAACTCTTCACAAGAACTAACTTCCCTAGGGGAAAGCCGGCTTAAACGAACAAGTCATTGCCAGTTCAGACATCCAGCTCAGGCGGTTCCATAAACACCAGCCATCACCAAACTCTTCACAAGAACTAACTTCCCTAGGGGAAAGCCGGCTTAACGAACAAGTCATTGCCAGTTCAGACATCCAGCTCAGGCGGTTCCATAAACACCAGCCATCACCAAACTCTTCACAAGAACTAACTTCCCTAGGGGAAAGCCGGCTTAACGAACAAGTCATTGCCAGTTCAGACATCCAGCTCAGGCGGTTCCATAAACATGACCCTTCACCGAACTCTTCACAAGAATTAATTTCCCTAGGGGAAAGCCGACTTATGGAACAAGTTACTGACAGCTCAAACATCCAGCCTTCATCACAGAACCAGCAGGATCTGCTGACCCCAGAAGCTGACTTGTGGCTCCAGAGTTCGGTTACTCCCACCCGAGATGAGCCTGGGCTTGCGGACAGCTGCCACAACGGCCACGATTCTTCTACTGGGCAGTCTTCAGCAATTTCTGAAGACCACAGTCGGCCGTCAAGCCCGAGCCATTGCTGTTCCAGCTCTTGTTTCTGCCAGTCCGACCTGTTTATCGAGGAAGCTGGTGATAAACCTCAGATAACCAGCGACCCACCTCATTCTCGCCGGGTTCGAAGCTTCTCATTAATGAACCTGGGCAGCCAGGCACCCGTTACGGATTTTCGACCACATACAAACTCACTAGAAAATTTAAACTATTTCAAAAGATGCCACAGAAGTGGGTCACCACTTGCAGGCTCGCTTCTACAAAGGCTCTCTCACAGCAATGCCAAGTATTTTGGAGATGGTGACCTCGATGATTCCCTGTCAAGCAGCACCCCTTCGGTCTCATGTTCTCATCTTTCATGCGCTGATTCCGAACACTACCACACGGCAACCTCTGATCTCAGTGGCGGATACTCAACGGCCAAGTCCAACCTTTCCCTTCTCATCGACAGGCTTGAGTCCGCGGTTATTGACCAGCGTGAACGCTTCGGCTCTTCGGAAGAGCCAGCTCTTAACTGTGACTGTATATCGGATTACACTTTCGACCCAGCAAATACCTCGGAGCCAGGGTCAATAACCGGAGATCAATACAATAGCTGCAGACAGCGCGATGATTGGCCCGCAGGCAGGGACAAGAGACCTGGCTCTAGCTCTGGTAAGATTGTCGTTGCCTTCCTCTAGTTTGTGTAACTGTATATCGGCAGTGTCTGTATGTCCAGTTATGTGATTGGTAGTATCAGATCACGTGCCATCGCCACACGGAAGGTCGACCGTGGTGGATCCCCAGTAAATGTACTTTCTTTGTCTCTTACAGTGATGATAAAGTATAATATCCTCTTTCCTGTCTGTCGTTTGATACATCTTCACGTCGAAACTGTTGCCTTCCCCCTTTCCCGCCTGACGTGTCATACCATCTTCACGTCGAAACCGTTGCTTTCCCCCTTTCCCGCCTGACGTGTCATACCATCTTCACGTCGAAACTGTTGCCTTCCCCCTTTCCCGCCTGACGTGTCATACCATCTTCACGTCGAAACTGTTGCCTTCCCCCTTTCCCGCCTGACGTGTCATACCATCTTCACGTCGAAACCGTTGCTTTCCCCCTTTCCCGCCTGACGTGTCATACCATCTTCACGTCGAAACCGTTGCTTTCCCCCTTTCCCGCCTGACGTGTCATACCATCTTCACGTCGAAACCGTTGCTTTCCCCCTTTCCCGCCTGACGTGTCATACCATCTTCACGTCGAAACCGTTGCTTTCCCCCTTTCCCGCCTGACGTGTCATACTATCTTCACGTCGAAACCGTTGCTTTCCCCCTTTCCCGCCTGACGTGTCATACCATCTTCACGTCGAAACCGTTGCTTTCCCCCTTTCCCGCCTGACATGTCATACTATCTTCACGTCGAAACCGTTGCTTTCCCCCTTTCCCGCCTGACGTGTCATACTATCTTCACATGAAAACAGCTGCTTTTACCCCTTTCCCGACTACCGTTTGATACTATCTGCACATTGACATCGTGCACTGCGCTGAGATTCCCCTCGTGTGCTCTATGGCAGGATACTAGAGCACTTTTGTAGATATCTATGTCCAATGTAGTGACCCTTGGCACAGACACACATCCCAACCGATCCCCCAAAAGGGAGGATATTTCTACTTGGTAGCAGAGGAGTAGAAATCATTCGACAACAAACAGGATCGCGCCTTACTCGCTGCTGTGTCCATTTGTGAATGTTTGGCTGCTATTCGCACTTTTATCCAAACAGCTGAAGCGTGTGGTCCAGGAGACAGACTGTCGGCCTGGGACGATGTAGGAGACGGCTTCCAGTCTTCGGCCAGCCCAGGCGGATTTGTGTCTTGTCTTTGGTGAACTATTAGTTCTAGCTTATACACCACATGGTTACAATATGCGCAAACCAACTTACACCCTCAACTCATAACACACGAGTGGGGGATGTGTGTGTGTGTGTGTATGTGTGTGGATAGGTGCGGGATGTGCGGATAGGTGGGGGATGTGTATGGATGATGTGTGTGTGGATTGGTAGGGGGTGTGCGTGGGTGAATGTGTGTGGGTTGGGGATGGATGGGGTGTGTGGGTAGGGGATGTGTGTGTGGGGGGATATGTGGGTGGGTGGGGACATGTATGTGTGCCTAGGTGTGTGTATGGGTGGGAGGTGTGTGGGTGGGTGGTGGATGCATGGGTGATGTAGGTGGATGGGGGATGTGTGTGTGTGGGAGGGCGGGGGTGGGTAATTGGTCTGTGGGTGGGTAATTGGTCTGTGGGTGGGTAATAGGTGTGTGGGTGAGCATGTGTTGGTGGGTGCGGGATGTGTGGTTGGTAGGGGGTGTGTGGGTGAGTGTGTGGGTGGGGGATGGGTGGGTGGATGGGGACATGTATCTGTGTGTGTGGGTGGGTGGAGTGTATGTGTTTGGATGAGGGTGTGTGTGGGTGGGTGGGGATGTGTGTGTGGTTGGGTGTGGGTGGGGGATGTGTCTCATAACATGGTAATATGCATTGTTTATGTTTTCAACATTCATTTGACAATTTGTTTTTCCTATGTGAATGTATCATGCACTATTGGTGAACGAAAGATGAGTGATTGGAAGGGCCTGCGTGCCCAATTTGTGACCCTTTGAAAATAAAATTCAGCCAGTTAATCAAACACACCCTCACCGGTGACACTGGCAATGAGACCATGATAGTTATGACGAATTTATTATCTTAAGACAAGTTGCTTCTTCTGGCTTTTTTATGTCCCAAAGTAAAATAGGCTCTTAACCAAGACAACAAAAGCCATATGCAGACTTGTTCATGGCTGGTTGCATTTTACAAGTAAAGTTGTCTACTGGGTGAGTTAGCCAGTCACATGCCAACCGTCCTGAGTCGCCTTCTACGACACGCATGGCAGGTCACAGAGTTGCTGCTCCGCGCGTCCCTTATTGGCTCTGGTAACACACGGGCGATAATCTTATTTAAGCATAGAAGTCGCGGGAATTAATGCCCTTGCGCTGAAACTTCCGTTGCGCTGAGGACGAGTTGGTGGGATCGTTCCCTTTACTTGCACTTCAAATTAACTATTCGTTCAGAAAGCTATGGCAAACTACCGAACGTAAAAATTGCATAGTAAATCAACCAGGGTGTTTGGATTGACCGCAGCGTCCCGCAGGAGACACGGTTCTCCTCTCACGTCTGGCTGTGGGATTTGAAGACTTGAACCTGTCTGTGAATAGACACAGGGACAATCACAGTTGCTGCCTGAACTTAAAAAAACAATGTCCACGGACAAAACTATACGCCAACTAAAGATCAAAGCCGGACACGAACACACTGAACACGTCACAGACTTTCAATATATTGGCTCTATAATGAACCACAGAGGGAACGGTTGTTCCTCTTCTTCTGTCTGTCATCCTCTGCCTGTAGTATACTTTGCCGTGTAAAAGGGGGGGGGGGGGGGAATTCTTAAGCCTGAGGAAGTAAGGCCGCGTGGCTAGTGCAGTCGCCGCCAACTGTGCAGGTTAAGGTTGTCATATTACACCCGACAGAAAAAAAAAATCCATCACCTTACCGAGGGTTCTAACCCGGGCGTTGTAACCAGTCTGCCAGACGCTTCTCCCCTCTTTTGTTGGCATGAAATCTGTTGTTTACACAGGCAAAGATGTCTTTTGTTATACTTATCTTCGTTTTAGTTCACTTAGTGGTCCACAGAGAGTGTGTTCCACTGTTGTTTCTCTAGGCCAGAAGATTTGCCTTGATATGGGAACTGTTCATATATAAAAGATACCAGTAGACAGGCCATAACAGTGCAGCGTTTAAATAGTATTAAAAACCTGTGACACTTCACAGCAAACAAGTTACAGTAACATCAAAAAACAACGTATTTTGCCTAGTGAATTAGAATAACGAAGACACAAACAATAGATTTCACGATTTATTGCCTGGCATATTTCGCTGCATCTCGTCAGGTACATACTGCAGAAATCATACATGAATTACTGTAGACAATTCAAATTACTTTGTGAATATGTGTGTTGTATATTTCAACTTGAAGGATTTATCAATTACTGTAATGTTGTGTGATTTCCGCACTATGTATCTGACGAGATACAGCGAAATATGCCAGGCAATAAATCGTGCAACGTTTTGTTTGTGACTTCTGTATTTATGTGGTATGAGCGTGGGCCGTTCAGAAAACAATGGTAAATTGCTGAACCTCATCTCGCTTAGTAAATCGCAAACAGGCATCAAATGCTGGGGTTGATTGCGACGTCTTGTGACGAGCAAGCAGCTAACTGGTTAATGTAGTCTAGGGAAATGTTGTGTAATACACTTCAACTGTATGATACGTGATATGGTTGGTGTGTGCGTGACCTCGCCAGGTGCCGCAGTAGTGTCTGGGGGTGGACGAGCGGTCCGCGGTAAGTCTACCACAAACACTCGCAGAACACCGCGAGAACACAAACATCCTGGTAGATCTGTTCCCGCCGTCGGATTACTGTCTGCGGGTAACTCTCCCACAGAAACATGTAGTCCCTGGCATGCATGCTGCATTAGAAGTGAGGCTTTCAGGTGCCTGGCCGACTGGCGTGTGTGATCATGTCTGTACGACTCTCCCACAGGAACATGTAGTCCCTGGCATGCATGCTGCATTAGAAGTGAGGCTTTCAGGTGCCTGGCCGACTGGCGTGTGTGATCATGTCTGTACGACTCTCCCACAGAAACATGTAGTCCCTGGCATGCATGCTGGATTAGATGTTAGGTCTACATGTGCCTCAAAAGTTTTAAGCGACTTTTTAAAAAAAGTGACTACTACTACTACTACTACTACTACTACTACTATACTACTACTACTACTACTACTACTACTACTACTACTACTACTACTACTACTACTACTACTACTACTACTACTACTACTACTACGACGACGACGACTATTACAACAACAACAACTACTACTACTACTACTACTACTACTACTACTACTACTACTACTACTACTACTACAATCACCCCCAGAAGCGATAAGTAACCATGGACATGTTAAAGCTAGATGTATGTCCCATACAGGACGTGGCAACCAAGCCCAGCATTGTGAGCTGTTTTCTATGAAAGTTTGCCTTCGTAGTTTGCCATAGTTTTCTGAACGGCCGACGCCCATACCACTGAAAATCAACGCAAAGCGGTCAGCTCCCAACCGTCTGAGAGAGAGAGAGAGAGAGAGAGAGAGAGAGAGAGAGAGGGAGAGAGAGAGAGAGAGAGAGAGAGAGAGAACACATTTCATTATTCGTCAACATTTTCCCCCTTCTTCGTCCCACCTCAAGTAACCCCATCTATCCGTCTCTCACGGACAGGACAGTCTGCCCCAGGCGCCTCCTCTGGCCACAGTCCTGCCGTGTTGGGTTGAGGACTCCTATGTTCCTGCCAGCCTCACAGAGTCCACATCTTGTGGGGCTGGATGTGTGTCCTCTTCATCTGGGCACATGTTCATCTCCATTGTCATAATCATCATCTAGTGCAGAACCTTGTCTCTATAACGAACGGTCTTTGGAAATGTCTCTCTATCACAAGCCGAGAGTCATGCCTATGTTGCTAAAATGTGTACATTGTCTGTCACTTCTTGAATTCATTTATGTTGTGGTCTTCCTCTTCTTCAGTTGGGAGAGTTGACAGTCGCTGTTGTGTGATTGGGGAAGTTGAAAGGCATGCTTGTGATTGAGAAAGTTGTATTTTACGGTTGTGTTTTGTCAAAGTTGAAGGTCTCAGATGTATAATGATTGTCAAAGTTGATGGTCACGGTTGTAGGATTGGGAAAGATGAAGGTCATCGTTGTAGGATTGGGAAAGTTAAAGGTCATGGTTTATGATGATTGGGAAATATGACCACCGTTGTATGATTGGCAGAGTTGAAGGTCACTGTTGAAGTATTGGAAGAATTGAAGGTCCCTGTTGTAAGAGATTGGTAAATGGTAAGGTCACGGTTGTATGATTGGGACAGATGAATGTCACGGTTGTATGATTGGGACAGATGCATGTCACGGTTGCATGATTGGGAAAGATGAATGTCACGGTTGTATGATTGGGGAAAGATAAATGTCACGGTTGTATGATTGGGAAAGATGCATGTCACAGTTGTATGATTGGGAAAGATGCATGTCACGGTTGTATGATTGGGAAAGATGAATGTCACGGTTGTATGATTGGGAAAGATGAATGTCACAGTTGTATGATTGGGAAAGATGCATTTGATGGTTGTATGATTGGGAAAGATGCATGTCACGGTTGTATGATTGGGAAAGATGAATGTCACGGTTGTATGATTGGGAAAGATGAATGTCACAGTTGTATGATTGGGAAAGATGCATGTCACGGTTGTATGATTGGGAAAGATGCATGACAGGGATTAAGAGCAGAAAGTAAAAGTTGATTGTCAGAAAATGAAACGCAATGAGTGCAATAAGTCACTATCATTGAATTAAGAAAGAGAGTGCTGAAATGTTATTCCAACCTGTTCTGCTGTAAGGCAGTGGATCATGGAACGCGAAAGAACCAGTTAGGAAGAGATTGGAGTCAAAGTTCCTGAGACGAATGTTGCGAATATCTTGGATTGCCAGAGTAACTAACAACGACTGCCCGGAAGAGGCAAATAAAACTAGAACATTATATACAACAATAAGAAAGCCATAGACAGATTTCTTTGGTCATGTGATGAGAAGAGAGGCATTGGAAAACACCGTGACGACTGCAAGGATCAGTGGGGAACAGAGGCAGAGGCAGATCAAGAGAGTTGATGCCGGATGGATAGAGACGATGTCATGGGGGAATATCACCAAGACAGTTGATCCAGAACACCAAGGACCATCGCCATCGCCAATTGCCAGGACACATGATGATGATGATGTTGACAATGCTACTGCAGAAAGCAAAAACTTGCATTTAATGCTACAGCAAAACAGAATCTGTCCGACATCTTTTAAAATTTCAGATGCCAGAACCTGTTTAACGAGGTGTTATTTCCAAGGGAGATAAACTAGCGGTGTTTTATATTGCTGACAAGTTAACTCCCCTAGTTAAGACTTAAAATAGATTATATGTGTACACATGTAAGCTCTTAAATGTTATTTCTATGCGCCGGCAAGGTTATCTCCTTGGAGACCAGAATCCACAGGTAATGGGTAACTATAGCCAGCCGAGGGGCGGGTGTGGGAAAATATGATTTCAAGAAAAGATATGTTGGCAGTGAGAAAGTTTACACCAGGGAAAGGTGAGTGGGAAAAGTTGCGTGGGATACATTATGATGGAGAGTCGACGTCCCTGCACTCGCTGCGACCAGCATATACGTGGTCGGTCTCTCCCAGCAGAAGTGGAGGGGTGTGGACTGATTGTCCCGGTTGCCAGCTGGTTAGTTAACGTTGGAGTTGTCCTTGTCGGCGTTCACGGTGACCACTTCTGTACTGGATTCCCCACTCCAACAGCCTTCATCTAGAACACATGTGTCAAACTCAAGGCCCGCGGGCCACATTCGGCCCGCAGTACATCAGGCCCGAGAGGTCTCAAGCAACGTACAAATATATTCTGCCCAAGAGAGAATTTTAGGCAACAAATTTTTTTAATGGTCACGATATAAAGTGCAAATCAAATTCCCTAATTAGCAGCCTTCCGAACTATAGGCTACCTGACAGCGTTCTCGCTTCGATTAGAATAAGCGAAAATAAAAGCTGTGTAGTGAGTTAGTGTTCGTAATTATAGTTACCTAGCAACGTTCAGATGCTCGTTTTGGATTGGCGCATACAAAATGAAAGTAGTGTAATGCCCGGATATTACATCACCTTTTCCCCTACGGCTAACCCGATACCAATTAAGAGTCTGTCGGTAGATGCACAATATTTTAAAATCAAAGCTACCCTTTAAACTCGTTTGAATTTTACAGAAGAAATATTGGACATGAAATCCATGCATGGGACAACGACAGGAAAAGACAATTTTGACAACGTATGTCAAAGTTTAACCAGCATGAACCTGCCTTGGACAAACTCGTTGGACTGACAACAAATGGAGCACCAGCGGTGTGTGACAAAAAAAAGTGGACTAGTTGGAAGGATGTGGTTAAAAATGCAGGAGAACTGTACTGGTGAATTGATAGCATATCACTGCATCATACACCAAGGATCGATGTGTTGTAAAGTCCTCAACATGGAAGATGTAATGAGCACTGTAACACAAACCGCCAACTTTATCAGAGCCAAAGGTTTAAATCACCGCCAATTTCAGTCTTTTTTCCAGGAAATAGAGTCGGCGTTCAGTGACATGCCTTATCATACAGAGGTGCGGTGGCTAGGTCGGGAAAAAGTTCTCAGTAGATTTTTCCAGCTGATCGAAGGAAATCTGTGAATTCATGGACAGTAAAGGAAAAGATTCCACAGTTTTTCGGGATAAAAAGTGGAAATGTGAGTTGGCGTTTCTGTCTGATATAACCACTCATCTCAACGACTTGAACCTGCAGCTCCAGGGACGGGATCACTTTATCACTGATATGCATGATGAAGTGAAGGCATTTCAAGTGAAGCTGCGCTTATGGGAGACACAAATGCACCAATGCAACCTGTCTCACTTTTCTTGTTGCCAGGCAATGTTAAACCAAGTCAACGCTATGGTGTTTCCCAATGCAGACTTTGCTGAAAAACTTAGCTTACTTTGCGCCGTGTTCGCGCGGCGCTTTAGTGACTTTGAAGCACAGACAAGTAATTTCAAGCTGTTTCGTAATCCATTTGCCATAGATGTGGAAACTGCACCTGCAAATTTGCAGATGGAGTTAATAGATCTGCAGTGTAATGGGACACTAAAGGCAAAGACGACACTGTGGGGCCTGCACAGTTCACTCGTTTCATTCCTGAAGAAATGCCCCGGCTTCGTCTACATGCGGCTTAAACCTTGAACATGTTTGGTAGCACATATCTGTGTGAGCAGCTGTTTTATGTGATGAAGGTTAACAAAACATCACACAGGAGTCGTCTCACTGATGAACACTTGCAAGCCATCATGAGAATCTCAATGACACAAAACATTACTCCCGACATAAACGAACTTGTAGACAAGAAAAGATGCCAAACATCATGCTCTGGCAAATTGACATAAGAGTGAAAATGTGTTTACCAATTATGTTTTATTATTAAATTTTTTTTTCTCTTTTAATTTAGATTAATGTTTAAAAATGGTTTAATTTTCGGCTTATTGAATGTTTATCCTGTCCGGCCCGCAACCTTACGTGTAATTTGAGTTTTGGCCCGCCGAGCGATTGAGTTTGACACACCTGATCTAGAAGATTGATCAAGATTGGGGGTCCAACAAGCTGCCATTGATTGCCTGCAGTATATCTTCTCTGGCAAAAGTGAGGGGAAAAGAACAAGGGGAGAGCAGAGAAGTAAATATAATGGATGGCTTGACACATAGTATAATGGAGACAAGAACACTGAGCTGATCCACGACTCTGGTGATCTTGTGAGATGGCGAGACATTACATGGTCGAGACAAGAACACAAGAGCTGATCCACGACTCTGGTTATCTTGTGATATATTACACGGTCGAGACAAGAAAACAGAACTGATCCACGACTCTGGTGATCTTGTGAGATGGCAAACCATGACTGCCCACACTTACAAGTATGGCACATGATGTTGATGATCCTGTCTTTTCATCTTCGGTGTCCCAGTGAGAGGTGCATTTGTAGCTAGTACATCTTTGGTGTCCCATTGAGAGGTGCATTTGTAGCTGGTACATATTCGGTGTCCCAGTGAGAGGTGCATTTGTAGCTAGTACATCTTCGGTGTCCCAGTGAGAGGTGCATTTGTAGCTAGTACATCTTCGGTGTCCCAATGAGAGGTGCATTTGTAGCTAGTACATCTTTGGTGTCCCAATGAGAGGTGCATTTGTAGCTAGTACATCTTCGGTGTCCCAATGAGAGGTGCATTTGTAGCTAGTACAACTTCGGTGTCCCAATGAGAGGTGCATTTGTAGCTAGTACATCTTCAGTATCCCAATGAGAGGTGCATTTGTAGCTAGTACAACTTCGGTGTCCCAATTAGAGGTGCATTTGTAGCTAGTACATCTTCGGTGTCCCAATGAGAGGTGCATTTGTAGCTAGTACATCATTGATGATCCATTGAGAGGTGCATTTGTAGCTAGTACATCTTCGGTGTCCCAATGAGAGGTGCATTTGTAGCTAGTACATATTCGGTGTCCCAATGAGAGGTGCATTTGTAGCTAGTACATCTTCGGTGTCCCAATGAGAGGTGCATTTCTAGCTAGTACATCTTCGGTGTCCCAATGAGAGGTGCATTTGTAGCTAGTACATCTTCGGTGTCCCAATGAGAGGTGCATTTGTAGCTAGTACAACTTCGGTGTCCCAATTAGAGGTGCATTTGTAGCTAGTACATCATTGATGATCCATTGAGAGGTGCATTTGTAGCTAGTACATATTCGGTGTCCCAATGAGAGGTGCATTTGTAGCTAGTACATCATTGATGATCCATTGAGAGGTGCATTTGTAGCTAGTACATCTTCGGTGTCCCAATGAGAGGTGCATTTGTAGCTAGTACATATTCGGTGTCCCAATGAGAGGTGCATTTGTAGCTAGTACATCTTCGGTGTCCCAATGAGAGGTGCATTTGTAGCTAGTACATCTTCGGTGTCCCAATGAGAGGTGCATTTGTAGCTAGTACATCTTCGGTGTCCCAATGAGAGGTGCATTTGTAGCTAGTACATCTTCGGTGTCCCAATGAGAGGTGCATTTGTAGCTAGTACATCATTGATGATCCAATGAGAGGTGCATTTGTAGCTAGTACATCTTCGGTGTCCCAATGAGAGGTGCATTTGTAGCTAGTACATCTTCGGTGTCCCAATGAGAGGTGCATTTGTAGCTAGTACATCTTCGGTGTCCCAATGAGAGGTGCATTTCTAGCTAGTACATCTTTGGTGTCCCAATGAGAGGCTAGTACATCTTCGGTGTCCCAATGAGAGGTGCATTTGTAGCTAGTACATCTTCGGTGTCCCAATGAGAGGTGCATTTCTAGCTAGTACATCTTTGGTGTCCCAATGAGAGGTGCATTTGTAGCTAGTACATCTTCGGTGTCCCAATGAGAGGTGCATTTGTAGCTAGTACATCTTTGGTGTCCCAATGAGAGGCTAGTACATCTTCGGTGTCCCAATGAGAGGCTAGTACATCTTCGGTGTCCCAATGAGAGGTGCATTTGTAGCTAGTACATCTTCGGTGTCCCAATGAGAGGTGCATTTGTAGCTAGTACATCTTCGGTGTCCCAATGAGAGGTGCATTTCTAGCTAGTACATCTTTGGTGTCCCAATGAGAGGCTAGTACATCTTCGGTGTCCCAATGAGAGGTGCATTTGTAGCTAGTACATCTTCGGTGTCCCAATGAGAGGTGCATTTCTAGCTAGTGCATCATCGGTGTCCCAATGAGAGGTGCATTTGTAGCTAGTACATCTTCGGTGTCCCAATGAGAGGTGCATTTCTAGCTAGTGCATCATTGGTGTCCCAGTGAGAGGTGCATTTGTAGCTAGTACATCTTCGGTGTCCCAATGAGAGGTGCATTTCTAGCTAGTGCATCATTGGTGTCCCAATGAGAGGTGCATTTCTAGCTAGTGCATCATTGGTGTCCCAATGAGAGGTGCATTTGTAGCTAGTACATCTTCGGTGTCCCAATGAGAGGTGCATTTCTAGCTAGTGCATCATTGGTGTCCCAATGAGAGGTGCATTTGTAGCTAGTACATCTTCGGTGTCCCAATGAGAGGTGCATTTGTAGCTAGTACATCTTCGGTGTCCCAATGAGAGGTGCATTTGTAGCTAGTACATCTTCGGTGTCCCAATGAGAGGTGCATTTGTAGCTAGTACATCGTCTCGTTTACGCACGCCCTTGCACCCAGAGCTTAAGTCCCTCACAAGTTGCAGGCTCAGATGATGCAGCCATCCAGTCAGAGGCCACAGTCTACTCCAGCAGACGACAAATGCTGAAACTGGAGGCAACCCGTCATGTTTTGCTGTTGTCCATCTTGTTGTTTGAGAGGCCTGTCTTGCAGGATCTGATTGAATCAAGGACAGACAGTAATTTAGTTTAATCCCACTGGGCTGATCCTGCAGCTGGTCTAGGATTAAGCCCCAACAGGCAGACAGTTAGAGCATTGCCTTGTTGATCTGGCACCTTCCGTGGCTTGTCTTGTTCCAGACGTATTGGTATTATCCTACCTCTGGAGTAAACTAGGCAGGCCGAGAGAGGGACCATACTGCATGGGCAACACCTGGTCTCTACAATTCAGCCCAGGCTTTGTGTTATGGAGAGATATATGATCTGGTTATGTTTATTGTTCATGTTTTGAAGCACAATGTAACAAACTATCCTCTGTCAAGACGGCAAGGTGCCAGTAGTTGGTACCAGGCTAATCACACATTCCGGCTGATCACACGCATGAGCTCTCCAAGTTTGACTCACCAAACATCATTGCTACTACCGTCATCCTGGGCACTTTCTTGCAGCCTGCAGCTTTTAGTGCTCAATGTCTCTTTGCCTCTATCTCTGCCTCACTGTCTCTCTACTTCACTCAATTTTTCTGCTTCACTAAATTTCTCTGCTTTGCTTATTCTCACTGTGTCTCTGTATGCTCTGCCTGACCCAATCTGGCCCTGCCTCACTCAGCCTGCCTCTGTCATATTCCACCTCCTCAGTTCTGTCTCAATAACTCGGTCTCTACTTCTCACAGCAATTCACTCTGTGACTCATTCTCTACTTCTCACAGCAATTCACTCTGTGACTCATTCTCTACTTCTCACAGCAATTCACTCTGTGACTCATTCTCTACTTCTCACAGCATTTCACTCAGTGACTCTTCTGTTCACCTTGTCTAGTGTTTGTTTCAGCCTCACATCTTGTTGTCTTCTTCTCTCAGCTTCAGTGTCTATGACTTACATCATTCACATTCACTATTTCTATTAGACAGTATAATCTCTCTTGCTGCCTTCTCCTCTCAGCTTTCAATGAGTTCTTTAGATAGTCAAGTATGTGTGATGATGTGTTTGAGATGTTCTTTAAAGTGACTAATCAATGTTATCATTTGTCCTTTCTCTGTCCCAAAGCTTGTCAGTATACCTGCCACGAGCATTGTGTGCCGTCAGTCACCCTCAGCTGCAAGTCTGTCTCTGGAGATGGATGTGATATCGCAGCGGCTAGGATTTCCAGTCCTCCCGATCCCAGGTCACATGGGGATTCATGTTTTTTCATGGGCAACATCCAGGCACGCCCAGGCGCTGCCAGGATTGTATCTGGCAGCACAGCAGATACACCAACTATGCCAACTGCCCGAACATCGGAATCTGTGCCCAATTTCCAGCATCTATCGCCAGGGAGAAGAGGAGCTGGACATATGGATACTCCCAGACCATTCAACATCCCCAGCCACCATCGATCGTGGTCCATCAGTGAAGACATTGTTACACCCCACTCAGGTCTTATACAACATCCTGGTGTCATCTCAGATCCCGCTAGACGTTCCCCAGCACCTCATACCTCTTCACCTCACCGCCAGCCTGCGTATTCAGACTCTCATTTCGATTCATTCCCGCATGGAAACACCTGCAGACAGTCACAACTGCATGCTGATGCTCCAAGAGCTGAGTCACATTGTGTTGGTGAAGGCGGCGTCCTTTCGCAGCATTCTAAGGGTGGAGATGGACCTGCAGGAGATACCCCAGCATTAGATTTGCCTGATGTATACAGGCGCGATGAAGATACCAATGCTGCAACTGTAAGTTTGAAAGCAACTATAGTAACCTGTTGTCACCCTGAAGAAATTAGAGTGGTGGTATTCTTGTAGCTGGTTCCAGTGGTGCTGAGTTGTCTATTCTTGGCTATCCAGTGTTACTTAGTTGTCTCCTCTTGTCAGTCCAATGTTGATGAGTTGCCTACTCTTAATTATTCAATGTTGCTGAGGTTGTCTACTCTTGACTGTACTATGCTGATGAATGTTCTACTCTTGACTGTACTATGCTGATGAATGTTCTACTATTGACTGTACTATGCTGATGAATGTTCTACTCTTGACTGTACTATGCTGATGAATGTTCTACTCTTGACTGTACTATGCTGATGAATGTTCTACTCTTGACTGTACTATGCTGATGAATGTTCTACTCTTGACTGTACTATGCTGATGAATGTTCTACTCTTGACTGTACTATGCTGATGAATGTTCTACTATTGACTGTACTATGCTGATGAATGTTCTACTCTTGACTGTACTATGCTGATGAATGTTCTACTATTGACTGTACTATGCTGATGAATGTTCTACTCTTGACTGTACTATGCTGATGAATGTTCTACTCTTGACTGTACTATGCTGATGAATGTTCTACTCTTGACTGTACTATGCTGATGAATGTTCTACTCTTGACTGTACTATGCTGATGAATGTTCTACTATTGACTGTACTATGCTGATGAATGTTCTACTCTTGACTGTACTATGCTGATGAATGTTCTACTCTTGACTGTACTATGCTGATGAATGTTCTACTCTTGGCTACTATGCTGATGAATGTTCTACTCTTGACTGTACTATGCTGATGAATGTTCTACTCTTGACTGTACTATGCTGATGAATGTTCTACTCTTGACTACTATGCTGATGAATGTTCTACTCTTGACTGTACTATGCTGATGAATGTTCTACTCTTGACTGTACTATGCTGATGAATGTTCTACTCTGGACTGTACTATGCTGATGAATGTTCTACTCTTGACTGTACTATGCTGATGAATGTTCTACTCTTGACTGTACTATGCTGATGAATGTTTCTACTCTTGACTGTACTATGCTGATGAATGTTCTACTCTTGACTGTACTATGCTGATGAATGTTCTACTATTGACTGTACTATGCTGATGAATGTTCTACTCTTGACTGTACTATGCTGATGAATGTTCTACTATTGACTGTACTATGCTGATGAATGTTCTACTCTTGACTGTACTATGCTGATGAATGTTCTACTCTTGACTGTACTATGCTGATGAATGTTCTACTCTTGACTGTACTATGCTGATGAATGTTCTACTCTTGACTGTACTATGCTGATGAATGTTCTACTATTGACTGTACTATGCTGATGAATGTTCTACTCTTGACTGTACTATGCTGATGAATGTTCTACTCTTGACTGTACTATGCTGATGAATGTTCTACTCTTGGCTACTATGCTGATGAATGTTCTACTCTTGACTGTACTATGCTGATGAATGTTCTACTCTTGACTGTACTATGCTGATGAATGTTCTACTCTTGACTACTATGCTGATGAATGTTCTACTCTTGACTGTACTATGCTGATGAATGTTCTACTCTTGACTGTACTATGCTGATGAATGTTCTACTCTGGACTGTACTATGCTGATGAATGTTTTACTCTTGACTGTACTATGCTGATGAATGTTCTACTTTTGACTGTACTATGCTGATGAATGTTCTACTCTTGACTGTACTATGCTGATGAATGTTCTACTATTGACTGTACTATGCTGATGAATGTTCTACTCTTGACTGTACTATGCTGATGAATGTTCTACTATTGACTGTACTATGCTGATGAATGTTCTACTCTTGACTGTACTATGCTGATGAATGTTCTACTCTTGACTGTACTATGCTGATGAATGTTCTGCTCTTGACTGTACTATGCTGATGAATGTTCTACTCTTGACTGTACTATGCTGATGAATGTTCTACTCTTGACTGTACTATGCTGATGAATGTTCTACTCTTGACTGTACTATGCTGATGAATGTTCTACTCTTGACTGTACTATGCTGATGAATGTTCTACTCTTGACTACTATGCTGATGAATGTTCTACTCTTGACTGTACTATGCTGATGAATGTTCTACTCTTGACTGTACTATGCTGATGAATGTTCTACTCTTGACTGTACTATGCTGATGAATGTTCTACTCTTGACTGTACTATGCTGATGAATGTTCTACTCTTGACTACTATGCTGATGAATGTTCTACTCTTGACTGTACTATGCTGATGAATGTTCTACTCTTGACTGTACTATGCTGATGAATGTTCTACTCTTGACTGTACTATGCTGATGAATGTTCTACTCTTGACTGTACTATGCTGATGAATGTTCTACTCTTGACTGTACTATGCTGATGAATGTTCTACTCTTGACTGTACTATGCTGATGAATGTTTTACTCTTGACTGTACTATGCTGATGAATGTTCTACTTTTGACTGCACTATGTTGATGAATGTTCTACTCTTGATTGCAGTATGCTGATGAATGTTCTACTCTTGACTGCAGTATGCTGATGAATGTTCTACTCTTGATTGCAGTATGCTGATGAATGTTCTACTCTTGACTGCAGTATGCTGATGAATGTACTACTCTTGACTGTACTATGTTGATGAGTTGTCTACCTTGGCTAGCCAATGTTGATGAGTTGTCTACTCTTGGGTGTTGTTGAGTTGTCTACTCTTGGGTGTCCAGTGTTGATGAGATGTCTACTCTTGGGTGTCCAGTGTTGATGAGTTGTCTACTCTTGGGTGTCCAGTGTTGATGAGTTGTCTACTCTTGGGTGTCCAGTGTTGATGAGATGTCTACTCTTGGGTGTCCAGTGTTGATGTGTTGTCTACTCTTGGGTAGCCAATGTTGATGAGTTGTCTACTCTTGGGTGTCCAATGTTGATGAGTTGTCTACTCTTGGTGAGTTTGAATCCTGTTGAGAGAAATATCAATTGCTGGGAAATCCTTACGTTCAATTTCATGTCTGCTGTGTCCTCTGATCTCTTCTTCTTTCCTTTACATGCTGTGAGTGCCAATCATTACCTGTGAATGTATTTCTCATGCTGTTGAGATAAATCTGTTAAGGGACAATTGTAGAGTATATTGACAATGTTATCTCCCCACTGATCTCTAGGTTGGAGGTATGATGTCTGGCTTTCAACAAGATGGGTGAAAAACTAGAATGCAGCGCTCATTCTTAATCATCCAGTGTGCTGATGCTGAAGTAGCGGGTTCAACCCCAACATCATTCAATTGGAGTAAAATGTTGACTTCTCGTCCTTGACTTGGGGACGTAAATTACAAGTACCTCAGATGTCGTAGTGGGTTCGCTTGATGCAGAGGAACACTAGTAATAAGGAGAGCTAATCCATACGCAAATATCAGTCCTGTGCACTAGAGGTGGCAGCACATCGACTACGCTTGAGTTCAAAAGCAAGTGAATGCCCCCAAATAATGTACTTCCTGTGGATGTTAAATGTGTCCTTGACTGTTTGAAATTGTAACGAGTAGGTCATGCAGCCACAGCCCTGGCAACATTTCAGATTTATGAAACCTGCCCACCTCCCCCGATGTGTCTCCACCTTGCCGTGGTGGGGGAGCTTGAGTGTCCCGTTGACCCCATGTGCTTGCCGATGGGTGAAAACTACATATCGGACAGCGTATGGGATAGGGACCAGACTAAGAGAGACACAACCTGCTGCTCTGCAGGAGACTGAGGATAGCAGTCAAAAGTTTAAATCAGGCGCATGAAGGCAGTTCTTGTTTCGGACAATACTCTAAGGCTCTCTGTCGAGGGTTTAGGCTGAACGCCTCTAAGCCACAGACCCTCGGATCTGAGAGTCGGGCCGATATCCACCTACCGAAAAATTGGAATCGAGATACTGAGCAAGCTACATGCCCAGTTCTGACACTTGTTTGAAGGCTCTCAGCTGAGGGATATGTTGGATTCCCAGATGAGATGGCCTGGCCGTTTCTCACTGACTGCTGCACGAAGGTAAGGTGCTGAGCCGGCAGCACATGTAGCCTACCTCGTGAGCGAGTACAAAAAGTCAGTAAAATGCCCCAGTCGAAGGAAATGGTTACGAAAACTGTCTGTATCTAACTCATAGAGAGTAGATAAAAGTGGAGAAACGTCTCAATAACGCGAAATGGAACGCACGGCGAGCGAACCTATTGCGTGGTCCAAAGTCAAAAGCAAAAGCTTACTGAGTGGATGTCGCCCGCAGTCTGACCGCCCCTGGAGCTCACTTGAGCGACCAGTGGCAAGCGAGATGCCCAATACATGGAAGTGAGGAACTAAAGCAGCCATGAGCAGGACGTGGCAACTCCTCGGGTGAGCCCAGTCTCGGAGCAATATGTGCCGGCTCTGCAATTATGGAAGCCTCCTTGGATAGCGAGGGACTGCCCATTGTCTGCCCCTGCCTTCCCTTGAGGGCCGACCGCGATGTCGTTGGTCGTTCTATCTTGACCAGCTGAGATGTGGGCGACATCACAACAGTCTAACGTGCCTCGAAACCAGAGGAAGGTTAACCTCATTAAAAAATGCCCGCCGGAAGTCGGCAGTGTCGTCCTACGGGTGGCAAACTAAAAATTGACACTACGCAATTACGTCCGAGTGAAATGTCTCGTCCGAATGTCTCTCGTGCTAGGAACAGCTCTGACTACCTAGTTTCCGAATGCCGCTCTTGTTCGGAACAGCTCTGACTAGGTAGTTTTCCGAATGTCCGCCGTGCCTGGAACAGCTCTGATGGGTACAGGGACAAGCACATGTCCGAAAACTCGCTTAGTGGAAACCAACCGCAGAGCTGACTGGTTTGTGCAGGAACGGCCCAGGGCGAGCGAAATGCCCAATATATTGAAGTGAGGAATTAAAACAGCCATGAGCAGGACGTGACGATTCCCTCGGTAAACCCAGCACCAGAGCATTATGTGCCGGCTCTGCAATTATGGAAGCCACCCAGGATGGCGGAAAATGCTATGGACTGTCCCTGCCTTCACTTGAGGGATGACCGTGTAGTCTTCGACTGTTCCAACTAGACCAGCTGAGATGTGGACGGTACCACAAAAGTGAGAGTCTCCCAGGATTGCTAACCTGGTCAAAAATGCACGCTAAAAGTCGGATGTGTTGGCCTGAGGGTTTCGACCCGAGGGTGCCTAACCAGACACACCGCAATCACATCTGAAAAAATCACACCGGATGAACGTAAAGAAGAAGAGAAGAAACCTGCCCACAACAGATTGCTGGTCACAGAGAACACATAAATACTGATATTCTGCCAGATCTGCTGGTCACAGAGAACACATAAATACTGATATTCTACCAGATCTGCTGATCACAAAGAACAAATAAATACTGATATTCTACCAGATCTGCTGATCACAAAGAACAAATAAATACTGATATTCTACCAGATCTGCTGATCACAAAGAACAAATAAATACTGATATTCTACCAGATCTGCTGATCACAAAGAACAAATAAATACTGATATTCTACCAGATCTGCTGATCACAAAGAACAAATAAATACTGATATTCTACCAGATCTGCTGATCACAAAGAACAAATAAATACTGATATTCTACCAGATCTGCTGATCACAAAGAACAAATAAATACTGATATTCTACCAGATCTGCTGATCACAAAGAACAAATAAATACTGATATTCTACCAGATCTGCTGATCACAAAGAACAAATAAATACTGATATTCTACCAAATCTGAACATTGAAACAAGCTTGCTCACAGACAGTATCATGTCTTGGAAACTAATAACTTTAGTCACATTTGATGTGCATGAACCGTAATGGAAATTGTGATTCTTTGATAACAGGGTTAGTCATGTGACACGAAAGGCACCCTGACTAGGAACATGTATTGAGGGGGGGGGGGGGTTGCTGGCAGAGGATCTAGAGCAGTGGTTCTCAACCTTTTTTGGCCCATGCCCCTTCACCATATTTTCAGAATGTCACTCCACCTCTTTCGTATTTCCTACCTAAAAATTTGGCCCATTCCCCCCTTCACCATACTTTCAGAACGTCATTCCCCCCTTTCGCATTTCCTACCTAAAAATCCTGCCGTCACCCCTACACAGTATACTTAATAATGGAAGCTAAATTTAATAGCACATACTAAAACAAGTCTAGACGTCCACATAAAACATGAAAACTTACATAAAACTTACTTTATAAAATGAATTTAGAAGGATGAGACGTACAGAACCGTACTGTCCATTCCATTGGCACCTTGCCGTCTTGACAGACGATAGTTTGTGCTTTAAAAAGGCATAATAACTTTTACCTATGGCGGTAGCGAGTGTGACTGATAAGGCCAATTTGCGCTGTAAATGTCCGTTCACAGTGGGTGCATGTGAACACGTGGTCATTTCCACCATCATGCACCATCTTACGTCTCAAATGCTCGGTGTGTGACTTATCTGCAATAATTTTCTCCTTTGTCTTTATTCCATTTCTGATGTTTGCCCTCCATGCAACACGTTCAGCAGCGACTTGCTCCCAATGTGCATTATCAATGCCTGTATCAATCATATCCCGCTTACACACATCTTTGTATCGTAGTAGAGGCTGTTCCTGAGATCTCTTACCCATCTGTAATTCACCAAAAAAGATATCCTTTGGTATTCTATCATCATCCATCCTCCTAAGATGTCCTATCCATCTAAGTCTATGAAGACTGAGCATGGAATAAACTGTCACACAACCTGATCTTTCCAATACTTCAGTATTTGTGATTTTGTCTTGCCACTTAATACCAAGAATTCTTTGCAGACACCGCATATGAAAGCTGTTTAAATTTTTCTCTTGGTGTGAGTAAGTTGTCCAGGTTTCACTGCCATAGAGAAGAGTACTAAGGACACAGGCTTGATAGACAAGGACTTTTGTTTTGGCAGTAAGCTTCCTGTTCTCCCAGACTCTTTTTCTTAACCTGTTCATTGTTGTTGCTGCCTTACCAATCCGGATGTTGATTTCCTGATCTAGGGATAATTTGCTATTTACCACTGATCCTAGATATGTAAAATGGTCTACTATCTCTAGTTCGGCGTCCTCAATAAAGATTGATGGTACCTCATGTGCACCTTGTGACATAATCTGTGTCTTCTTTTTGTTAATTGTTAAACCAAATTCAGAACAAGCATTGGAGAATGCAGATAGTAGACATTGCAATTCTTCCTCAGAGTGGGTCGTAACTGCAGCATCATCTGCAAAAAGCAACTCTCTGATCAGTACCCTCCTAATTTTGGTCTTAGCCTTCAATCTCTGAGCATTGTAGAGGCCGCCATCTGAGCGTGAGTGAATGTATATACCACCATCCTGATCATGAAAGGCATATTTCAGTAGAAGTAAGACCAGGGATGGAGTTATTGCCTCTCCATAGCACAAAGCCTGGGCTAAAATATAGAGATCATGTGTTGCCCATGCAGCATGATCCCTCTCTCGGCCTGCCTAGTTCACTCCAGAGGAAAGGTAACACCCCTACATCTGAAACAAGACAAGCTACAGAAGCTGCTGGATCAGCAAAGCAATGCTCTAACTGTCCGCCTGTCGGAGCTTCGATCCTAGACCAGTCGCCAACCAAGGCTTAGGATCTGGTCTGCCCTGCCATGGCATTTTGTCTTTAGCTTGCATTTCCTCGCACCAGGGTAAGGCTTGTACCCTCCCAATTGCGCTCTTCCGCCCGAAGCCATTGGCACAATGTGGGGTGTCGGGTTTGGTAAGCGCCGCCCAACGTTCGGCGCTAACAGAAACCAGGTAGTACCGTCTACTGTTATACGGTAGCTCAGTCATATCTGACTAAGACCTGACAGAACCGTACAGTATGAAGGGAAAAACAATATAAAGTAATCGGTTCTTGTATTAACGCGATCCTGAAATAATCTTAATTCCCCCCTGTGTGTGGTGGGGGAGGGGGATTCCCCACCGGTTGAGAACCTAGGCTGTGATGAAAGTGATGCTCTGCGAAGGATGTGCTGCATGATGATGGCTCACAACGAAATATTTTAAGAATATGAATTGTTGCATATACACACCAGGAGAATGTGCCAGAAGTAGACGGCAGTTGGCAGTCTTGTAGAACAGGGAGAACAGAGGATGGTACCACTGTGTAAATATTATTTCTGTTAGCTGGAATATTTGTTACTACTTTGTAAATGTTATGTCTGGCCAGGAAAAGGATGAGACAGACAGTGGGTACCGGTCCGGCACAATACCAGATGATAAACTGCCCAGAGTTGCCAGCCAGGCCACGCTTGACCAACAAGAGTTGCAGAGGAAGGTGACCAAGTTCAACCACTTTGTTCCTGCTGCTTGCCTTGAAGTGGTCAGTATAATGATTCTGCTTAGATGTGGTCGTGTGTTTCTGCCGATGTGTTGTTATGTGTGTATTGTGATATATAGTTAGATATTCTCGTGTGATTCTATGGATGTGTTGTTATGTCAGCATAGTACTTTATGCTTAGATCTGTTATGTCAGCATAGTACTTTATGCTTAGATCTGTTATGTCAGCATAGTACTTTATGCTTAGATCTGTTATGTCAGCATAGTACTTTATGCTTAGATCTGTTATGTCAGCATAGTACTTTATGCTTAGATCTGTTATGTCAGCATAGTACTTTATGCTTAGATCTGTTATGTCAGCATAGTACTTTATGCTTAGATCTGTTATGTCAGCATAGTACTTTATGCTTAGATCTGTTATGTCAGCATAGTACTTTATGCTTAGATCTATTATGTCAGCATAGTACTTTATGCTTAGATCTGTTATGTCAGCATAGTACTTTATGCTTAGATCTGTTATGTCAGCATAGTACTTTATGCTTAGATCTGTTATGTCAGCATAGTACTTTATGCTTAGATCTGTTATGTCAGCATAGTACTTTATGCTTAGATCTGTTATGTCAGCCATAGTACTTTATGCTTAGATCTGTTATGTCAGCATAGTACTTTATGCTTAGATCTGTTATGTCAGCATAGTACTTTATGCTTAGATCTGTTATGTCAGCATAGTACTTTATGCTCTAGATCTGTTATGTCAGCATAGTACTTTATGCTTAGATCTGTTATGTCAGCATAGTACTTTATGCTTAGATCTGTTATGTCAAGCATAGTACTTTATGCTTAGATCTGTTATGTCAGCATAGTAACTTTATGCTTAGATCTGTTATGTCAGCATAGTACTTTATGCTTAGATCTGTTATGTCAGCATAGTACTTTATGCTTAGATCTGTTATGTCAGCATAGTACTTTATGCTTAGATCTGTTATGTCAGCATAGTACTTTATGCTTAGATCTATTATGTCAGCATAGTACTTTATGCTTAGATCTATTATGTCAGCATAGTACTTTATGCTTAGATCTATTATGTCAGCATAGTACTTTATGCTTAGATCTATTATGTCAGCATAGTACTTTATGCTTAGATCTGTTATGTCAGCATAGTACTTTATGCTTAGATCTGTTATGTCAGCATAGTACTTTATGCTTAGATCTGTTATGTCAGCATAGTACTTTATGCTTAGATCTATTATGTCAGCATAGTACTTTATGCTTAGATCTGTTATGTCAGCATAGTACTTTATGCTTAGATCTATTATGTCAGCATAGTACTTTATGCTTAGATTGTTATGTCAGCATAGTACTTTATGCTTAGATCTGTTATGTCAGCATAGTACTTTATGCTTAGAATCTGTTATGTCAGCATAGTACTTTATGCTTAGATCTATTATGTCAGCATAGTACTTTATGCTTAGATCTGTTATGTCAGCATAGTACTTTATGCTTAGATCTGTTATGTCAGCATAGTACTTTATGCTTAGATCTGTTATGTCAGCATAGTACTTTATGCTTAGATCTGTTATGTCAGCATAGTACTTTATGCTTAGATCTGTTATGTCAGCATAGTACTTTATGCTTAGATCTGTTATGTCAGCATAGTACTTTATGCTTAGATCTGTTATGTCAGCATAGTACTTTATGCTTAGATCTGTTATGTCAGCATAGTACTTTATGCTTAGATCTGTTATGTCAGCATAGTACTTTATGCTTAGATCTGTTATGTCAGCATAGTACTTATGCTTAGATCTGTTATGTCAGCATAGTACTTTATGCTTAGATCTATTATGTCAGCATAGTACTTTATGCTTAGATCTGTTATGTCAGCATAGTACTTTATGCTTAGATCTGTTATGTCAGCATAGTACTTTATGCTTAGATCTGTTATGTCAGCATAGTACTTTATGCTTAGATCTGTTATGTCAGCATAGTACTTTATGCTTAGATCTGTTATGTCAGCATAGTACTTATGCTTAGATCTATTATGTCAGCATAGTACTTTATGCTTAGATCTGTTATGTCAGCATAGTACTTTATGCTTAGATCTGTTATGTCAGCATAGTACTTTATGCTTAGATCTGTTATGTCAGCATAGTACTTTATGCTTAGATCTGTTATGTCAGCATAGTACTTTATGCTTAGATCTGTTATGTCAGCATAGTACTTTATGCTTAGATCTGTTATGTCAGCATAGTACTTTATGCTTAGATCTGTTATGTCAGCATAGTACTTTATGCTTAGATCTGTTATGTCAGCATAGTACTTTATGCTTAGATCTATTATGTCAGCATAGTACTTTATGCTTAGATCTGTTATGTCAGCATAGTACTTTATGCTTAGATCTGTTATGTCAGCATAGTACTTTATGCTTAGATCTGTTATGTCAGCATAGTACTTTATGCTTAGATCTGTTATGTCAGCATAGTACTTTATGCTTAGATCTGTTATGTCAGCATAGTACTTTATGCTTAGATCTATTATGTCAGCATAGTACTTTATGCTTAGATCTATTCTTGTACTTCTGTGGATTGTGTTATGTTGATGTTGTGATTTATGCTGAATCTACTCTTGTGTTTCTACGATGTTTTCTTATGTTAGTCTTGCAGTTTATGCTTAGATGTTCTGTGATTTTATAAATGTGTTCATTGACGTTCATGTTGCAATTTATGCTCAGATGTGGCTTGAACCTCTGTGGATGTGTTGTTGTTGTTGTTGTTGAGACCATGTTGTGGCAAGCTGCTTGCTGTCATGCAGACTGAAGGAATCCACAACAAGTGGTTCCCTGTTCCTTTCCCAGAAGACAGACAACTTACCCACTTCAGTAATGTGTGTGCATGAGGTGTCCCTTTGTACAGAGATTGCCTACCCTCATCTTAGAACATCTGCAGTGACTTCTGCTGCGTGTGTAGGCTCACCTGCCCCTCACTATTGGTCATCTGTATTTGTATATGTGAGATCCTTGTTTCATTAGTCACTGAGGTACCATCGAACAAACGAATGACCACACTTTATTTTCAAAGGGTCACAAATTGGGCACGCAGGTCCGTCTTACATTTGGCCCTTCCAATCACTCTTTCATACATCAGTTATCTTTTGTGTATGTTACATTCTTATAGGGAGAGAAAACATTGTCAAATGAATGTTGTGAACATAATGCATATTACCATGTTATGAGACGGGCAGAGAGAGAGACTCACGCACGCACGCACACGCATAGTTTTACATCATTTACACACTACCCACTAATTAACACACGAACACATACACATATACTTGCTCACAATCACAAACTCGCTAACTAATATTTACTTATACACGCACACACACCCACCCAACCTCCCTCCATTTGTTCAACAAGCTACTGATAGACACTGCTGACAGGTCTAACTGTGGGATGAATAAAGCAGCTAGATATTTGCTGTCAGTGTGTTCAGTATGTGAGTTAAGTTGATTGAAGAACTGACATCACAGCACACAGGACCAGCACCAGTTCCTCACCACTTTGACTGCTCTACCAAACATCACAGCACTCGGGACCAGCACCAGTTCCTCACCACTTGGCTGTCTACCAGACATCACAGCACACAGAACCAGCACCAGTTCCTCACCACTTGGCTCTCTACCAAACATCACAGCACTCGGGACCAGCACCAGTTCCTCACCACTTGGCTCTCTACCAGACATCACAGCACACAGGACCAGCACCAGTTCCTCACCACTTGGCTGTCTACCAAACATCACAGCACTCGGGACCAGCACCAGTTCCTCACCACTTGGCTGTCTACCAAACGTCACAGCACTCGGGACCAGCACCAGTTCCTCACCACTTGGCTGTCTACCAAACGTCACAGCACTCGGGACCAGCACCAGTTCCTCACCACTTGGGCTGTCTACCAAATGTCACAGCACACGGGACCAGCACCAGTTCCTCACCACTTGGCTGTCTACCAAACGTCACAGCACTCGGGACCAGCACCAGTTCCTCACCACTTGGCTGTCTACCAAACGTCACAGCACTCGGGACCAGCACCAGTTCCTCACCACTTGACTGTCTACCAGACATCACAGGACCAGCACCAGTTCCTCACCACTTGGCTGTCTACCAGACATCACAGGACCAGCACCAGTTCCTCACCACTTGGCTGTCTACCAGACATCACAGCACACAGGACCAGCACCAGTTCCTCACCACTTGGCTGTCCTACCAGACATCACAGCACACAGGACCAGCACCAGTTCCTCACCACTTGGCTGTCTACCAAACATCACAGCACACAGGACCAGCACCAGTTCCTCACCACTTGGCTGTCTACCAAACATCACAGCACTTGGGACCAGCACCAGTTCCTCACCACTTGGCTGTCTACCAAACGTCACAGCACTCGGGACCAGCACCAGTTCCTCACCACTTGGCTGTCTACCAAACATCACAGCACTTGGGACCAGCACCAGTTCCTCACCACTTGGCTGTCCTACCAAACATCACAGCACTCGGACCAGCACCAGTTCCTCACCACTTGGCTGTCTACCAAACATCACAGCACTCGGGACCAGCACCAGTTCCTCACCACTTGGCTGTCTACCAAACGTCACAGCACTCGGGACCAGCACCAGTTCCTCACCACTTGGCTGTCTACCAAACGTCACAGCACTCGGGACCAGCACCAGTTCCTCACCACTTGGCTGTCTACCAAACGTCACAGCACTCGGGACCAGCACCAGTTCCTCACCACTTGGCTGTCTACCAAATGTCACAGCACACGGGACCAGCACCAGTTCCTCACCACTTGGCTGTCTACCAAACGTCACAGCACTCGGGACCAGCACCAGTTCCTCACCACTTGGCTGTCTACCAAACGTCACAGCACTCGGGACCAGCACCAGTTCCTCACCACTTGACTGTCTACCAGACATCACAGGACCAGCACCAGTTCCTCACCACTTGGCTGTCTACCAGACATCACAGGACCAGCACCAGTTCCTCACCACTTGGCTGTCTACCAGACATCACAGCACACAGGACCAGCACCAGTTCCTCACCACTTGGCTGTCTACCAGACATCACAGCACACAGGACCAGCACCAGTTCCTCACCACTTGGCTGTCTACCAAACATCACAGCACACAGGACCAGCACCAGTTCCTCACCACTTGGCTGTCTACCAAACATCACAGCACTTGGGACCAGCACCAGTTCCTCACCACTTGGCTGTCTACCAAACGTCACAGCACTCGGGACCAGCACCAGTTCCTCACCACTTGGCTGTCTACCAAACATCACAGCACTTGGGACCAGCACCAGTTCCTCACCACTTGGCTGTCTACCAAACATCACAGCACTCGGGACCAGCACCAGTTCCTCACCACTTGGCTGTCTACCAAACATCACAGCACTCGGGACCAGCACCAGTTCCTCACCACTTGGCTGTCTACCAAACGTCACAGCACTCGGGACCAGCACCAGTTCCTCACCACTTGGCTGTCTACCAAACGTCACAGCACTCGGGACCAGCACCAGTTCCTCACCACTTGGCTGTCTACCAAACATCACAGCACTCGGGACCAGCACCAGTTCCTCACCACTTGGCTGTCTACCAAACATCACAGCACTCGGGACCAGCACCAGTTCCTCACCACTTGGCTCTCTACCAAACATCACAGCACTCGGGACCAGCACCAGTTCCTCACCACTTGGCTGTCTACCAAACATCACAGCACTCGGGACCAGCACCAGTTCCTCACCACTTGGCTGTCTACCAAACGTACACAGCACTCAGGACCAGCACCAGTTCCTCACCACTTGGCTGTCTACCAAACGTCACAGCACTCAGGACCAGCACCAGTTCCTCTCACCACTTGGCTGTCTACCAAACGTCACAGCACTCGGACCAGCACCAGTTCCTCACCACTTGGCTGTCTGCCAAACGTCCAGCCACTCGGGACCAGCACCAGTTCCTCACCACTTGGCTGTCTACCAAACATCACAGCACTCGGGACCAGCACCAGTTCCTCACCACTTGGCTCTCTACCAAACATCACAGCACTCGGGACCAGCACCAGTTCCTCACCACTTGGCTCTCTACCAGACATCACAGCACTCGGGACCAGCACCAGTTCCTCACCACTTGGCTCTCTACCAAAATCACAGCACTTGGGACCAGCACCAGTTCTCACCACTTGGCTGTCTACCAAACATCACAGCACTCGGGACCAGCACCAGTTCCTCCACACTTGGCCTGTCTACCAAACATCACACCACTTGGCCAGCACCAGTTCCTCACCACTTGGCGCTACCAAACATCACCACTTGGCCAGCACCAATCCTCACCACTTGGGTACCAAACCCTCACAGCACTTGGGACCACCACCAATTCCTCACCACTTGGCGCTACCAAACGTCACCACTTGGGATCTAGCAACATTCCCCAGCACTTGACTGCACCAAACATCACAGCACTCGGGACCCGCACCAGTTCCTCACCACCGGCTCCAGCAACCCTCACAGCACTCGGGCCCGCACCAGTTCCTCACCACTTGACGCTACCAAACGTCACCACTTGGCCCGCACCAATCACACCACTTGGCGCTACCAATCACAGCACTTGGCTCCACCAACATTTACCACCACTTGGCTGCACCAACCTCACCACTCGGGACCACCACCAGTTCCTCACCACTTTGGGTCCACCAGACATCACCACTTGGGCCCGCACCAATCCTCACCACTTGGCCTCACCAAACCTCACACCTTGGCTTCACAGCACTCGGGACCAGCACCAGTTCCTCACCACTTGGCTCTCTACCAAACATCACAGCACTCGGGACCAGCACCAGTTCCTCACCACTTGGCTGTCTACCAAACATCACAGCACTCGGGACCAGCACCAGTTCCTCACCACTTGGCTGTCTACCAAACGTCACAGCACTCGGGACCAGCACCAGTTCCTCACCACTTGGCTGTCTACCAAACGTCACAGCACTCGGGACCAGCACCAGTTCCTCACCACTTGACTGTCTACCAAACATCACAGCACTCGGGACCAGCACCAGTTCCTCACCACATGGCTCTCTACCAAACATCACAGCACTCGGGACCAGCACCAGTTCCTCACCACTTGACTGTCTACCAAACGTCACAGCACTCGGGACCAGCACCAGTTCCTCACCACTTGGCTGTCTACCAAACATCACAGCACTCGGGACCAGCACCAGTTCCTCACCACTTGGCTGTCTACCAAACGTCACAGCACTCGGGACCAGCACCAGTTCCTCACCACTTGGCTCTCTACCAGACATCACAGCACTCGGGACCAGCACCAGTTCCTCACCACTTGGCTCTCTACCAAACATCACAGCACTCGGGACCAGCACCAGTTCCTCACCACTTGGCTGTCTACCAAACGTCACAGCACTCGGGACCAGCACCAGTTCCTCACCACTTGGCTCTCTACCAAACATCACAGCACTCGGGACCAGCACCAGTTCCTCACCACTTGGCTGTCTACCAAACGTCACAGCACTCGGGACCAGCACCAGTTCCTCACCACTTGGCTCTCTACCAAACATCACAGCACTCGGGACCAGCACCAGTTCTTCACCACTTGGCTGTCTACCAAACATCACAGCACTCGGGACCAGCACCAGTTCCTCACCACTTGGCTGTCTACCAAACGTCACAGCACTCGGGACCAGCACCAGTTCCTCACCACTTGGCTGTCTACCAAACATCACAGCACTCGGGACCAGCACCAGTTCCTCACCACTTGGCTGTCTACCAAACGTCACAGCACTCGGGACCAGCACCAGTTCCTCACCACATGGCTCTCTACCAAACGTCACAGCACTCGGGACCAACACCAGTTCCTCACCACTTGGCTGTCTACCAAACATCACAGCACTCGGGACCAGCACCAGTTCCTCACCACTTGGCTGTCTACCAAACATCACAGCACTCGGGACCAGCACCAGTTCCTCACCACTTGACTGTCTACCAAACATCACAGCACTCGAGACCAGCACCAGTTCCTCACCACTTGACTGTCTACCAAACATCACAGCACTCGGGACCAGCACCAGTTCCTCACCACTTGACTGTCTACCAAACATCACAGCACTCGGGACCAGCACCAGTTCCTCACCACTTGACTGTCTACAAAACATCACAGCACTTGGGACCAGCACCAGTTCCTCACCACTTGGCTCTCTAGAACGTGACCACTTCTCTCTATGAGAGACATCAAGTAGCAGGTCCTGTAGAACATCTCTCACATCACAGCCTGCCAGCAATGTCCTTGATCTGTTATACCGGAGCTGTCTGCCATGTCCTGTGTCCATCTTTATGCTGAACGATCCCAGCCTCTCCTTCCAGCCACCAGGCCTTCCATCTCTGTTCTCTCCCAGCCATTGGGATGTTGAATATAGATAAATATTTCAGTGTTCCCAGACATGAAACTGTTTATGAGGCAATGTTCTTCAATGTTCGGACTTATAGAATGTCAGCATTTGTCACCTTCTTGGTCCACGATATTCTCAGAATTGTCCTGTTCCCGTTGTTTTAGCTCGTCAGACCCAGTTTTCTTGTGTAGTGAATGTGTAGTAGTCCATAACTGACATCCACATGTTGCTACAGAAAAGATGCTCTCAAACATTGTACTGTAACCTGCTTGCTGGTGTGGGGCCATGGGTTCTTGAAGCCGTTCCACCCATGAGATACGCATTGATAATTCTCTCATATCATGTTAAGTAGGTCAGCATGGCTGAATGAATCAGAACATGTGTTCTTAAACATCCGGTGTGCTGATGCCGAGGTAAGGGGTTTAACCCCTACACCGGATAGTTGGACTAAAATGCTTACCTATCGTCCTTGACTTTGGGATGTAAATTACAAGTACCTCTGAAGTGTGAGTGGGTTCACCTGATGGCAAGGGACACTGTTAAGAGATAAAAGCTAATCCACATGCAGAGTTCAGTCCAGCACTACTAGAAGTAGTGTGTATGGACTAAGCTTGAGTTCAAAGCGCAAACAAAAATATGTTAGTACCTCAGAACTCGGTGAGAGTTCGCCTGATGGCGAGGGACACTTAGTACGAGGGGGCTTCAAATCAAAACCTTATGAGTGCGATAGAAATTACAATAACCAGGCCATTGTCTTGTAACCTGTCAATATTGTGGTTAAGGTGGTCAAGAGTCACGAACACGGTGACTTCATAAGGACAGTTTTAAAATGACCGGCCCACTTTTGACATGCATCAAAGAGGACCAGCGTTCTGTTTTCCATTTTAAAAAACTTTTATCAGTGAAGGGGTGAAACCCATAGAGTTTATCAGCAAATAAAGGTCTGGTATAGTGATGCATGTCTATCAGTCCAGCCAGTTTATGAGTGGAGTAGGAAGTTTCAAACCTTTTCGGTCCGATGAAGAGGTACAGCAGGTGGTGCATGGATGGTTACACACGCGACCAAGGGAATAGCTTAGAGTAGCTGCAGACACAGATCACACGTTGCATGAGGCGCTGGACGCAATTAAGGGCCAGCGACTGATAAGAGGGAAATCATGGATGGCTCAGGCAGAGGATACGATCAGACAGGTGTGCCCCTTGGAGAACATCAGGCGAGGAGAGGAGTGGGTTAGAGTGCCAGCGGAGCAGTCAGACTTGTGCAGAGTTATAATCACATTAAGCCGGGAGTGCAGGGAGTGGCCAGCAGGGGCCACGGAAGTGAAAATCCAGCAACTAATTCAGGATAATGCTCGCTTGGGTGATGTGATTATCTACACAGATGGGTCGGTGTTGAGAGATAGAAGAAGTGCCTGGGGGTTCTTAGCAAAAGCTTATGGTCGACGTTTGGTGCAGGAGAACCTGGCGTATGATACCACAACATCTAGCTTAAGAATGGAGGTGGAGGTGGTCAGTGCAGCTTTCCGCTGGATGGAGAATACGATACGCACACACATTGTGATTGTAACTGACTCAGAAAGCATGCTGAGGAAGGTGAGGACAGGCAAGCTTCGGGCAGAGTGGCTTGCTTCGCTTCGGAGGTCACGGGTGGCAAGCATAGCCTGGATCTTTTCTCCGGGGCATGCCGGTGTGCTGGGGAATGAACAGGCGGACAGATTGGCTGGCTCTGCAAAACTTGGTGGAGTATTGATGCATGACAAGACAGACGTGGTTGCGGCCTTGTGGGAGCTCGTGTACATCTCGGAGGAGCAAATGGATCACCATGGTCTGGCAAGAATGAGACAGCGAGGAGTGACGAGGGGATCTGGCCGACGCTCGACACTCAGAGGAAAGGCGAGACGGACATATAATCAGATTGCTACTGGTACTATTGGGATTGGAACTCTTCGCTGGCTGCTGAGGATGGGGATGGAGCGCTTATGGGAATGTCCCGAATGCTGTGATGTCAGTTCCTCAATCAATCAATCAATCAATCAATCAACCAAGGGAATTTTTGTGTACAAGAATCTGAGCACTTTATTGATGCTGGAGGACTTGAATGCAGCGGTGACTACGTCGAAAAATTATACATTTTTTTCTGTTCTTTTTCAGAATATATTCACCACCAAAAAAAAAATACATAAGATTTTCATGTTTTTCTGGGCACTCGCTTGCTTTGAACTCAGGCATAGCCCATACACACTACTTCCTGTAGTGCTGGACTGAATTTTGTGTGTGGATTAGCTTTCCTTATTAACGGTGTCTCTCGCCATCATGCGAACCCACTCTAACTTTGGAGGTACTTGTAATTTACATCTGCAAGTCAAGGACAATGGGTTAACATTTTAGTCCAACTGTCCAGTGAAAGGGTTGAACCCTTTCTAATAATGACTAATAGTGAAAGCTATCCCTCACGCAAACATCAGTCCAGGGTGGACTACGGTCGAGTTCAAAGCTAGTAAATGAAAAAGGAAATCATGTTAGTTCTTCTGTTCTGTGCAGGCAACAATCAACCAAACTTGCATGCCTTACGTTCATTCTGTAAATGACGTCAATCAGTTATCTCTTTCAATTGTACATTCTCTTACAGACAGGTAAAGAATCATTCCAAGGTTTTCCCGGGAAGGTTAACCCGGTCAAAAAATGCCAGCAGAAGTGTGATGTGTCAGCCTAACGGCACAAGAATGCAGCTCTGCTGTAAACAGGCACAACGCAATCACGTCCGAAAAAGAAAAAAAAACTCCGGATGAACGCAGAAGAAGAAGATTCCAAGGTTTCATTAACCAAACTTACACGCATCATGTTCATTATTTAAATGACGTCAATCAGTTACCTTTTTCATGTGTACATTCTCTTACAGACAGGAAAAGAATCATTCCAAGGTTTCATTAACCAAACTTGCATGCGTCATGTTCATTATTTCAATGACATCAATCAGTTACCTTTTTCATTTGTACATTCTCTTACAGACAGGGAAAGAATCATTCCAAGGTTTCATGAAGGTCACAATGAACCTGATCCGACCAATCACAATGGAGCTAGGAGCCAGACCTCCGTCAATATATGAACTGTTGACGAGAGAACATATCGTGGAGGAGAACACCCAGCACGTGGCTTTCTACATGCCTAGGGACACTCACAAGTCTCTGCATATAACCAGGTGGGTTCTTGGTGGCATCTAGGTGGCTTTTGTGTAATCAAGTCTCTGCATATCACCAGGTGGGTTCTTGGTGGCTTTTATGTGGCTTTTGTGTGGTCAAGGTGAAGATAGTCCCATGACAGATACTGGCAATGGGGTGAGAGTGTTAGATCTTCACATATTCTAGGGTATTGCATAATGAGGACGGGATGCCAGTTCCTGACCTCACTGCTTCTACTACCCTGAAAATGATCTATCCCCCGTGTTGTGCAGCTGGGTGGATTCCAGGGACATACTTGTCAGAAATAATCACCCTGTCACAGCCGGTTGTTGAACCCAGACTACTGTCCTGGCAGGCAAGCATGCTAACCTGGGAGATCCGATGTGCATGATGTTGATGGCTTTTTAAAAAAAATGTATATCCCTTACAGGACATTGCAGTCAACACCAGCATTTTTCAGCTGTTGTTGATGTACTAGGCAAATTTTAAGTTCAGTAGTTTACCATTGCTTTCTGAACGATCGGCTCACATACCCCAGCAAGTTACCAGCGCGGCACGATCCGCTACTGAATCTTGTGCAGCTGTTTTCTCCACATGGATATACAGGATTGCGAACAACGTCGTTAACTCCTTGGCCAGGGAGACCTGATGGCTTGTAACACATGTGTAATCAATTCTGTTGTTATGTTGTTGATGTACATCAACATACAGTGGAGGACAAAAAGTCACTGACCCCTGTCAATCAGTGTGAGGTGGACGATGGGGTCAGTTATCATGCTGGCTGGCTGCACTTCCCCACAACTGTTCTGGCACCATATTTAGGTTGGGTCAGCCTGGGAGTCCATGACACCATCACTGCCTGGAGGGGGACCACTGCAGGTCAGCAGGGCTGAATGGATAATTGCACTCGTCCTTAAACTTCCAATGTGCTGATGCCAAGGTAGCGTGTTCAACCCCTACATCGGTTAGTTGGACTAAAATGTTGACTTCTTGTCCTTGACTTGGGGATGTAAATTACAAGTACCTCAGAAGTTTTAGTAGGTTTGCCTGATGGTGAGGGACACTGATAATAGGGAAAGCTAATCCTCATGCAAAATTCAGTCCAGTGCACTAGAAGTAACAGCACGTGTGTGGACTACGCTTGAGTTCAAACGGAACGAGCGCAAAAAGAAAAAAAATGATGAGCACTGGGATCACAGCAACACTCCTCCACACACAAACACAGACTTCTTGTGTAGACATCAGTAGAATGGCGAGCAAGAAGATGATGCAGATTTGAGTAATAAAATGCAGCAATAAATAGAATGCAGTAACATTCAGCTGCAACATTGCTCTTCTGTGGATCTAACCATTGTCTGTGTACTAACGAATGTCTGTTCACAGATGTGTTCGTCTTCTATGTATGAGAAGCTAACCTTGTGTCTCTTGTTCCTGCAGTGACACAACCACCAAAGAGGTCATTGCCTCGCTGCTGAAGAAGTTTCACATTCTGGACCATCCGAGGAAGTTTGCCATGTACGAACAGGAATTCAGCGATCGCAACAAACTTGGTAAGGCACATAACACAAACTGGGTAAAGTGTATATTTCTCCAAAATAGATGACGTGTTTATTGTAACAAACTAGATAGAATGTTATATCATAACAAAGTGGATAAAGTGTAACAACTGGATAGTGTTTATTGTATCAACTGGATAAAGTGTGTATTGCAATAATCTGCATACAATTTTATCTTGTAACAGACTAGATAAAATGTTATAACAAACTGGACAAAGTGTTATATTTTAAAAAGCTGGATATAGTTTTGAATGATATCAATCTGAATAAGAATCTGGATAAAGTTATGTCAACGCAAACTGGATAAACTAGTGTAACAAACTGAACATCCTTTTAAAAAAACAACTGGGTGAAATGTTATATTGTCCCGGGAAGGGTAACCCGGTCAACAAATGCCCGCAGAAGTCTGATGTGTCGGCCTAACAGCGCAAGAACGCAGCTCTGCTGTTAACAGGCACAACGCAGTCACATCTGAAAAAAAAATCCGGATGAACGCAGAAGAAGAAATGTTATATTGTAATAAACTGGAGAAAGTCTTATAATTGTAATAAACTGGATAAATTGTTATATTACAGTAAAGTGTAATATTGTAGTAAACTAGATAAAGAGTTATATGATAATAAACTGGGTAATGTGCTGTATTGTAATAGACTGTTGACAGGTTTACATTGTGTTGGTCGTGGGTGTAGATAATTATCATAAGGTGGTGTAGATAACTAATCATACATGCCTACCATGTATATGATGGTGATTAATGATGGGCTATAATTATCCTTACATACCATTCGACATGGCTGAAAGCATCAGAGCACTCTAGCTCTGAAACTTCCAGTGCAGTAATGTCAGGGTAGAGGGTTAATTCCCCGCACCGGTCCATCCATCCATCATGTACCATGCCGATAAGAGTGGGCGGTCATGTTTTGCCATCTCACTCGATCACCAGTGTCGTGGATCAGCTCCGTGTTCCTGTCTCGACCACGTGGCCAAGTCATCCAGATATTTACTTCTTGGTCTTCCCCTTGGTCTCTTCCCTCAATCTTGCCAGTTGTCACCAAGTTCTCCAATTCATTTCTTCTCATAACATGCCCAAACAATTTTGACTGTCTACATCTAATGTCTCTAATCAGTTTACGATCTTCATTTGTTTCTTGAAGGACATGTTCATTGGTTTTTCTGTCTGTCCATGGTATTCTTTGCATTTTCCTCAGAAACCACATTTCCACAGCCATCAGATGTTTTTCAGCTTGTCTGCTCATTGTCCACGCCTCACATCCATACAAAAGTACAGGTTCTATGTAGCACTTGAACACTCTTTTTCAATTGATATCTTTTTATTGGTCAGTAGGTTTTTCATCTTGCAAAAGGCTACCTTCGCAATGGCAATTCTTGTTCTAATCTCTTCAGGGCATCTCCCATCAGATGTTATGACTGTTCCGAGATAGCTGTACAGATTCACTTGTTGAAGAATATTCCCATTTACTTGTATATTCTTCTTCTTCTTCGTTCATCCGGAGTTTTTTTTTCGGATGTGAATGCGTTGTGCCTGTTTACAGCAGAGCTGCGTTCTTGCGCCTTTAGGCCGACACATCCGACTTCTGCGAGCATTTGTTGACCGGGTTAACCTTCCCGAGTTACTTGTATATTACATTGTGGTATTTCCTTCTTCCCAGTGACGACCATAATCTGTGTCTTCTTACAATTCAATTCTAACCCGAGTTGTTCACTGTATGCAACAACCGCATCTACTAAATGTTGCAGGTCCTGTTCATTGTCTGCAATCAAGACTCTACCATCTGCATATCTAATGTTATTGATGTATCATCCCCCAATGTTGATTCCTTCCATATCTTCTTTATTTCTGAAAATATTTTCACTGTACATGGAAAACAGATCTGGAAACATTACACATCCCTGTCTCACACCTCTCTTAATAGGCTGATATTGACCTACTTCATTATCAATTCTTATGGCAGCTTGTTGTTTCCAATATATGTTTTTTACAAGTCTAAGGCCTTTCCATCAATCTGTAGATACATTGGTCACGGTCAAATGGACTTAAAAATTGACTTGTCGTTCAGAAAGCAATGGCAAACTATTGAATTTTAAAATTGCTTAGAAAGTCAACTGAGGCTGCTCGCAGCGGCCTGCACAGGACATTCCATGACAAAAATTAATTCTATAATTATGCCTACACATTCTAATGAATGATAGTTTATGATTATCGTTATACATTTTGTTGTTTGTGATGCTGACCTTGTTCTTCTTTGATATATGAGCGAGGGAGGGAGAGAGTATGTATGTATGAGTGAATGTTTGTTAGTGTGATTGTGAATGGGTATATGTGTGTGTGAGGGAGTGTGTGTTATTGGGTGGGTGTATAACTGAATGTTTGTGTAAGTGATGTATGTATGAGTGTTTGTGTAAATGATGTGTGTATGAATGTGTATGTAGGTATGTACGGTTGTGTTTATGCATGCTTGGGTGTCTGTGTGCGCGAGTGCGTCTCTCTCTCTCTCTCTCTCTCTCTCTCTCTCTCTCTCTCTCTCTCTCTCTCTCTCTCTCTCTCTCTCTCTCTCTCTCTCTCTCTCTCTCTCTCTCTCTCTCTCTCTCTCTCTCTCTCTCTCTCTCTCTCTCTCTCTCTGCTTACCTGACTCATGGTAATATGCATTGTGTATGTTCACAGCATTCATTTGACAATGTTTTTTTTTCTCTATGTGCATGTAACATGCATAATAGATAATTGTTGTGCAACAGATGAATGATTGGAAGGGCCAAATGTAAGACGGGTTTGTGTGCCCAATTTGTGACGCTTTGAAAATAAAGTTTGTTCGTTTGATTGTTTTTTAGTTCGGCTGAGAAGGCTAACAGACAAGGACTGCCCGCTGAGGTCCATGGTCAACTGGGACCCTGAGAGGATCAAGAATTACCGGATGGTGCTGCAGGAAAATGAAACTGGGGAGATTGTGGTTAGTTTTCTTGCTGCATCTCTTGACACTTTTGTCACGCCTGTACTCTTCTTAGTTATCTTGTGTTGTGTTATATTCTTCTTATGTTCTTCTTCATTTTATTTCTATTATTTTGTTACACTCTTCTTTGTTATTTGATCTTTGCTACATTCATCATTGCAGTTGTTCTGTTTTTATAGAACTTTGTTTTTGGTGGCTTTTATGTTGCTTTTGTGTGATCAAGGTCAAGGTACTCCTACGACAGATACTGCTAATGGGGTGAGGGTGTTAGATCTTCACATATTCTAGGTTGTTGCATAATGAGGACGGGATGCCAGTTCCTGCCCTCACTGCTTCTCCTACCCCCATGTTGTACAGCTGGGTGGATCCCAGGGCCATACCTGTCAGAAATAATCACCCTGTCACAGCCGGGTGTTGAACCCAGATCTCTGTTCTCGCAGGCAAGTGCGCTAACCTGGGGCGTCAGATGTGCATAATGTTGATGGCTTCTAACACATGTATAATTCTTGTTATTGTGTTGTAGATGCACATCATCATACAGTAGGGGAAATCACAGTTCGGTTTGTTTCATTGTTTGCTTGGTTTTCTTTCCCGTTTACTTGTGTGTTGTTATCACTGTCATATCTTTTCTGTGCAGAACCTTGCTGTCATGACAGTGTTTCAAAACCTCTCTCTGTCACCAGCCAGATGTCCTCTCTCTGTTGCTGTCATGTGCAATCCTGTGTCTGTTGCTGTCATGTGTGATCCTCTCTCTGTTGCTGTCATGTGTGATCCTGTCTCTGTTGCTGTCATGTGTGATCCTGTCTCTGTTGCTGTCATGTGTGATCCTGTCTCTGTTGCTGTCATGTGTGATCCTGTCTCTGTTGCTGTCATGTGTGATCCTATCTCTGTTGCTGTCATGTGTGATCCTATCTCTGTTGCTGTCATGTGTGATCCTATCTCTGTTGCTGTCATGTGTGATCCTGTCTCTGTTGCTGTCATGTGTAATCCTATCTCTGTTGCTGTCATGTGTAATCCTATCTCTGTTGCTGTCATGTGTGATCCTGTCTCTGTTGCTGTCATGTGTAATCCTATCTCTGTTGCTGTCATGTGTAATCCTGTCTCTGTTGCTGTCATGTGTGATCCTATCTCTGTTGCTGTCATGTGTGATCCTATCTCTGTTGCTGTCATGTGTAATCCTGTCTCTGTTGCTGTCATGTGTGATCCTATCTCTGTTGCTGTCATGTGTGATCCTGTCTCTGTTGCTGTCATGTGTAATCCTATCTCTGTTGCTGTCATGTGTAATCCTATCTCTGTTGCTGTCATGTGTGATCCTGTCTCTGTTGCTGTCATGTGTGATCCTATCTCTGTTGCTGTCATGTGTGATCCTGTCTCTGTTGCTGTCATGTGTGATCCTGTCTCTGTTGCTGTCATGTGTAATCTTGTCTCTGTTGCTGTTGTATGTAATCCTGTCTCTGTTACTGTCATGTGTAATCCTATCTCTGTTGCTGTCATGTGTGATCCTGTCTCTGTTGCTGTCATGTGTGATCCTCTCTCTGTTGCTGTCATGTGGGATCCTATCTCTGTTGCTGTCATGTGTGATCCTCTCTCTGTTGCTGTCATGTGTGATCCTGTCTCTGTTACTGTCATGTGTGATCCTCTCTCTGTTGCTGTCATGTGTGATCCTATCTCTGTTGCTGTCATGTGTGATCCTCTCTCTGTTGCTGTCATGTGTAATCCTGTCTCTGTTGCTGTCATGTGTGATCCTATCTCTGTTGCTGTCATGTGTGATCCTGTCTCTGTTGCTGTCATGTGTAATCCTATCTCTGTTGCTGTCATGTGTAATCCTATCTCTGTTGCTGTCATGTGTGATCCTGTCTCTGTTGCTGTCACGTGTGATCCTATCTCTGTTGCTGTCATGTGTGATCCTGTCTCTGTTGCTGTCATGTGTGATCCTGTCTCTGTTGCTGTCATGTGTGATCCTGTCTCTGTTGCTGTCATGTGTGATCCTATCTCTGTTGCTGTTGTATGTAATCCTATCTCTGTTACTGTCATGTGTAATCCTATCTCTGTTACTGTCATGTGTAATCCTATCTCTGTTACTGTCATGTGTGATCCTGTCTCTGTTGCTGTCATGTGTGATCCTCTCTCTGTTGCTGTCATGTAGTATCCTATCTCTGTTGCTGTCATGTGTGATCCTCTCTCTGTTGCTGTCATGTGTGATCCTGTCTCTGTTACTGTCATGTGTGATCCTCTCTCTGCTGCTGTCATGTGTGATCCTCTCTCTGTTGCTGTCATGTGTGATCCTGTTTCTGTTACTGTCATGTGTGATCCTCTCTCTGTTGCTGTCATGTGTGATCCTATCTCTGTTGCTGTCATATGTGATCCTCTCTCTAATGCTGTCATGTGTGATCCTCTCTCTGTTGCTGTCATGTGTGATCCTGTCTCTGGTGCTGTCATGTGTGATCCTCTCTCTGTTGCTGTCATGTGTGATCCTCTCTCTGTTGCTGTCATGTGTGATCCTCTCTCTGTTGCTGTCATGTGTGATCCTCTCTCTGTTGCTGTCATGTGTGATCCTCTCTCTGTTGCTGTCATGTGTGATCCTGTCTCTGTTGCTGTCATGTGTGATCCTGTCTCTGTTGCTGTCATGTGTGATCCTGTCTCTGTTGCTGTCATATGTAATCTTGTCTCTGTTGCTGTTGTATGTAATCCTATCTCTGTTGCTGTCATGTGTAATCCTATCTCTGTTACTGTCATGTGTAATCCTATCTCTGTTACTGTCATGTGTGATCCTCTCTCTGTTGCTGTCATGTGTGATCCTGTCTCTGCTGCTGTAATGTGTGATCCTGTCTCTGTTACTGTCATGTGTGATCCTGTCTCTGTTGCTGTCATGTGTGATCCTGTCTCTGTTGCTGTCATGTGTGATCCTGTCTCTGTTGCTGTCATGTGTGATCCTGTCTCTGTTGCTGTCATGTGTGATCTTGTCTCTGTTGCTGTCATGTGTAATCTTGTCTCTGTTGCTGTTGTATGTAATCCTATCTCTGTTACTGTCATGTGTGATCCTATCTCTGTTGCTGTCATGTGTGATCCTGTCTCTGTTGCTGTCATGTGTGATCCTGTCTCTGTTGCTGTCATGTGTGATCCTGTCTCTGTTGCTGTCATGTGTGATCCTGTCTCTGATGCTGTCATGTGTGATCTTGTCTCTGTTGCTGTCATGTGTGATCCTGTCTCTGGTGCTGTCATGTGTGATCTTGTCTCTGTTGCTGTTGTATGTAATCCTATCTCTGTTACTGTCATGTGTGATCCTGTCTCTGTTGCTGTCATGTGTGATCCTGTCTCTGTTGCTGTCATGTGTGATCCTGTCTCTGTTGCTGTCATGTGTGATCTTGTCTCTGGTGCTGTCATGTGTGATCCTGTCTCTGTTGCTGTCATGTGTGATCTTGTCTCTGTTGCTGTTGTATGTAATCCTATCTCTGTTGCTGTCATGTGTGATCCTGTCTCTGTTGCTGTCATGTGTGATCCTGTCTCTGTTGCTGTTGTATGTAATCCTATCTCTGTTACTGTCATGTGTGATCCTATCTCTGTTGCTGTCATGTGTGATCCTGTCTCTGTTGCTGTCATGTGTGATCCTGTCTCTGTTGCTGTCATGTGTAATCTTGTCTCTGTTGCTGTTGTATGTAATCCTATCTCTGTTGCTGTCATGTGTGATCCTATCTCTGTTACTGTCATGTGTGATCCTGTCTCTGTTACTGTCATGTGTGATCCTATCTCTGTTACTGTCATGTGTAATCCTATCTCTGTTACTGTCATGTGTGATCCTGTCTCTGTTGCTGTCATGTGTGATCCTCTCTCTGTTGCTGTCATGTGGGATCCTATCTCTGTTGCTGTCATGTGTGATCCTCTCTCTGTTGCTGTCATGTGTGTTCCTGTCTCTGTTACTGTCATGTGTGATCCTGTCTCTGTTGCTGTCATGTGTAATCTTGTCTCTGTTGCTGTCATGTGTGATCCTGTCTCTGTTACTGTCATGTGTGATCCTGTCTCTGTTGCTGTCGTATGTAATCTTGTCTCTGTTGCTGTCATGTGTAATCTTGTCACTGTTGCTGTCATGTGTAATCTTGTCTCTGTTGCTGTCATTTGTAATCTTGTCTCTGTTGCTGTCATGTGTAATCTTGTCTCTGTTGCTGTTGTATATAATCCTATCTCTGTTGCTGTCGTATGTAATCTTGTCTCTGTTGCTGTCATGTGTGATCCTGTCTCTGTTGCTGTCATGTGTAATCCTGTCTCTGTTGCTGTCGTATGTAATTCTGTCTCTGTTGCTGTCATGTGTGATCCTATCTCTGTTGCTGTCATGTGTGATCCTGTCTCTGTTGCTGTCATGTGTAATCCTGTCTCTGTTGCTGTCATGTGTGATCCTATCTCTGTTGCTGTCATGTGTGATCCTATCTCTGTTGCTGTCATGTGTGATCCTATCTCTAATGCTGTCATGTGTAATCTTGTCTCTGTTGCTGTCATGTGTGATCCTATCTCTGTTGCTGTCATGTGTGATCCTATCTCTGTTGCTGTCATGTGTGATCCTATCTCTGTTGCTGTCATGTGTGATCCTATCTCTAATGCTGTCATGTGTAATCTTGTCTCTGTTGCTGTCATGTGTGATCCTCTCTCTGTTGCTGTCATGTGTAATCTTGTCTCTGTTGCTGTCGTATGTAATTCTGTCTCTGTTGCTGTCATGTGTGATCCTATCTCTGTTGCTGTCATGTGTAATCTTGTCTCTGTTGCTGTTGTGTGTAATCTTGTCTCTGTTGCTGTCATGTGTAATCTTGTCTCTGTTGCTGTCATGTGTAATCTTGTCTCTGTTGCTGTCATGTGTAATCTTGTCTCTGTTGCTGTCATGTGTGATCCTATCTCTGTTGCTGTCATGTGTAATCTTGTCTCTGTTGCTGTCATGTGTGATCCTATCTCTGTTGCTGTCATGTGTAATCTTGTCTCTGTTGCTGTCATGTGTGATCCTATCTCTGTTGCTGTCATGTGTAATCTTGTCTCTGTTGCTGTCATATGTAATCTTGTCTCTGTTGCTGTCATGTGCAATCTTGTCTCTGTTGCTGTCATGTGTAATCTTGTCTCTGTTGCTGTCATGTGTGATCCTGTCTCTGTTGCTGTTGTATGTAATCCTATCTCTGTTGCTGTCGTATGTAATCTTGTCTCTGTTGCTGTCATGTGTAATCTTGTCTCTGTTGCTGTCATGTGTAATCTTGTCTCTCTTGCTGTCATGTGTGATCCTGTCTCTCTTGCTGTCATGTGTGATCCTGTCTCTGTTGCTGTCATGTGTGATCCTTCTCTGTTGCTTTTATGTTTAAATCATTTGTCACATTTTTAATCCATTTGTATTATGGTCTTGCTCTTTTCTGCCTCCTTGGCACACTTCCCTCCATAATGATCTTTTTCTAGACTTTTGTGTTGTTTAATTTGTTCAGTATATTTTATTTTCCTCATGTTTGTTTACATTTATAGACAGTGTTCTTCAATTCTGAGTTCTTGTTGGATACATCTGTTTGTTCTCCTTTCTGTGCAGTTGATTTTGAAGTCTCTTCTAGGGCATTTCTGTAACATATTATATGTCGTATGTTTCTTTCTTTTATTCTTCTTAATCATGTTTTTATACTTCTGTGTTGTATTCTTCTTTGCCACCCTGATTGTTACATTCTTTGATACGGTTTTCTATTATATTCTTTGATACGGTTTTTGTATTATATTCTTTGATACAGTTTTCTGTTATATTTTTCATCATTGTTTTTGTATTCTTTATGATGTCTGGTGTTTTGCTTCTCTTTAATTTCAATTCTTTATTTATTTCTCTATCACCAAAACGTAACAATTGAAGGGGTGATGCTTCCTCGTTGAAACCAAAAATAGGTCAAACATAAGCTGCATTTCAGAAAATGAGAAGGATCTTATATTAAAAAGTCAATATTACTGAATGCCAGATAAAGAGCCCTGAAATTTGATATAGATCTTATTCTTCTGTGAATTATAGAGCATGAATAAACAAATTAAACAAATTAAAGTAAATTAAATTAAAAAATAAACAAATTGGGAAGAGCTTGCAAACAGTGGAGATGTGGTTCCTGAGAGAGCCTGTGTTCCATTGGATGAATCACCAACAAATGAGGAGTATGGCCAAAGCCTTCATCAGCACACATACAACAAACACAGACTGAAACAACTAGATGAAATACTCTACATGAAAACATATATATATCTAAAAGTTAATCATCTGTTTCCTTATTGTGGACTTGAGATGTTTAGTTTAGTCGACGGATCAACATCACAGCACACAGATGTAACCCATAAGTGCTCAGTTCTACTCCTAACTCAAGGCTGAGTTCGGAGACTCTCAGTTCAGTGCGCGAACTTCGTACACCGGCAAGGATCCTGAAATACTTTGGATAGATTTATAACTTGAAATTTTGCCCGGGCTGCGCCGTTAGGCTACTCTTTTTTGATTTCCAACCGCCAAGGGATTTTTTTTACACGCGCAACAATACACATGGGCGTCCGATCTCACTACCCAGAGACCAGGGAAAAATTTGCTACTGGAAGTCCAAGCGAAAAAATCCCGGCCCTCACCGGGTCTTGAACCTGGGACCTCTAGCACTCGAGGCGGACACCATACCTTGAGACCACTCAGCCCGCCCCCCCCCCCCCTTTACTTGAGATGTGTGTATTTGTATACCGTGTGTATGATGCGTTCCATTTGGGGATATAAAGAAGAAGAAGAAGTCATCCAGATAGTATCTATAATCATTATCTTTTAATTGACCAAATGTTTTGTTTTGGTCATCCATATAGTATCTATAATCATCATATTTTAATTGACCAAATGTTTTGTTTTGGTCATCCATATAGTATCTATAATCATCATCTTTTAATTGACCAAATGTTTTGTTTTGGTCATCCAGATAGTATCTATAATCATCATATTTTAATTGACCAAATGTTTTGTTTTGGTAATCCAGATAGTATCTATAATCATCATCTTTTAATTGACCAAATGTTTTGTTTTGGTCATCCAAATAGTATCTATAATCATTATCTTTTATTTGACCACATGTTTTGTTTTGGTCATCCAGATAGTATCTATAATCATTATCTTTTAATTGACCACATGTTTTGTTTTAGTCATCCAGATAGTATCTATAATCATCTTTTAATTGACTAAATGTTTTGTTTTGGTCATCCAGATAGTATCTATAATCATTATCTTTTAATTGACCAAATGTTTTGTTTTGGTCACCAGTGGGATGCCTTTAGTTTGCCAGAGCTGAACAATTTCCTGCGAGTCCTGGACCGTGAGGAAAAGGAGACAGTCAAAGACTTGAAGCACAAGTACGCTTACATGAAGCAGTACATGGATAGGCGGATGTCAGAACTCCGCGGCGAGTCCACCAAGAAGACCAAGACCCCAACATGAAGCAGAAGCTGGATACACCATGTGCAGAAGTCCGTGGTGAATGATCACGATAATGACAGTAAACAATGCCAGGAGATGGCTGGCAGAACTCCTTGAGGAACATCAAGAACCAGACATGAGACAGCACATGGAGGCATGACTAACAGACTTTCCATGAGTGCATGAAGAACAACAAGACACAAAGATCTACAGTGAGACAACTAGCAGACTTCTACAGTGAGTGTATGAAGAACAACAAGACACAAAGATCTACATTAAGACAACTAGCAGACTTCTACAGTGAGTGTATGAAGAAGAACAAGACACAAAGATCTACAGTAAGAGATAACTAACAGACTTATATGAAAGAGAACAAGACAAGAAAACATTCAAGACACAACAAGCAGACTTCTGCAGTGAGTGCACAAGAATGACCAAGAGCCAGACAGGAAGCAGTGACTGTTGTAAACTGGTGTCCTTGAATTTAACGTGTCAATGTTAGATAATGTACTAGGTCACAACTGTTCACTTCTTCCTCTTCTCCTTTTTTTCTCTACAGCTGTTCGCTGACATTCTGACAAAAAAAGACAGAAAACTGACTCTTCGCATTTCCAATTCAGATCGACTGGTACTTTGTGTATGGTGGGCTTTTCTGTCAAATCTATTTTATCTGATTATTTGTTCCTGTAAGAATGATGACCTGTGTCCACATTTACCATTGAAAGTAGTGGGAGTTAAATTTTTTGATCTACCGCCAAAGGTTTCAGGAAAATTATGATCTTTAATGTACAGTGTTAATGTTGTGAAACATTTTAGGTTATCTGCTGTCATCTCGGCTTTAGATGTAACTTGGGTGTTTAAGTATTACTGGCTGGTTTGTCCTGTCACACAAAACTACACTAGTTCAGACATTCACAAACAAACTACACTGGTATCTCAGTCTCCCCTTATAGACCACACAGGGAGAGTCTCAGTGCAGTGCACAAACTTTGTGTATATCAGAAACACAAGCTATAAATATTCATTTGTGGGTAGGTTCCCTTGTTTGAAATGTAGCCTGGGAAGTGGCCTGCTCGAATAAAAAGAATGAACCATAATTAGAGCCAGAAGAAGTATAATCGGAGCCAGAAGAAGTATAATCGGAGCCAGAAGAAGTATAATCGGAGCCAGAAGAAGTATAATCGGAGCCAGAAGAAGTATAATCGGAGCCAGAAGAAGTATAATCGGAGCCAGAAAAAGTATAATCGGAGCCAGAAGAAGAGGACGATCATGTAAAAGTTGGACAGAGGGAATAACAGAGTCCATGGAAATCTCCATATATGAAGCCCATAAGCGGGCACTCTCCCGCTATTTATACTTTACCTTGACACCGCAAGGTACAAAACGAGATGATATGAGATGGGATGCCTGTTCAGCCTGGAATCTTAGATTTCCAACTGGCAAGGGATTCTTAACGTGCATGCAGGTTCTCAGAGATTTTCACCCTTGTCTGAGAAGACCAGAAGTCTGATCCACTCCCGAGGACCAGGGGATAGTATACTATCCTTTCCATGTTTGTTAATATCCTCACACTAAACACAATGTATCGAACCAGGTCTGCATGAACCAGAGGCTGACGTCTTGACCTCTGAGCTGTGGTTCTTCCTATCTGACAGACCATCTTATCTGACAAATTATCTGACAAACCATCCAACAAATTATATGATAAACTATCTGATAAACCATCTGACAAACAATCCAGTAAACTTTATGACAATCTATCTGGTAAACTATCCGACAGACTCTGACAAACCCTTGTGTAGAAATATAGTTTGCATGATTTTATTATAGTTAAGGTTTGCTGTAAATGACGTGCATGATGATGTTGAACGTGTTGTATGATTTTTGATTACTGTTGTTGTTATTTAGTTGTTATAAGATTGTCATGTTGCAAATAACACAAAGGCAGCAAGTTTAAGTATGACATAGCGAAACACTTCACACTTCATATAACTTTATTACACTATGTTATCATATGTCATTGTGCTACACTTCACAAAAATAACTTTATTACAATATGTTTTTAAGTCATAGTGATACATTTCACACATATAACTTTATTACAGAACATTCTTCTGCATTCATCCTGAGTGTTTTTTCAGGTATAATTGCGCTGTGCCTTGGCCGACACATCCAACTTCTGCGGGTGTTTGTTGACCGGGTTAACCTCCCTGGATATTACAACACATTATTATCACCTTTGTTTTTTTGCTGTCAGTTGTGCTTTTGACTTCCCACAATGTTGGATTGTGATGTCTCTATAGTTCCACTCATCACATCCTGAGCTGGCGAGTGAATCTTTGTCCCGTGTTATTTCACTGGTAAAAAAAAAGACCCAATGCAGGAACCTGGAGTGGTTTGTGAAGTGTTTGACGTTCACATTTTGAAGAGCTGAGGAGGGACAGGTGGTCAGCCTCTCCCTTTCAGCAGACGATGAGTGCAGACGTCAAACCCTCAACTGGCCATGCTGATAACATGGGTATGGTCTCCTAGCGATCACAGCAGCATGCCGAGTTCTTCCATTGATTGACAGACAAATGTTGCATGTTCTTTCACTGGTTGACAGACACATGTTGCAAGTTCTTCCACTGGTTGACAGACTAATGTTGCATGTTCTTCCACTGATTGACAGACAAATGTTGCTTGTTCTTCCACTGGTTGACAGGCTAATGTTGCATGCTCTTCCACTGGTTGACAGACACATGATGCATGTTCTTCCACTGGTTGACAGTGTGGGGAAAGTTAGCCTGATGTAGGGGATATATTAGACAAGAAAAAAAAGTCGCTTAAAAGTCGACAGGGTCGACTTCATTGCACCGGATTCTATCCCATATGGCTCAGTCTCTTTCCGCAGCGCGAAAAGCGTCACACATAGCATGAACTCCGTAGCTCTAGCGACGACCCACAGGAGTCTCCGAAAAATTTAACTCGTGAACCGAAGGACGCAGCCCGGAATCGAACCCACAACCTTCGGAGCCCTAGTCAAACAGCTTGACCACTTCACCACGGAGACTCCCGTGGCTCCCATATTAGACAAGAGAAGCAGAGAAAAACAGAAAGATCAGTGTGAACAGTTTAAACAGCTGTGCAACAAAACAATAATAATATAGTCCACATAAAAAAATTATCGGATAAAAAAGAGGAATGCAGAGTCGTCATCACCGATGCCTGCTGCAGACCGGGCACACGAAGAAGATGTACATTTATGTTCAGATGTGTGGTAGCTTAACTACTGCTGGACCCACCCAGCACCCAGCTGGACCTAAGTTCAAATTCGCCACAAGATGGGATATTCTTGCAGTCACATGGTCCCAGGGTTGACCTAGCCTTGTAAGATGGGATATTCTTGCAGTCACATGGTCCCAGGGTTGACTTAGCCTTGTGAGATGGGATATTCTTGCAGTCACATGGTCCCAGAGTTGTCCTAGTTAGTTAGTTAGTTAGTTAGTTAGTTAGTCGACAGATCATCCTCGTTGCACATCGAACCATTCAGTCCATTAGTGCTCGGATCCCCTCCTCAGCAAATCCCGCAGCGTGTAGCGGCAAACGACGCCAGTTCTGTGTTGGTTTATCAATCTTCTTTGGCTTCCTGCGTAGTGTTCTTGTTTGGCCACCCCTCTTTTAATTTGCTGCTCCCGCAGTCTGGCCATTGTTGTAGATTCACAGTCATCACTTGGTTCTCGCAAAAGTCTCACTTCTCGTAGAGCATTCAGAATGTCAGCCTGGTCCATGGCGCGTCCGCCCTCCACAGTAGCCTCACCTGCGAGCTTGTCAGCCCGCTCATTTCCTTGTACTCCCGCATGACCTGGCACGAAGATGAAACTAATCTTTGTCAGTCGAGACCGCTTCAGAGGCAGCAACCATTCTCTTCGGATCGACCCCTCCTCTATCCTCTTGATCATGTTCATTGAGTCGCTAAGGAAACATGCCCTAGTGAATGTCTGTGTCTCGAGCCATGTTATTGCTTTACTTACTGCCATGTTATTGCTTTACTTACTGCCATGACTTCCATGGTCAGGCTACTTGTGGTTTCAGTGAAAGCACCAGAGTCCTCCTTCACAATTCTCCCTCCAGCCCGAGCTGTAAAGGCCCATGATCTTCTCACATGTCGGACGACCGACCCATCTGTGTAGATGACCGCGTCACCGTCTAGTGAATTCTCGAAAATCAACGCTTGTACTTCAGCCTCAACTGCAGCCGGATTTTCTTGTCTGCATTTTCTATCTAGTTGGATGCAAACTGAAAAGGATGTGCAGAAGTCTGTTGGCACTTGCACCCACTCCTCGCCAGGTTCTAAGTCCTCAAGTGAACACACCTATTGAAGAATGTCTTTGGCTTGACCCATCCACGACCGTCCTCTTTTTAACCTGCTGCCCTTCACCTTCCTAATTTCACTATGCAGTGGATGTTGTGTGTTTGCGTTAATTCTGAGGTAGGCGCGTGCCCTGCAAACTTGTATTCTCTCTTCAATGGTTGGAAAATCAAGAAGGTAGCGCATCGCCCTGCATGCTGTATCTCTTGTACATCCAAGAATAATGCGCATAGCTTCATTCTGTATCCTTTCCATCCTTTCTATCTGCTTATGGCTGAGAGTCAGGATTGCCATTGCATACTCCAAAACAGACATGACCAGCCCCTTGTACAGAAGACATAGATGGCGCTGCTCACAGTTTGCTGCCACCATCACCCGCATCGCTGCCAAACCCCGCTTGGCCTTTGTTATCACCTGGTCTATGTGCACATTATAAGCAAGGCTTCGATCAAACCGTATCCCCAGGTAATTCATTGCCTGCGTTCTTTCCACCGTCTCTGAACACAGCATTACAGTTGGTGTTGGATTGTTGACAATATGATTATTCAACGAGAACCAAGTCACTGTTGCCTTTGTTGGGTTGAACATTGCCCCAGCTTCATCACACCAAGTACTTATGCGACTGAGTTCGGTTTGTAGTTCCACAGCAACCTCCTCTCTATCCTTACCCTGACGATACACTAAAACATCATCGGCATACGACAATGTCCTGCCAGGTCCAGTGATCTGCTCACTGGTGATTCTCACTGTGTAGGCGTTGAACAGTACCGGAGATAATGGTGATCCCTGTGGTAGGCCAGGATATATTGTTGTTGGTTCCGAAGTCCAACTGCCACATCTAAAAACTACTTTCCGTTGGTAGAGGGCTGCAGCGATCCAACTAAGGAGGAATGGACTTACGTTTAGTTCAAGAAGCTGAAACATTAAAAAATCCAGTGGTACTCTGTTGTATGCGTCCTCAAGATCAATCGCTGCAGCAACGGTTTCAGTGCCTGAGTGGAAACCTTCATAGACATCATGGGCAAAGACTGCTGCATTGGTCCAGGTTTCTCTTTTTGGACGGTACCCACCCAGGGTAGGTGGGAAAACACCTTGCCTCTCTAGTTGGCTTGATATTTTCCTGGCAATTACCTTCTCCAGCAGCTTGCCTATTGTATTCTGCATGGTTATAATTCGATATCCCTGAATTTTTTTGTGGTCTTTGTCAGGCTTCGGCAAGGGAATCAGATAGCTGTGTAACCATTCCTCCTTGATGCTAGCACTCCCTATACTGTTGTTGTACATGTCTGCTAGTTTCTCTAGCTCATTGTCGGTACACCTATTTATGTCGTCGTATCTTATGCCATCAGGACCTGGAGCACTGTTGTTTGATCGTCGAAGCACAGCCTTGATTTCTTTCACTGCTAGAGTTGTCCTAGCCTTGTAAGATGGGATATTCTTGCAGTCACATGGTCCCAGGGTTGTCCTAGCCTTGTAAGATGGGATATTCTTGCAGTCACATGGTCCCAGGGTTGTCCTAGCCTTGTAAGATGGGATATTCTTGCAGTCACATGGTCCCAGGGTTGTCCTAGTCTTGTAAGATGGGATATTCTTGCAGTCACATGGTCCCAGGGTTGACCTAGCCTTGTAAGATGGACACTATAATGTCTTGGGAGGTCAGGTATTGACTGCATTACGCATGGTGAGCCAAGCTGGTGTAACAATGGGCTCCTTTATCTGCACACTTTTATACTGCTGGCGCTGTGTTGCTGTTGTCCCACTTGTTTTTACTTCCCAGGGAGGGACAAGCTCATCGACATTGACAGACGTAATTGATATTTTGGTTTTAGCTGTAGTACACCCTACAGTTGCATTTATATAGCTCAGCAACACCAGCTTCAGACAATGATTACTTTATGGACAGATCAGAGCAAATCATTATTCTGCCTCTCTCGTGTTAGTTTTTTGTATATGTTTTACACATAAAAGTATATTTGTTGTAGTTAGGTGTATGTGTAGTTTTGCATGTAATTTTTTTAATTGTTAGATTTATGTTGGGGAGAAATAGCTGGCATGTATTCAGGTATTTCTTTGCCCCACACATGAATCTTGGATACAGATGATGGACAAATTACGGAGGCATTTGAGATGTGGTCGTACATAGTTATCCACATGGCAGTTCTTAGGTGAATTGAACAATTGACAAACAACTTCTGAAAATGTAATGACACAAAGAAGACTTCTTAAAGAATTACTAAAGCAAAGACTTTGGTTTGGTTACATTCTGAGACTAGAAGAGACTCCAACAAGAGCACCAAAAGAGCACTATAATACTGGCCACAAGAGGCAGGTGCAGACTGAAGAGAGCATAAAGCAAAAATACATAGATCTGTCAATGCAGATGTACATGGAATTAAATTTAGCATCTCGAGATAGACAACTATGAAATTGAATGTTCGAAAGCTTCATACCTGAACTGACAAGCTGGAACTTGATGATAATGATGGTCGCACTCATAGACAAGCCTTGTGTTTCAATATATTTACATCATGGTATTTGTCCATCAAGAATGATGATGACCATTCACTTCATCCAGTGGGGTTGTTTGTCCATCAAGAATGATCATGAACATTCAATTCATCCAGTGGGGTTGAAAGTATGGAGCCGTGAGTTCTAAGATGGCTGATAAGGCCTATTTTAGCTCCAAATGTTCTTTGACAATGTGGGCAAAGAATGCTTAACGTTCCAGGAGGAGGATCTCTTGCAGTGGTTTTTCTGTCCAGTTTTTTTTTCCCGCAGCTGTAGCAGTCCTGTTTGCTTCACAAATGACTGCAGCCTTGCGTAATGATGCACGCCACGAATTTCGGCCTTTGGCAGCAGTCTCACAAGTGTGATGAATTCCAAAAGCTTTTAGTGAGATCTTCAGAGTGTCTTTAAAACGTTTCCTCTGGCCGCCTTGAGAAATACATCAAGTGACTGTATAAACATACTATGTGGGATAAGTAAATAGGTTCCGTGCAGAATGTGGATTAGATATTAATTTTAAAGAAATGAATATTATGATAATTAACAATGGAAAGTAGAGGCCAAATTTGAATGTAGCTGTAAATGAGGATATATTAGAATAATGAACAAGTTTCTCTTATCTTGGGCATGTCATAACAGTTGATGGCAGAAGTGAAATAGAAATGAAAAAAAGAACAGACATGACCAAATTTATTTTCAACGACATGGAAAATATTAACAATAGATTATGGTACAAGAAAAATAGATATCAAGAAAAGAATAGGAATAACTAAAAATATTTTCAATAACATGGAAAAAATATTAACATAAAGAGAGATAAATAACATATTAAAAGTGATAATTCTGTAATGTTATATAAATATTCAATACTACTATATATATACTTGACCTGGCCAAGAACATGCAATTGGAAAATTGATTTGAAGCCCTGGAGATGTGGAAAAGAAAGAACATACAGAAGAACGGGTCGTATTTCGTGGTTACAAATAGTCAAATATGGAGGTTCTAGAGAAGCTGACAATGAAAAGAGAGCTGACGAAAGAAGTGATGTAAAGAAAACTGCTGTGGAGCAAACCCGGCAGCAGACTTTTGATTCCCGTTCCCGGAAGTTTCATCCCTTTACTTTCCTGACACCCTTTCAGGACTCCAGGTGTCTTTCTCCTGCTGTACATTCATACCCTGTTTCGAGACATTCAAGTTGTTTTCCCATTTGCCCTGCAAATGCAGATTGTGTCTGCCCACAAAGTAATAAAAAAGTGGCAAGTGAAATATTTTGATCACATTAAAAGACAAAACACTCTTTTAAAAATGATAGTGGAGGGAAAAGTGGAAGGCAGATGAACAAGAGATAGATAGCGACACATCATGAGATGGACGAACAGCAGTCTGTCAGAGTGTACAACCAGGAGAGAGACAGAATTATGGAGATCCATTCCAGCCAAACTTCATCGTGAAGAAGGCACCTGATTAATTGAAAGACACCATCGTTCTCGGTCATGCTATATGTGTTGGAGCATTTGAAAAGAATGTTACATGAAACACAATTGTACAATTGCCTTATAACTTGCATGCAATGCGTTTGTTATTTTCATGCCTTATATTGACATATGTAAATTACTCTGCTATGTTAAGCAGAAAAATAGTGTATAATTTATATTATTTGTAATTTTGGGCCTTATAAATTTATTATACTTTATACTGTTTGTAATACTAAGGCTTATAAATTCAAGTACATCATCCTGTTTATATTTGAATGTTATAAATGACATATAATTTATTCCTGTTTATGTTCTTACCTCATAAATTGTTTGTCTTATGGTGTTACATATGTGTTACACACAATTTATTCTACATTTTGTTGTCTCATGTATTGATATCTTTATGCTGTTTTATGTGGATGTCTTGTTAATGAAGTAGACTTATCCTAATTGTTATAAAGAAGCCTTATGATTGCCCATACCTTTCCCCTTTTGTTAGAAACAAGCCTTGTCAATTAATTGCATGAAATATTTTCTGGTTACATGTAATTAGTTTTGTTTATTTCTAAACAATTCAACTTGTGTTCGAACTGTCTTATATATGGCCTGTTTAATCTTAAAAATCTAGGATTATGTCCTGTTTATGTTTTAACAATCCAGGTTTATGTCCTGTTTATGTTTTAACAATCTAGGTTTATGTCCCGTTTATGTTTAAACTCTTGTTTATGTTTAAACAGTTCTCCTTATCTCTAATGTATATAAATTATACGTACTATATCGTGTTTGTTTATCAGCTTAATGATTCTTCTATTAATTCCCATGGAATTAATCTATATTTGTAATTTTGTTTCCTTCAAGAACTGCACTCTCTTTCGCAGATCCAGCAGTCTTCCATAGATCCTGCAATCTTCTATAGAGTTTACCTTCTATTGCTATTTCATCTTGTCTTAGACTAGACCTTTCTGAGCTGTATGTGGTACAGTGTTGTATGTACTAGGTGTATAGAATAAACCTTTCACAGCTGTATGTGGTACAATGTTGTATGTACTAGGTGTATAGAATAAACCTTTCACAGCTGTATGTGGTACAATGTTCTACAGTTTGTCCATGTGCATCTTGCTGTAGAACCTTTGTGTAGACATGGTGAAGTCTCAATAGTATTTTAAGGCCATTGAGTACCAGATTTTGAGGTCCTCACACTTCAGAGTTGAGTCTGGCAGCTCTGTGACAGAGATTTGTTCAACATGTGGCTGAAGATGAAACAGACCAGGAGTCTAAAGCCGTTCATGTTCATGTCTTCACATCTTGTTACACCTGAAGGTTACCTGATTGTTGTAACTAGTGTCATTCTGGTTTGTTCATCTGCTGTTGACTGGTTACTGTTCTATACTTCACTGTGCTGGCATGAATGGCAACTCTTGCAGGACAGGATACCGCTACTTGGGACCAATATTTCCATGTGTTCGTGATGGGAGGCCGCTATCTTTGTCAACGTCTTTTTGTTGTATTTAATCCTAGTTCAAACTCTGAAATATTTATTTCATGGTCATGTATAAAGTTTTGATGTAAAGTTTTATACGAGAAGCCTTATCGTAATGAAAACTCATACTTTAACTGAAAGTTGGAAAACTAATTCTTACATCTGACATAGAACCAGTTTTACCACACGTCTGTGAATCATGAACAGCTAGCACAGAAACAGAACACATCCTTGAAGCCCCAGATATGAAGTTTGGCAGCAGAATTCTGGAAATGCCTTGGGCAGCCAAATGTAATGCCAGTGTTGTGAAAGAGGCAAAGATGCCAAGACAGGATAATATAACCATGAGAAAGAGAACTTGACGTTGGTGACATTATGAGAATAGATACGATGGAATATATTGCAACGACTGAACAGATCCAGGGAAAAAGAGATAGAGGAAGAAGTCCTGAGTCTTTCATCATAGCATGCAAACAAAATCAGCACACAAATTGATATATTCTGTTGGAAATACAAGATGTGGAAAAGCATGATCGCCAGCATTGCACTTGATGATGATGAAGAAACTTTAAATGTTTCTGAACACCCACAGACATAGAAAAAACTTACGTCACCTTCATGACCTTTAAGAGAGAACTTCCTCGTAACAGCGGCATGTGACGACTGAGCTAGATGATGTCTTGTACGTCATGTTATTCTTGAAGTTATCTCTCCATGTCTTTGAGTAAGCATGCCATAAAAGCAGCCATGATGCCGGTGTCAGAATATTATGATAATTTCCTTGCTTTTATTCTTCATATAAAGAAGATTAAAATTGGAGGTATGTTACTCTGGGAATCTAAAGTTGTGACAAGTTTAGTTATCTGCCCATGTCTTATGTTTTTTATGATTTCAAAGAATACTGTAAAGTTTCGATGCAAGTTTTCACACAACACAACACACACACACACACACTCCATCCACTAACAGTTTGTTAATGTCAACACTTTTGATGGAAGCTAACAATTATAAACAACAATCTATAAAGATATTTTAATCAGCAGATGTTTAAAGAATTAGCCTACATGAAGATAGAAAGGAAGATATAATATGAATTACAAAAAGTACAGACAGGCTTTAGATAAGGAAGAGATGCATAGGATCACATTTTTAGTTTGAGAAAAGTCGAGAATATTGCTGATTTCATACATGTTTCATAGACTACAGTAAGGCCTTTGAATGTGTTTAGAATAGAAATTGCAGAACATTATAGAACATTCTGGCACATATGATCCACTTATTGTAATAATTGTATCACAAGCAGCAAGCAGATGTCAGAGTGGCTGCTGAAACATTAAACTGGGTGGAGGTTCAGTGAGGAGTAAGACAGGCTTGCATTCAACTGGGTGGAGGTCCAGTGAGGAGTAAGACAGGCTTGCATTAAACTGGGTGGAGGTTCAGTGAGGAGTAAGACAGGCTTGCATTAAACTGGGTGGAGGTTCAGTGAGGAGTAAGACAGGCTTGCATTAAACTGGGTGGAGGTTCAGTGAGGAGTAAGACAGGCTTGCATTAAACTGGATGGAGGTTCAGTGAGGAGTAAGACAGGCTTGCATTAAACTGGGTGGAGGTTCAGTGAGGAGTAAGACAGGCTTGCATTAAACTGGGTGGAGGTTCAGTGAGGAGTAAGACAGGCTTGCATTAAACTGGGTGGAGGTTCAGTGAGTAAGACAGGCTTGCAATTCCCCCCATTTGTCTGTTCAACTTGCTACACAGGAAATGCCATGAGAAATGTCAAACATGATGAAACCTGTGAGAATTTTGATCCATTCATTGTTAAAGGACACCCATTCCCAAGGCTCGGATAAGCAGATGGTCAGGTTCTCATAATTAATCATAATGGAGAGTATACAAAAGAGCTTGCTGTATTTAAGAGAGTACTGACATGTTATATAGAACCTGTTTTGCTGTACGGCAACATATGATGGAATGTGAATGAACAAATTCAGAAGAGCTTAGAAGCTCCGGAGCTGTCACGAAGAAGTTACGAACAGTTTATAATCTGGTATACCGCACACAGCTGTGTGTGATCTGGAGGTAGATCACGTGGTACTGTTCTTACAAAGGTATGGGTGCCGGTCATTCAGAAAGCAATGTCAAACTACTGAACATAAACTTGCTAAGAAATCACAAACAGCCAAAGAATGCAGGGGTTGACTATGATGTCCTGTAAAGGATATGCAACTAACTTTAGAAACTACAGCGATGTGATTCCTGAGATGTATGTTGCGAATACCTTGGACTGCCAGAGTAACTAACAACGATTGCCTGGAAGAGGATGATGAAACTAGAACAATATATACAACAATAAGAAAGAGACAAACAGCTTTCTATGGTCATGTAATGAGAAGAGAGACATTGGAGAACATGGTGACAACTGCAAAGATCAGTGGGAAAAGAGGCAGACCAAGAGAAATGATGCTGAATGGATTGAGACGGTGGCATGGAGAGTTAAACATAAGCAGAGTTGATCCAGTATTCCAAAGCCACAATCTGTGGAGGGACATAAACAACTAGGCCTGTTGGCAGTGCACATAATAATGAGGATGATGGCAGACAAATAGTGATTTAGTTCAAATCTGAACACAATAACACTTCAATAATTTATGAAACATCTATGCATATATTTATAGACACTGCATATTTTCAGAAAAGACACTTGATGTTTTGAAGTCAGTTGGTTCTGAGTTTGTGGAACTAAATATTCAGAGAAGGTACAGAAAGACGCTTTATTCAACATTTTTTCGAACTAGGAGACATGAGCGGATATACTACCTGTCATGTTTAGTTTCTATGTACAAGTTGCAGTTTGTGAGTCAGTGTCCAGTTTTCTTCACAGAAAGAATGTAAAGCTAAATCTGTGAATGCCACCTGGCATATGGTTTATGGCGGGAAACTGCATCTGCTCTTGTATCATCATTTGCTTGTCTCATCATCAAGTGCCTTGCCAGCCAGCTGGCGTGAGTGTTCATATCTCTGTACATATCTCGGGCCTCTGAATCATTGATGATATTCCTCCATGCCACCGTCTCAGGCCATCCAGCACCATTTCTCTTGGTCTGCCTCTGCCTCCTTTCCCCTTGAATGCTTGTTTGCTTCTCATTATTTATAGTCTTCAGTTGTGCTAGATCAAGATGAAGCTTTAGAATTTAGATCTTTGTTCAGATTATACAAATGGACAAGGCAGAGTGGTCGTGCACCTGTGGGACCAGGTGGAGAAGGCAGGGGAACAGATTAAGAACCTGTATATGGAGAGGATGAGATTGTGGAGGATCGGCAGGGGTTCTGGAAGACCAGGAGAATTTTCAATCAAATAGTGGTGAGAACAATTAGTAGTATGACTCTTTTCTGGCTGTTGAACAAAGGGACAGAGCGTGTATGGGAATGTCTTGAGTGCAGCGATGTCGATTCTTAGCTCAACTCAACTCAACTCAGATTATACATGGACAGACCTTCTTTAAATGTCGAATGCATCACTAAAGTGAGGCAGCACAGCCAACACACTTGGTCCAGCAGTCATGTATTTGAATCTCCATTTAGACAGATTTTTACCAATTGATGAATCATGCATGGGAATGTCCTGAGAGCTGTGATCTCAGTTCTTGACTCAACTCAGCTCAACTCTACTCAACTCAACTTAAAAATGGACCTGGGCTACAGGGTTAGAGCAGCAAACATGGGCACCAAAGAGTGTTGTAGGAACTCGAATTGAATTGAATTGATCTTTATTTTAAAAGGGTAACAAATTGGGCATGTAGACCCGTCTTACATTCGGCCCTTCGATGTCGAGGCAAAGGGAGGTTCTGAACCCATTTCGACACAGTGGCACAGCTCTGAGAATTGAGAATCCACCAAGTTGTTGGTTGGTGAGTCCCAAGGAAGACTGAACTTTAAATCTGATGCTTTCGTCCAGGTCATCATAACACTGACCAGGGCTTGCATCTGTCGGAGTGAGGTTGGTATAGACTTAAGTCTGATGCTGACATCCAGGTCATTAGACCAGGGCTTGCGTCTATCAGAGTGAGGATGGTGTAGACTTAAGTCTGATGCTGATATCAGGTCATTAGACCAGGGCTTGCATCTGTCAGAGTGAGGTTGGTGTAGACTTAAGTCTGATGCTGACGTCCAGGTCGTTAGAACCCTGACCAGGGCTTGCATGTGTCGGAGTGAGGTTGATGTAGACTTCCACCTGAGCCAGGACTGAGGTGCCATCTCCACGGGGACAGTATCGCAGCGTTCTCCTCCCCCTCTCCAAGTCCAAGAAACAGCGGGGTGTGCAAGGCTAGTACTGAAACTTCACATCTGTGGGGAGGTACGTTACGATGCAAGCACATACAGACCGGCTAGGATCAGTCCTAGGCTAGTCTTGTTTCTTCCACGGTTTGAGGCGCTTCCGTTGTCAGCCCAGAGAGAACACTGGGGTGCCCTTTGCTTTTAGCTAGGGAACCACAGAGTTGGGTACTCACTGACAATAGCAGCTTAAAAGGTTGCTAAAGGCTAAGGAAATAGTCCAATGCTGTGTAGGTGTGCAACGAATGAACAAACTTTATTTTCAAAGGGTTAAGAATTGGGCACGCAGGCCCGTCTGACATTCTGCCCTTCTCTATTTCCTCTCATACGTTATTTCATTCAACATCACTTATGAAGCTAATCTTAGTCTCTGGATTGTAAGAGGAAACTACCACATAATGTATCCTAAGGCACTCATGTACTCTGTACCATCATTTTAGCACAGGTAGCTACATACTGTTATATTCTATACTATCACTTTAGGGCCAAAGCTGTATAATGTTGTAATGTGTACTATTACTCTAGGAACAGTAGCTGTATAATGTTGTAATGTGTACTATTACTCTAGGACCAGTAGCTGTATAATGTTGTAATGTGTACTATTACTCTAGGACCAGTAGCTGTATAATGTTGTATTCTGTACCATCTAGGACCAAGGCTGCATAATGTTTTATTCTGTACTATCACTCTAGGACCAATAGCTGCATAATGTTCTATTATGTACTATCACTGTAGGACCAATAGCTGTATAATGTTGTATTCTGTACTATCACTCTAGGACCAAAGCTGCATAATGTTGTACTATCACTCTAGGATCAGTAGATGGATAATGTTGTATTCTGTACTGTCACTCTAGGACCAGTAGCTGTATATTGTTGTATTCTGTACTATCACTCTAGGACCAAAGCTGCATAATGTTGTACTATCACTCTAAGACCAGTAGCTGTATAATGTTGTATTCTGTACTATCACTCTAGGATCAAAGCTGCATAATGTTATACTATCACTCTAGGACCAATGGCAGTATAATGTTGTATTCTGTACTATCACTCTAAGACCAGTAGCTGTTTAATGTTGTATTCTGTACTGTCACTCTAGGACCAAAGCTGCATAATGTTGTTCTATCACTCTAGGACCAGTAGCTGTATAATGTTGTATTCTGTACTATCACACTAAACAAGTACCTCTATAATGTTATTACTTGTCGTTATGATTATTGGCAGTCGTCTGACAAATGATAACAACAGCACAGCTGAGGTCGTGTCTTCCTCTACGTGCTAGTATAGAAGTGGAGCAAGAAAGCAATATGTTGTTTATAATTATTTATGGAATTATCATTGTTGTGGTTGTTGTTGTTATATTATGATTGCTCTCAAATGGGATGCTTTTATTCAATATACTCAGTGTTATATTTGATATCACCTGTGGGGTTGAATTTGTGCATGAAATATTTACTGTTGGTTATTTGTTCAGAAAGCTGTGGCAAACTGAACGAAAATCTTGCCAAGAAATCATAAACAGCCAATACATAAATGCTGGAGTTGACTGTAAAATCCTGTAAAGGATATGCAGCACACTTAACTGTTTGTTTTAACCTCTCATTTGTTATTGATTTAGTGTTTTATCCTCTCATCTGTTATTGGTTGTTTTATCATCACATTTATTGGTTGTTTTATCCTCTCATTTGTTATTGGTTTAGTGTTCTTTCCTCTAATTTGTTATTAGTTGTTTTATCATCACATTTATTGGTTGTTTTATCCTCTCATTTGTTATTGGTTTAGTGTTCTTTCCTCTAATTTGTTATTGGTATTTTATCGTCACATTTATTGGTTGTTTTATCCTCCCATTTGTTTTTGGTTGTCTGTTTTATCCTCTCATCTGTTATTTGTTATTCTAGTCTCCAGGTTCAGAAGTTTTGCTTGTTTTTATTTAATTGACTTGTCTGTTTTAAGTGCTTTTGTATATCTGTGTTATTACCGTAAACTTTTACTGAAATTTCTTTTCATTATTGTGAATTTGTTTGTCCTGCATGCAGTATCCTGTGACTTGGTTGATAGTGCCAGAGTGGACATGCCAAGATTCTTGTTCTGATTCTGTAAGACATGTAACAAATACGTTGTTAGACACATAACAGATATGTTGTTAGACATATAACAGATATGTTGTTAGACATATAACGTTGTTAGGCTAAAAAATCTCCTGGTCATTGCTCCCATAGACAAGTTTGTGTTCCTAAAGAAATGACTAAAACTCATGCCATAAGTGCTTGTTTGAGGGCACAACCATGCAAGTACATGTGGACTCAGTATGTTGTGTTATTGAATCATCAGCCGCTATGTTGGTAGGCCAGTGTTTTACCTACTACACCACTAAAGCTACTAGCCGTTAACACTTTGGTTGCTGGGTTGTGTAGCGGCCGCTTAAAGTGACATCATCATTGCAAGTCTATGACTTTTCTGTGAGCCAAATATATACTTAGTAACGAATAAATATGCTGCCAGATTTTGTGAATGCGTTTTGACCAAGCAGGAAGTACAGTCAAACATGACATGTTGTTTAGTGCACACAAAGGATAGCCAATCACACATGACATGTTGATTAGTATGCATAAATTGTAGCCAATCACTTGTGGCATGTTGATTATTGCACACTAAAGTGTTGCCTGTCACACATAGTGCATTGCTTGGGACAAAACGTGTTCATAAATATGTGCTTGCATAAATCTGTCAAATATTGCAGTTTGGTCTTCATTACAACATATCACAGTTCAAGGTACCATATTTTGTGTGACAGAAGAAATGAACGCATAATTCAAAAGACACAGATACACGCGTACACATGAAAGATGTGTAAACACAAGACACAGATACATGTGTACACATGAAGTATATGTGAACACAAGACACGGATATGTACATATGAAGTATGGCAATATTGTAAAGCCTAATACACTGAGAAAGATATTTTCAGTTGAGCTGTCATATCACGTCATCTAGTCAGACAATTGGTAGGACGTATATTTTGTAGCCTCCACTACACTCCACTCTAGTGGCCATGTTTTGAGTTCACATCGTGGCAGATTTTTAAAAACTGGATGTGGGAAGTGAATGCAGCTGGTGCAATATTGACCACATCACGGATCAACTGCCAAATAGTCCAGACAAATAAGGAATTAGTACCATATACCCAGTACAGCTTACAGCTTGAAAAAGGTTTTTAAGTTAATTACTCCGCCAGAGATTGGCCGTCAGTTGTTATTCTCTCCCCTCCCTTTGGGTGTTCCTCGTTGTCTCCCTTGGGTTGCTAAACAGGGGAGGGTAATCATGCTAGAAGTTGAAATGTCTAATTATATGGCCAGCATTTGATATCACTAGTATTATGAGAATCTTCTTCTTGCTTGTTGACACTGGGACATCCACATTCAGGGCCTCAATAGAAGCAGTGGTTAGTTCCAACTTCCTGTCCTCCCAATACAGTTGTTGCTGGCAGCAAGTTGGTTGATGCATGTTTGCAGACTGCATGAGCTGATGAATTATTATTATTGTAATTCTGTCTTGTCAAAAGATTAAGAAGTCTACCAATCTGTGGTTTATATTCGGAATCAATGTCATTGTAACGAGATATTTTTCTTTTGTCTGAGTAAGTGTTTGTGTTTCACGTGGCTAATGGTCTGCGGTTACATAAACAGAATTGTAGTCCTATGTTGCCACTCATTAGGCAAGCAGGACTTATTCTACAACCCTTAAAAAACCTGGCAATCATCAGTAATGATGCAAAATACTGAACTATATTTTTACTAATGCTAGGATAGATAGACTAGAAGAAAAGAAGCACAAAATACAGTGAAAATATCAAACACAACAGGTAGTAGATCAGAATGAAAACAAACTACACAAACATGGCCAGCCTAGTTAAACAAGTTGTCACCGTGTCATCATAAATGCTGAGGAATTGATGGATGTTGATATTCTCGGAGCTATTATCTCGACAGCCGTATGTGAAAACTGAAATATAGCACGGATCTACACAATGCAACACTAGTATATTCTCGGAGTTATGATCTTGACAGCTACATGTGGAAACTGAAATATAGCACAGATCCACACAATGCAACACTAGTATATTCTCGGCACATGTGGAAACTTGTACAGCATGGAACCACACAAGACAACACTAGCATAGACTAGGGCAGCATGAGTTAAATTACCCCTATAATAACTTCACATGTTGTTTATCACTTGACATGGCTTTGTGTGTGTACATTAATTCATCAGTGCTTATTTTGAAATTTGCCTTTATTTCCCAAGTGTTTAATTCGGTAATTTAATTTTTCTGTTGTTAAATATGAGGATTTAATTGTTTCCTGTGAACTGTCAGTTCAAACAGTCACCAGACGCGGTGTTTTTGTATCATGCGTTTTCATTAAGGTTGAAATAAAGGAAGATTAATAGACACTTGTTTGGCTGTTTCAGTTTTTGAAGTCTTTGCCGAGAAGTCAGTTTGTTTGGTTGAAGTTTGAAAATTGTACCTGGCAAGATGTATGCTGTCCTATCTAGTTGAGAACCGACATCACTCCACTCAGGACATTCTCATACGTGCTCCGTCCCCTCGTTCAACAGCCAGTGAAGAGTCATACTACTAATCGTTCCCACCGCTATCTGATTAAACGTTCTCCTGGTCTTCCCTCTCAGTTTTGAGATTCCTCCAGAACCCCTGCTGATCCCCCGCAATCTCATTCTTTCCACATACGGGTTCTCCACCTGGTCCCACAAGCGCACAACCACCTTCCCCTTGTCCATAGGCACACTACCACCAAGAGGTGCATTCCCTGCTAGCCTATCAGCCTGTTCATTCCCCCGTAACCCCAAATGGTCAAGGCAAAATATCCATACAATTCTCACAATCTGTGACCTTTGAAGCGACGAGAGCCATTCCACACGAAACGTTCTTTTCTCCACCTTACTAAGCATACTCTTTGAATCCGTAATGAATACAACGTGTGTTGCAGTGGTCCCCTCTAGCCACCGGAATGCTGCTGTTACTGCGTCCACCTCCATTCTCATGCTGGAGGTCATAGTCTCATATGCCAGACTCTCCTTTTTCAAGACTCACCCATTAGCCCTTGCAATAAAGCCCCAGCCACTACGTCTGTTTCTCACCACTGACCCATCGGTGTAGACTATGTCACCTTGATGTGTGTTGCTCTGGATCAGCTGTTGCACTTCAAACTCCTATCTGTCCTCTCTAACTTGTCCCCAGTGGCAACAAGGCCATCCTCACAAAGACTGAAACAACATGTAATAATGAAAGAAATATTTTTCCATAGAGAATGTCAATAACGAAGACACAAACAATAGGTTGCACAATTTATTGCCCTGCTAATTTCACAGCATCTCTAAATGTACATACTGAATCCACACAACATAAACTAAAGCTTGATTATTTGGTTGTTTCGGGATTTGAAATTTAAATATTGAGCACAACCCACTACTGGCAACGCTGATCGTACTCTAGTATGAACTTAAGGCCTATACACGTCAATACGGAAGCACTATACTCGAGTTTCGCTCTCGTTTGAGCTCGTCAGTAGTGCTTATCCCTGACCGGATCCATAAACAAGCTCTGGATCACTGGCGTGTGAAGCGGGTGTGTAACCAAGCGGCACACGCTGGACACGCCAAATTATCATAACAGAATATTACAACGATACCCATCGTAGGCTATGCTCAAGATTGCCCAATCGAAGCGACTTGACGTCCGTCAATCGATGTGGACCCGGACGATCAAGACTTCTCACTGGCAAGGAACACCAGGCCTCCTAAAATCCAGTGAGCAATAATCAAAGAATATAATAAGAATTGTATAAGATTTTAAAAAGATTTTTATAAGATTTATATTTAAAAATAAGAATTACTAAGAATAATCAAAGGTAACGGATGGGTGTTATATTGTGCAACAATAAAGACAAAATAACTACAACCCAAGGTGGCAGCGAATGTGACTGATTAAGCCAAATGCCAACCAATGCATAGGGCTTGGTCTGCCCTGCCATGACATTTTGTCATTAGGTTCCATTTCCTCACACCAGGATAAGGCTTGTACCCTCCCAATTGCGCCCCTCCGTTGGCACAGTGCGAGTTTCGGGTTTGGTAAGAGCCGCACAACATTCAGCGCTAACAGAAAGCAGGTAGTACTGTCTACTGTCATATGTTAGCTCAGTCATATCTAAGACCAGACATAATTTCATCAATCATTCTAAATAGTACTGCCATCTGTTTTACTACTACTACTACTACTACTACTACTACTACTACTACTACTACTACTACTACTACTACTACTACTACTACTACTACTACTACTACTACTACAATACAACTATTACTACTACTACTAATCCAATACTACTACTGTGTGTGTTGTTTGTCCATCAAGAATGATGATGACCATTCATTTCATCCAGTGGGGTTGAAGGTATGGAGCCGTGAGTTCTAAGATGGCTGATAAAGCCTATTTTGGCTCAAAATGTTCTCTGACAATGTGGACTAAGAATGCTTGACGTTTCTGGAGGAGGATTTTCTGCAGTGGTTTTTCTGTCCTGCCTTTTCTTCACAGCTCTTGCAGTCCTGGTTGCCTCACAAGTGACTGCACCCTTGCGTAATGATGCACGCCACGAATTTCAGTCTCTGGCTGCAGTCTCCCAGGTGTCATGATGAATTCCAAAAGCATTCAGTGAGATTTTCAGAGTGTCTTTAAAGCGTTTCCTCTGGCCGCCTTGGGAGCGTTTACCACAACGCAACTCGCCGTAAAAAATTCGTTTAGGGAGCCTGTGATCTGGCATGCGAGTCAAGTGACCAGCCCAGCGAACCTGATTCTTCATTATTAGAGTGTGTAGATACTGGGCATAGACGCTCTTTCTAGGACTTCAGTGTCTGGGATTTTGTCTTGCCATTTAATCTTCAGTAACTTCCTAAGACAGACTGTGTGGAAGTGGTTTAATTTCCTAGCATGTCGCTGATAAACAGTCCAGGTTTCACAAGCATATAGCAGTGTGGATAATACAACTGCTTTGTAGACTTTCAGCTTTGTTTGCAGGCTTATTCCATTTCTGTCCCATACAATCTTGTACAGTCTGCCAAAGGCCGCGCTGGCCTTGGAGATTCTTGCATTCACTTCATCATCAATTGTGGCAGCTTGTGACACAGTGCTGCCAAGATAGGTGAATTTGTCCACAACACTTAGACTATGACCATTCACTTTGATATTCGGCACAGTGTGATTATTCCCTGGAGCTGGCTGGTACATAACTACAGTCTTCTCCAAATTGATATTGAGCCCAAAGTTGGCACAGGCATGTGAGAAAGCTGAAACATTATGTTGCATGTCCGCCTCTGAGTTGGCGTATAGAGCGCAATCATCAGCAAACAAGAGCTCTCTGACGGTGTCGCTGTCAATTTTGGTTTTAGCTTTCAGCCTTCTGAGATTGAATAACTTTCCATCCATGCGGTAGTTGATGTCTATTCCAATGTCGTTGTTCTCGAAGGCATTCGTCAACATGGCTGAAAACATTATGCTGAACAGTGTTGGTGCCAGGACACATCCTTGTTTCACTCCATTGGTGACAGGAAAGGGCTCAGACAGTTCACCATTTTCCTGTACTCTTGCCTGCATACCATCATGAAATAGCCGCACTATTTGGACAAACTTTCGTGGACAGCCATATTTTGCCATAATCTTCCACAGTCCTTCTCTGCTGACTGTATCAAAAGCCTTGGTAAGGTCAATGAAAGTGGAAAACAAATTCGCAGTTCTGTTCCTGACATTTCTCTTGCAGCTGCCTTGCAGCGAAAATCATGTCAACAGTTCCACGTTCTTTTCTGAAGCCACACTGGACTCTCAGGAAGAAGACCTTGATCGAGATGGGCCGTGAGGCGATTGAGAAGAATTCTGGCGAGTATCTTCCCTGCAATTGAAAGCAAGGAGATGCCTCGGTGGTTGTCACAGGATTGGCGGTTTCCTTTTCGTTTGTAAAGGTGGACTATTGACGCGTCCTTGAAATCTTGTGGCATGGTCTCGTTCACCCATATGTTTGTAAAGACTTGGTGAAGCTGCTCTGTTAGGACCGGCCCACCTGCCTTGTATATCTCTGCCGGGATGGAGTCCGGACCAGGTGCCTTGCCGCTGGAGAGTTGCTGGATGGCTTTGTTTACTTCCACTATGGTTGGCAGGTCATCAAGTGTATCATTGATGGGAACTTGAGGAAGGCAGTTGATGGTTTCATCATCGAAGAAGGAAGTTGCATTTAAGATGTTGCTGAAATGTTCTGCCCAGCGCTGAAGGATGTCTTTCTTATCGGTGACCAATGTTCCCCCATCTGCACTGAGGAGGGGAGCTGTGCCTGGTGATGTAGGACCATAGACCGCTTTCAGTGAGTCGTAGAAGTTTTTCATATCATGTCTGTCAGCAAAGCCTTGAATTTCATCAGCTTTGCTGCTCAGCCAGGAGTCCCGCATGTGCCGAAGTTTCTGCTGCACTACTCTCTGAATATTCTTGAAGGCATCTGTTTTTTTTTAATGTTGACTTCGGGTCATTAATACTACTACTACTAACTAACATACAACAACTAACTACAACTAACTACTACTACTACTACTACTACTACTACTACTACTACTACTACTACTACTACTACTACTACTACTACTACTACAATACTACTACTATTACTACTACTCCAATACTACTACTACTACTACAACTACTACTACTATAACTACAACTACTACTATACTACTACTACTACTACTACTACTACTACTACTACTACTACTACTACTACTACTACTACTACTACTACTACTACTACTACTACTACTACTACTACTACTACTACTACTACTACTACTACTACTGCTACTACTACTACTACTACTACTACTACTACTACTACTACTACTACTACTACTACTACTACTACTACTACTACTACTACTACTGCTACTACTGCTACTACTACTACTACTACTACTACTACTACTACTACTACTACTACTACTACTACTACTACTACTACTACTACTACTACTACTACTACTACTACTACTACTACTACTACTACTACTACTACTACTACTACTACTACTACTACTACTACTACTACTACTACTACTACTACTACTACTACTGCTACTACTACTACTACTACTACTACTTCATTCGTAGTGTCCAAAAGCTGTAAAGTTGATTCCTTGTTAGTTTTACTTATTTGTTTCGATTGAGAGAGAGAATACCAGATAGAAATACCGTTGTGCATATTGTGTATATATATATATATAGATTATTAATATGATCACAAAGAGTCAGTAGCAAGGCTAGTAGACCCTTGTTTTCACATACTTTCAACACTCCCTTCTAGGGGCAAAATGAAGCAGTCCTTTTTACTTTGTCACCAGAGAATGGGAAATGTTACCAAGTCAGAGGGCAAAGGTTCTACTACTACTACTACTACTACTACTACTACTACTACTACTACTACTACTACTACTACTACTGATTAAGGACAAAGGAGATTTGAAACAATACAACACTACCATGGGCACCTCCCTCCTCCTCCATCCCCCTTATCAAACATTCGGCGCTAACATTCGTTCATCTCTTGATGTTATCTTCCCACTTGTATCGTTGTCTACCTCTTGCTCGCAACCTTGCCTTCCAGTATGGTTTTTTATAAGAGTATCATGTCTTTTAACGTGGCCGAAATATTTCACTTCCCACCTCTTTATTCCTTTCATCAACTCTCTTTTCATTCTCAGTTTTTCTACAACCTCTGCATTTGATTGTTTTTGTTTCCATGAAATACGACCTATTCGTCTGTATATTCACATCCCCGGGGCTTCTATGCGACTTTCTAGTTGCTTGTTCAATGTCCAGGCTTCCGCGCCATACAGTAGCGTTGAATATACGTAGCATTTGACAATTCTCATATTTAATGCATTATTATCTCTAGATGTTAATGCTGATTTCGTGTCATTGAAAGCATTTTTGTCCATTCCTATTCTCTTGTTTATTTCTATTTCACTTCTGCCACCATCTGTTATTATTTGTTCAAGATAGGAGAAACTTGTTACTTGTTCTTGTATCTGCCCGTTCAGTGTTCAGTGTGTTCACCGTGTTCTGTAGACGTTTTGATGCTGTCTTTCAGTCCTGTACAACAGAGAGAGAGAGAGAGAGAGAGAGAGAGAGAGAGAGAGAGAGAGAGACAGTCCTCCGGACAAACCCACAAGTGTTCAATCTCAGACACAGACAAACAAGACAGATAGCGAACTCTGGTGCATTCAGGAAGATTGCTGAACTGATTGATGTCAATAAAACGAGAGAAGGAATCCCCGATCATGAAGCAGATAATCCCCTACCAGGTGATCCCGCTACAAGCCCCCCCCCCCGGATCCCGCTTACAGCCCCTCCCCCCGGATCCCGCTAAAGCCCCCCCCCCCCCCCCCACCCCCCCCCCCCCCCCCCCGGGTCCGCTACAAACAAGAAGAAGCGAACTCTGGTGAATCAGGAAGATTGATGAACTGATGATGTCAATAAACGCGAGAAGGAATCCGATCATGAAAGCAGCTATCACCTAAAGTTATTCCCGCTAACGCCCCCCCCACCGGTCCCGCTTAAAAGCCCCCTCCCCCGGTCCCGCTAAAGCCCCCCCCCCCCCCGGTCCCGCTAAAGCCCCCCCCCCCCCGGGCCCGCTAAAGCCCCCCCCCGGTCCCGCTAAAGGTGACCCGCTAAAGCCCCCCCCCCGCTAAAGGGTCCCGCTAAAGCTCCACCCCCCCGTCCCGCTAAAAAACCCCCCCCGGGCCCGCTAAAGCCCCCCCCCCCCCCCCGGTAAAGCCCCCCCGGTCCCGCTAAAGGTGATCCCGCTAAAGCTCCACCCCCCCCATCCGCTAAAGCCCCCCGTCCCGCTAAGCCCCCCCGGTCCCGCTAAAGCCCCCCCCCCCGGGCCCCTAAAGCCCCCCCCCCCCCCCGGTCCCGCTAAAGCCCCCCCCCCCGGCCCCAAAGGGGTGACCTCCCCGGCGGAACCTTTGTTCGCTAGGTTGGATTCCCCAAGCTAACGTTTTAAACCGGCCCCAAGGGTCCCGTAAACCGTCCGGAGCCCCCCCCGGCCTAAAGTCCGGGCAACCCCCCTCCTCAGTGGAATCTTTCATAATCAGCCAGTGGATGAAGGCAAGTGCTCCATTCTAACGGGCAACCAGCCCCGTCCTCATGGAATCTTCATAATCAGCCAGTGGGATGAAGGCAAGTGCTTCCAATCTACGGGCAACCAGCCCCGTCCTCATGGAATCTTTCATAATCAGCCAGTGGATGAAGGCAAGTGCTCCAATTCTACGGGCAACCAGCCCCGTCCTCATGGAATCTTTCATAATCAGCCAGTGGATGAAGGCAAGTGCTCCAATCTACGGGCAACCAGCCCCGTCCTCATGGAATCTTTCATAATCAGCCAGTGGATGAAGGCAAGTGCTCCAATCTACGGGCAACCAGCCCCGTCCTCATGGAATCTTTCATAATCAGCCAGTGGATGAAGGCAAGTGCTCCAATCTACGGGCAACCAGCCCCGTCCTCATGGAATCTTTCATAATCAGCCAGTGGATGAAGGCAAGTGCTCCAATCTACGGGCAACCAGCCCCGTCCTCATGGAATCTTTCATAATCAGCCAGTGGATGAAGGCAAGTGCTCCAATCTACGGGCAACCAGCCCCGTCCTCATGGAATCTTTCATAATCAGCCAGTGGATGAAGGCAAGTGCTCCAATCTACGGGCAACCAGCCCCGTCCTCATGGAATCTTTCATAATCAGCCAGTGGATGAAGGCAAGTGCTCCAATCTACGGGCAACCAGCCCCGTCCTCATGGAATCTTTCATAATCAGCCAGTGGATGAAGGCAAGTGCTCCAATCTACGGGCAACCAGCCCCGTCCTCATGGAATCTTTCATAATCAGCCAGTGGATGAAGGCAAGTGCTCCAATAGCCACCTACTATCGGCAAGCGCCAATGTACCTGCGATGAGATATATCCTTCAAGCTAAAATATCTACAACACACACATTCGCACAGTCATCTAGGAAGGAGCCTGAGGTCGACCAACATTAGTCACAAGGAGAATACAACAGAACTGGAATCAATAGCGGACAGAGCAACAAAGCTGAACAGTACACGAGGTTAATGAACCACGCAATATGCCACAGAACTAACAGCCTGGGAGTAGACAGACTGTTCAACACACTTGACCACATAGACACACGAGGAGAAAGAACAAGAAAAAAGGTAGGAAGATGAAGACAAAGAAGGAAGAAGATGAGAAGAGGAACAAGGATACAAACATATTTTTTTTAAAGGGGGAAAAAATTAAACCATTTCTGTTCCCTCATAGGAACTAAGTAGTGGTGTTTATTTTATTTTGTGTATTTTTTCCATATTTTATCTATTTGTCTTGTCCTGTCCTTGACAAAGATTCCTAGAATCGAAACGTCGGTCGTCCTTTGTGTCCTATAAAACTTACTATTTATTTTTTATTGTATTATTTCAATATTATATACTTATTGATTGTTTCTGATTTTGGATGCCACACTTTGTTTCTACCTGTGTATGATGGAGTTCTTTATAAGGTACGTACATTGTGTCTGTGTTTAGTATGTCTCTTCTTTTCGCAGGAGCTAAATATCCATCCATCCATCATGTGCCATGCCGGTAAGCGTGGGCGGTCATGTTCTGCCATCTCACTCGATCACCAGAGTCGTGGATCAGCTCCGTGTTTCTGTCTCGACCATGCCACAAGGCCAAGCCATCCAGGTACTTGCTTCTAGGTCTTCCCCTTGGTCTGTTCCCCTCGATCTTACCAGTTGTCACCAAATTCTCTAATCCATTTCTTCTCATAACATGCCCAAAAAATTTTGACTGTCTACGTCTAATTTCTCTAATCAATTTACGATCTTCATTTGTTTCTTGAAGGACTTGTTCATTGGTCTTTCTGGCTGTCCATGGTATTCTTTGCATTTTTCTCAGAAACCACATCTCTACAGCCATCAGATGTTTTTCAGCCTGACTGCTCATTGTCCACGCTTCACATCCATACAAAAATATATATCTAAATATATATACAGCTAAATATACCTGATCGGATAAGATAAACCATGTAGTCATTGACAACGATATCGGTGGGGACAGTTCCAGGGACTGCCAAATATTGATGGTTGGAGAGCAGAACCCGCCGCTAGACGCGACTTAGCGACTTAGACGCGATTCTTAGTTTAAAGAATATTCATTTAGTAACAGTAACAGTAATCGCTAGGATTATGGCAACATACTACAATTGTGCAATAATACAGTTTATTTTGATCCACAAATTTGAAACAATCTACTAAAGAACCACGTGCATTTATTAAACAATCACTTTTATTAAATAAAGATCATTTCATTTTAAACACTTGCAGTATTTGAAAACAAAAACGTGTACAGAATTATGTAATATAGCGCGTTCAAACTCCCACCATATTGTAAATCAGTTTTCACTCAGCAAGTAACTATTTCACATCCGAATAACACATGTTGATGAACTCATCTCTTTAATCCCATTCATCATGTAATAATGTGTTCTCTTACTTTTTACGTTTGGCCAGTGGATATTAAACATATTTGGCTACACCACTTATACTTTTACTGTGTATATTGCCTCATTGAAAGTCATGAACTCGTAATTTTTCAAAGTACACGGGGAATCTTCTGGAACTTAAAAGTTAAACAATATTTACATTGTCACATCAGTCTATACAATCTTTCCAAAGCCATAAATTGTTAGCCCAGTGCGTTTGATCCCTTAGATCCCTAGATCATAATCCCTATGGGTATGACAGATTTGTCTCACGTGACCATACCAGATAAAGCAGCGAAGTTAAACCAAATGCTTCTCCCACAATCTTGAGAGAGAGAGAGAGAGAGAGAGAGAGAGAGAGAGAGAGAGAGAGAGAGAGAGAGAGAGAGAGAGAGAGAGAGAGAGAGAGAGAGAGAGAGCCAAAAGAAGAATTGCGCACAACAAACAAACGATCACGTAGATCATGGTGTGGGTAAACTACGGCACGCTGGCTGCATGCGGCCCGGCAACTGATATTATGCGGCCCTCGATGGTATTTAGAAATAAAAATGTTTACTTCGTTTTTAAGTTATTTTGTTGAATTTTACATAATTTCATGTACTGGTTATGATTGTTTTAACATTTTTGATGAAATTTCTTTCTAATTTTCTATTTTTATATTAGTGCAATAATTAGTTATTTACACTGTTTAATAACCTATAAATAATTCATACTTACCTATTGCTGTAAACAAAGTGACATAATATATATACGCCCCCCCCCCCCCCCCCCCAATAGCTTTACATTTGTCAATGTGGCCATACGCACACAAAGTTTGCCCACCCCTGACGTAGATAATAATTTATTAGATAACATTGAAACTTTACGAACATAAATCGCTTTCATTTCTCGAAAGGGAAATTCACGTTGTGGAACTTGATGAAGCTAATTTCACGGTATCTTTTTTGGTAAAAGTTGCGGATTTTTGCCTGCTTCTGGATCTCAGGCGAGGTAGAGGAGATTCCTGCACTTTCACGGTCTCAGACCTCTGAAGGGCGGGAAGTGACAGCTCGGAACCTACTGCTTCTGTAGGCAGTTTTTTAACCGTAGACTGGCGGCGGGTAGCAACTAGTTTCTTGCGCGTGGAGGGCAGCTTGACAGGTTTCAGATTTGGCCTCTTCGTCGAGTCAACGCGTAAAATGGAAGTAAGGGTGTCTTCAATTGACTGAGTCGTGGATTCCTTGGCAATTTTCGCTGGACGATCATCTCGGGCAGGTTGAGATGCTTTACGTTTCATAGCGCTGTTGTTGTTGTTGATAATTTCTGATCGTTGCCTTTAAACACCTGAAAATAGAGAGGTGATTATATTTGTTACCTGCAACGTCTTGTGAGTATATTTGTGTGTATATATGTATGTATGTATGTGTGTGTGTGCGTCTGTCTGTATCATAGAGATACTACCACTACAATTACTACTACTACTACTACTACTACTACTACTACTACTACTACTACTACTACTACTACTACTACTACTACTACTACTACTACTACTACTACTACACTACTACTACTATTACTACTACTACTCAATTACTACTACTACTACTACTACTACTACTACTACTACTACTACTACTACTACTACTACTACTACTACTACTACTACTACTACTACTACTACTACTACTACTACTACTACTACTACTACAACCACAACTACTATTATTGCTACTATATCCACACTGCCACTACCATTAGTTCCCAAATTCAGTATCATTAATAGGTGTGCACAGAAGAGGGAAGAGAATAAAGAGAAAGAATGAGATACTATAGGACAAATTAGACAATAGAAACACGCCAAAAGCTCGACACACAAGACATTTTAATCCGTCATTCTAAACGACATCATCAAATACCTGATTGGTCAATGAGAACCATTTTAAAAATCACCTCAAATCCATATTTTTCCACACGATAACCCCGAAAGTCTATAACATTGAACATAATTGAATGCTATCCATTTATATAGCACTGTACACGCCATACCTCCATCTTCAACAATGCGAAATATAATAAGAACATTTACCAACCAGTCTGGCATAATGGACATATGCATCCATCCATCATGTGCCATGCCAATACGCCTGGGCGGTCATGTTTTGCCATCTCACTCGATCACCAGAGTCGTGGATCAGCTCCGTGTTCCTGTCTCGACCCTGCCACGTGGTCAAGCCATCCATGTATTTTACTTCTCGGTCGTCCCCTTGGTCTCTTCCCTTCGATCTTGCCAGTTGTTACCAAGTTCAACAAGTTATTGAACATATAATGACATCATATTGTCGCTGATTCAATATCCGTACTACGGGTGAAGTGGTCCGTGATTTACATTCCCTGGCAAATCTCGGGTGCTAATTTAAGGAAACTAGATAGGCTCTGAATATTTCGGTTCCTTAATTAATAATTAATAATTAATTAATAATACGAACTGTTCAATGGAAATCGGAGGGAGACTGACAAAAGGGAAGCAGTACAAAAATGGCACAGTACGGGCAAACACATTCAAGTATTACATTTTGAGAAGGTCCACTTTCCCTGTTACAACATGCATGTGTGAAACATGGACATTTTCGAAGTCCCGAAAGAATACAGGCGAGGTCTGTGAACTTAACTGTAATAGAACAATTCATAGCCAGATCACGCGTGGTTGAGACACACCACGCGTGGTTGAGACACATCACGTGCCATTGAGACAAATAACGCGTCGTTGAGACACACCATGCGTCGTTGAGACACACCACGCATCGTCGAGACACACCACGCGGCGCTGAGGCACATCACGCATCGTTGAAACACACCACGCGTCGTTGAGACACATCACGCGTCGTTGAGACACACCACACGCCGTTGAGACGCCCAGGCCACAACAAGGACACAGATGGGTAACTGTTTTATATATTTGCCATGTTGTTGTTTGTATCCGTGTATGTTTATTGTTTGTGTGCTGACGATGGCTTTAACCGCATCGTATATGTTGACACTTGTAATTGTGTTTTAGAAACGCTTACCGAGTGTCTCCTTGCTTGTGTTGAATAATTGGTTAGAACAATTCTTAGAACACCGTGGAATGAGATGAGGAAAAGATACTTCTACAAGACCTGAACGCGGAAGAAACCTGGCTCATAAACATCATGGTGTTCACTCAGAGCGGCGTGTCTCGGAAAGTTAAATACGTTGATCATATTAGAAAGTCATGGTGCAGCATCTGCAGCCTACCTTGTTCCAGACGTAATGATTATCCTTTCCTCTGGAGAAAACAAGGCAAGACCGAGAGAGGGATCATGCAGCATGGGCAACACATGTTCCCTAATATCATGCCCAGGCATTGTGCGATGGAATTCTAGCTCTAGTTCCAGTCCACAAACTGTTGTCTCTAAAGACGGCAAGGTGCCACTTACTTACTAAGTGGCTTAGGAAAAAAAAAAACCAGGAATGGGAGGCGTGGTTCCTGGAGGAGGAGGGAGGGGTCGAGGAACAAGAAGGTGGATACAGAGCATAAAAACACCTTGAGCATTTTAACATTGACGAGGCGGGGACAGATCGTGAGTATTTTCTGTGGGTCGTCTTGTGGAACGACATTCTGCTCATAGGCGGGGCTGGAGGGAATGGCTTGGAGTGAGTATATTGCGGACCTATGTCCCAAAGGGGCATGACGGATGAAAGAAGAAGGTTCTGATCTACCCATGGACACCGAGCTGGCACAGTATGCCGCTGTACGATAGTGATGTATTACCGGGCAGGTCTCATCTTGTCTCGTCTCATCTCATCTCATTTTGTTATACTTGCACCTTGCTGTGTCGAGGTGAAGCATAAACTGTGGAGAGTGCCCGTTTATGGGCTTCACATATCGAGATTTCCATGAACTCTGTTATTCCCCCGTCCATCGTTTACGTGGTCGGCCTCTTCTTCTGGTTCCATTTGGTGTGTACGTTAATGCTTGTTGTAGTACACTGTTCTTTGCTAGCCTAGTTATCTGACCGAAGCATTTCACTTTTTGAGGTCAACGGGCTTAAAAGCGAAAGCATCAACTTCACTGCACCGTGTTCTGCCCCAAATGGCTTGGCCTACTTCCTGCAGTGTCCTGCCGAAAGCGTCGCACAGAGCACGAATTCGACAGCTCCAGCGACGACCTCCAGGGGTCAATGACACATTTCATTTGTGAACCGAATAAATAGTCAGAAAAGAAACGCAACCCCTTCGCAATGTGAGGCAGGCGGTTTGGTTACTTCACCACGGGAACCACGACAGAGTAGGTACCAGCATCTATGGACACCACACAAGCTCCGCGAGCCGCTGTCGGATATCGATTTATGATATAGTAAGTTGGAGCACCTATGGACGGCAGTCGGCATCGGCCTGTGCTGATCTGACCGTACACACAATGAAGGCGACTGTGAAATCCTAATAGGCAAACAGTTCACAAATCATTCGCGTTATTTACTTGAAGCAAATTACTAAAGTTAATCAGGTGAATGTGATTCAGCGTATCATGATCGGCTGGGACAGAGACAAGAACGGCATAAATAACACATGCACACGTAACCAACCTTTGCTGTCTGTGGTAGAAAGATCAATGTCTGCTTAAATGCGACCAGTGCACAGATTTACATATGGAATACTTGTCAACGACAAGCAGAACTGTTTTCAGCAATAGCACGGTGTATAGCCTATCTTTGAGATCTTTCTAGACCGGAGTTCGTTCTATTGATTATTACATACAGCCTGCAGATACAGCGTGTCCCCAAAATTGTCCTGTATACAGAAATGTTCGCTAGGAGAATGAGAAATCTGGGCGACTGCAAAGGGCATAGACAAGAGAACTGTTGGTATAGAAGACTGAGAAATAAGTAGGCATAAGAGAACACACTACACCGTCATCACGAGCCCTGCCAGCTGGCGTAGGCGTTCATGTCTCTGCACAGATCTCGGTCTTTGGTGTTCTGGATCAACTCTGCTGATGACATTCCTCCCTGCCACCGTCTCAATCCATCCAGCATCATTTCTCTTGGTCAAACTACACATCAAAAAAAAAAAAGATATAAAGTTCCTAGTTTATTTCATGCAGCATCAATGGCTGATCCCACCCGAATCAGTTGGGGAAAAGGGTGGGGGTGGGGGGGGGGGGAGAAAGAAACAGAGCATACCACCCTATGTCATACTGCTTGGTCTGTGTTGTTTATTACTGAGGTGTCTTATGTTCCGTTTCAATCCTGTATATTTGGTTTCTTTATCTATTGCTTTCGTGCTAGATTACTGCTTCATTTGTGTTTCTTTCTTACATTCTCCATCTTTGAACCACAGTTTGTGTGCCGGCGTCGTCACTTATTAAATGTGTTATTATTGTATTTATTTACTTTTTTTATGCTGTGTTAACTGGTTGTCCTCTGAAAGTTTCGTAGAATTTGATAAATTTCACCATGATCTTAAAACTAGTGGAATAGAAAATCCCAGCTGACCTCCGCGCGGTTGATGATGAGAAAGACACCGCCGTATGGCAAACACAGCGCTGAGGTCCGAATATCTATCGGGATAAGTGCTGTCAGCAAGAGAAACCACAGACTAAGGTACTTGATTACCCACCCAGACAATTTAACAGGCTGCTACAGGCTGAAGATACAGTATACAGCTATTGAAAGCCACGGGTAAACTACCACATCCATTCACCTCAGACACTCATCACGGCAACCATCCTTGTGCATGAAAGTTCCCGAAGCAAGGTAATTGGCGATGGACCTAGAGTCTTTCCGGCGGCCCGTGATGGGAGCGATGTTCTGTAGACGACCTGTTACATAATGATGATGCTTGGGTGGTTTCAAGGAGCTCTGTCGTCATCATACATCCGGGCCCGTCAGACTTGTTATCTAGATCACTGATGTGCACACACTCGTCCCGTTGGTTGGGTCGTCCTGTGGGTGGGGTCGTCCTGTGGGTGGAATCGTCCTGTGGGGGGGGGGGGGGGTCATCCTGTGGGTGGGGTCGTCCTGTGGGTGTGGTCATCCTGTGGGTGGGGTCGTCCTGTGGGTGGGGTCGTCCTGTGGGTGGCGTCGTCCTGTGGGTGGCGTCGTCCTGTGGGTGAGGTCGTTGTGGGTGGGGTCGTCCTGTGGGTGGGGTCGTCCTGTGGGTGGGGTCTTCCTGTGGGTGAGGTCGTTTTGGGTGGGGTCGTCCTGTGGGTGGCGTCGTCCTGTGGGTGGGGTCGTCCTGTGGGTGGGGTCGTCCTGTGGGTGAGGTCGTTGTGGGTGGGGTCGTCATGTGGGTGGCGTCGTCCTGTGGGTGGGGTCGTCCTAGTCTTTGTCTGCTGGTATCTACGAGAGGGCTTCAAATGAAAACAATGTGTGTGTGTGTATTGGGTGTGGGTGTGTGTGGGTGGATGGGTGTGGGGATGTGGGGAGTGGGGTGTGTGTGTGTGCGTACGTGCGTGCTTGCGTGAGTACGTGTGTGTGTGTGTGTGCGTGCATGCGTGCGTGCTTGCGTGTGTGTGTGTGTGTGTGTGTGAAAATATATTTTGAAAATGTAGAGAACAAATGAATCATTTGTTTCGATGTAGTCACCACTGCGTTCAATGCAAGTCCTTCAGCGGCGATAAAGTGCTTGGATTCCTGAGAAAAAAATGCTCTTGATCGCATGTGTAACTACTCTAGGGTCACTACTCGGTGTATCTGACCCCGTCGTGAACAGGCTGTAACTGAATTCACACCGTTTTGAAATTTCCTACTTCACTCGTACACTGCCTGGACTGACCGGCATGCATCGTCATACTGGACCTTCATTCGCCGATGAATATCTACAGGTTTCACCCCTTCACTGATCAAAGAACGGATAACAGACCGCTGTTCCACTTCGTTGCATGTCAAAAGTGGGGCAGTCATTTTAAAACTGTCCTTATAACGTCACCGTGTTCGTCTGCACTGTGATGTCACGTGCTTAACATTCTTGAATCCTTAACAACAAAATTGACAGGTTACAAAAGAATGGCGTGGTTACTGTAATTTCTATCACAATTTTAAGGTTTTCATTTGAATCCTCCTCGTATTTACAAGGCGGCAAGTTTGGATCTCTGTGTAAGGTCCCTGCTGGCTGCTGTGTGTCTTAGAGACATTCACATGGAGATCTGAGGTCCCTGCTGGCTGGTATGTGTCTTAGAGACATTCACATGGAGATCTGAGGTCCCTGCTGGCTGCTGTGTGTCTTAGAGACATTCACGTGAAGATCTGAGGTCCCTGCTGGCTGCTGTATTAGAGACATTCATGTGAAGATCTGAGGTCCCTGCTGGCTGCTGTATTAGAGACATTCACGTGAAGATCTGAGGTCCCTGATGGCTGCTGTATTAGAGACATTCATGTGAAGATCTGAGGTCCCTGCTGGCTGCTGTGTGTCTTAGAGACATTCACATGGAGATTTGAGATCCCTGCTGGCTGCTGTATTAGAGACATTCACGTGAAGATCTGAGGTCCCTGCTGGCTACTGTATTAGAAACATTCACGTGAAGATCTGAGATCCCTGCTGGCTGCTGTATTAGAGACATTCATGTGGAGATCTGAGGTCCCTGCTGGCTGCTGTATTAGAGACATTCACGTGAAGATCTGAGGACCCTGCTGGCTGCTGTATTAGAGACATTCATGTGGAGATCTGAGGTCCCTGCTGGCTGCTGTGCGTCTTAGAGACATTCATGTGGAGATCTGAGGTCCCTGCTGGCTGCTGTGTGTCTTAGAGACATTCACATGGAGATCTGAGGTCCCTGCTGGCTGCTGTATTAGAGACATTCGCGTGAAGATATGAGGTCCCTGCTGTATTAGAGACATTCACGTGAAGATCTGAGGTCCCTGCTGGCTGCTGTGTGTCTTAGAGACATTCACATGGAGATCTGAGATCCCTGCTGGCTGCTGTATTAGAGACATTCACGTGAAGATCTGAGGTCCCTGCTGGCTGCTGTATTAGAGACATTCACGTGAAGATCTGAGATCCCTGCTGGCTGCTGTATTAGAGACATTCATGTGGAGATCTGAGGTCCCTGCTGGCTGCTGTATTAGAGACATTCATGTGGAGATCTGAGGTCCCTGCTGGCTGCTGTATTAGAGACATTCACGTGAAGATCTGAGATCCCTGCTGGCTGCTGTATTAGAGACATTCACGTGGAGATATGAGGTGCCTGCTGGCTGCTGTGTGTCTTAGAGACATTCACGTGGAGATCTGAGGTCCCTGCTGGCTGCTGTGTGTCTTAGAGACATTCACATGGAGATCTGAGGTCCCTGCTGGCTGCTGTATTAGAGACATTCACGTGAAGATCTGAGGTCCCTGCTGGCTGCTGTATTAGAGACATTCACGTGGAGATCTGAGGTCTCTGCTGGCTGCTGTTTGTCTTAGAGACATTCACATGGAGATCTGAGGTCCCTGCTGGCTGCTGTATTAGAGACATTCATGTGGAGATCTGAGGTCCCTGCTGGCTGCTGTGTGTCTTAGAGACATTCACGTGAAGATCTGAGGTCCGTGCTGGCTGCTGTGTGTCTTAGAGACATTCACATGGAGATCTGAGGTCCCTGCTGGCTGCTGTATTAGAGACATTCACGTGAAGATCTGAGGTCCCTGCTGGCTGCTGTGTGTATTAGAGACATTCACGTGGAGATCTGAGGTCTCTGCTGGCTGCTGTTTGTCTTAGAGACATTCACATGGAGATCTGAGGTCCCTGCTGGCTGCTGTATTAGAGACATTCATGTGGAGATCTGAGGTCCCTGCTGGCTGCTGTGTGTCTTAGAGACATTCACGTGAAGATCTGAGGTCCGTGCTGGCTGCTGTGTGTCTTAGAGACATTCACATGGAGATCTGAGGTCCCTGCTGGCTGCTGTATTAGAGACATCCACGTGAAGATCTGAGGTCCCTGCTGGCTGCTGTATTAGAGACATTCACGTGGAGATCTGAGGTCCCTGCTGGCTGCTGTATTAGAGACATTCACGTGGAGATCTGAGGTCCCTGCTGGATCCTGTGTATCTTAGAGACATTCACATGGAGATCTGAGGTCCCTGCTGGCTGCTGTATTAGAGACATTCACGTGAAGATCTGAGGTCCCTGCTGGCTGCTGTATTAGAGACATTCACGTGGAGATCTGAGGTCCCTGCTGGCTGCTGTATTAGAGACATCACGTGGAGATCTGAGGTTCCTGCTGGCTGCTGTATTAGAGACATTCACGTGGAGATCTGAGGTCCCTGCTGGCTGCTGTTTGTCTTAGAGACATTCACATGGAGATCTGAGGTCCCTGCTGGCTGCTGTATTAGAGACATTCACGTGAAGATCTGAGGTCCCTGCTGGCTGCTGTATTAGAGACATTCACGTGGAGATCTGAGGTCCCTGCTGGCTGCTGTATTAGAGACATTCACGTGGAGATCTGAGGTCCCTGCTGGCTGCTGTGTGTCTTAGAGACATTCACATGGAGATCTGAGGTCCCTGCTGGCTGCTGTGTGTCTTAGAGACATTCACATGGAGATCTGAGGTCCCTGCTGGCTGCTGTATTAGAGACATTCATGTGGAGATCTGAGGTCCCTGCTGTATTAGAGACATTCACGTGGAGATCTGAGGTCCCTGCTGGCTGCTGTGTGTCTTAGAGACATTCACGTGGAGATCTGAGGTCCCTGCTGTATTAGAGACATTCACGTGGAGATCTGAGGTCCCTGCTGGCTGCTGTGTGTCTTAGAGACATTCACATGGAGATCTGAGGTCCCTGCTGGCTGCTGTATTAGAGACATTCACGTGAAGATCTGAGGTCCCTGCTGGCTGCTGTATTAGAGACATTCACGTGAAGATCTGAGGTCCCTGCTGGCTGCTGTATTAGAGACATTCACGTGGAGATCTGAGGTCCCTGCTGGCTGCTGTGTGTCTTAGAGACATTCACATGGAGATCTGAGGTCCCTGCTGGCTGCTGTATTAGAGACATTCATGTGGAGATCTGAGGTCCCTGCTGGCTGCTGTGTGTCTTAGAGACATTCACGTGAAGATCTGAGGTCCCTGCTGGCTGCTGTGTGTCTTAGAGACATTCACATGGAGATCTGAGGTCCCTGCTGGCTGCTGTATTAGAGACATTCACGTGAAGATCTGAGGTCCCTGCTGGCTGCTGTGTGTATTAGAGACATTCACGTGGAGATCTGAGGTCCCTGCTGGCTGCTGTATTAGAGACATTCACGTGGAGATCTGAGGTCCCTGCTCGCTGCTGTATTAGAGACATTCACGTGAAGATCTGAGGTCCCTGCTGGCTGCTGTATTAGAGACATTCACGTGGAGATCTGAGGTCCCTTCTGGCTGCTTTATTTATTAAATACATTCATGTGGAGATCCACAGTGCGGAAAGCGTCGCACAAAGCACGAACTCCGTAGCTCCGGCGACGACCCTCTTGAGGAGTCTCTGAAAAACTGCACATCGTGAAACGAAGGGCGCGGTCCGGAATCAAACCCACAACCTTCGGAGCCCGAGTCAGACGGCTTGACCACGATTCACGTCCCTGCTGGCTGCTGTGTGTATTAGAGACATTCACGTGGAGATCTGAGGGTAGGCGACCAGCAAGAAGCGCTGTCAGTTTTCATTAGAATTTCAAAGCACTGGGTCAGGTCGCTTGATCCCGGAACGGGTTTCTATCTGTCGTAGTGAGGTTCGTGTAGCGATGCCGTTGATAAATACACAGAAGCTAAGGAACTTAGCAAATGTATAAGAGCGGATAAACTATAATATTTACATAGATAAGCTAGACGAAAAGGCAGAAGTAACAGTCGCGAAAAGAAACCCGTGAGATCTTCATGACACCACTGTTGTAGTAATCCTTTATTACTTTAGTGTCGTCTCTGGAGTGAGGGGAATCAACACCCACATTTTTATTAACCCAATATTATTGTCCTAGAGAAACCACCAGAATCCGTCCACAAAACTCCCTCAGTCTGTAGACAAGTCTTTCTTTCTCTCACTCACCCCTGGATCATGTTCCCTCTAATTCTTTCCTAACACAACATACTCAACAACTCTAGCTTTAACAAATAAATACAACGATTAATTTATTAAAACAAAGAGTATGTGTGTGAGAGGTGTGTGTGTGTAATGTGTAGAATGTGTGTCGAATATTCTAATGTGTATGTAGAATCAGACCAGTGAATCAGGAGCAAAGTCTGTTACATCAGTGTGCTGAGCACACAACAGCACCATGTATTCCGGACAGTGAACCTCACCCAGAAGATGTTTCTCCGTCCACGTGACGACTTTCTCCGATAACGCTCGAACAAACTATCTGGTCATCAGATAGACACTGTTCGATCTTGGTCTTCACTCTTGTGACGAAACGACTGCAGATAGTCTGGTCTCTGAGTTATATCCCTTTGATGGGATGGCGAAGGGTTAGTCTCCCTGGAATTAATACCAATAACTAGGGGGTTTCCCGTCAAAAGTAGTGCGTGACGTCACGATTCTGGTTATTTCTAGAGAAATCTAGAATGTCCCCCAGTAAGTGCGTACGTGGTCAAGATCACGCTAGACTCACAATTGCCTCATGGAACACGGGATTGTGAAAGTATCCGTGACGCAGGACTTTTCCGTGGCTCATGGAATTCACTCGGCCCGTGAAGGCATTGTGACGACGCACTTAGCTGGTCGTGGGCAGTCGCCAGTCGGACCTCAGCGTAGAAAGATCGCAGAAATGTGCTGCTGAAATTTGATGTCAGTGTTCGCAGCCAGAGCGGGACATCAGCAGACAAGATTGTGATTTCGGAATCACAGGTCAGTTGAATACTTTGTCTATTGTTTAACTGTTGTCCTTATACCGCGCCTACCTTCCCGAGAGAATTATTCGCCGCCCGAGATCGTCTTCGCGAAGCGCATAAATATACCGCCGGCCGTCTGCATTTTTAATTAGCGATTATCGATCGGCTAGGTAATGTGTTGACAGACGGAGCCAGCCTGCACAACAGCTGGGAGTGTGTATACACAATAGGCCGGAACGTGTGTTCTTTCTAGTACTGGCGTAAAACCTTTGTTTGTAGATTGATAGAATTATAAACTGTATGTTTACAAATGATTTGCATGGTTAGTGATATGTATGCTATTATCACTGCTTTGTGCAAGGAAGATTCCGGTACTTTACCAAGTGTGTAGCAGTGACTTGTTTGGTTTAGTAATTACACACGCAAGGCAGGTTGTTTGTCATTCATTACATAGAAATGCTAGATGCTGTTAATAATGATAAGTTAGGGCTTGTTATTATTATAGATGTATAATTTGCTTCGTTAGATTAGGATGGTAACTTAGATGTTAGATCAGTGGTGGTGATTATTCTTGGAATCAAGGTGTGATTCATGGGAAAGATCAGCAGGTAAGTATTTGCGGTGTAATGGTACCAGTGTTGTTCCACGTAGGAAGGATGGTGTTACATTTATTGGATAACTGTTGATAGGAAGTATTTATGAGACCTATTGTCACTGCTTGTTTACATGTCCGTCCGCTAGAGTGACCGTGCGTGTTCAATCTTGCGTATGTCTAGTCAACCGACTGGGAAGTAGGCCGGTCCGCCCGACCCGTTAGGTTGCAGGTCCGACCCAAAGCGATAGTGACTATCCGATGGTTGAACCTACCCGACCGAGAATGATGCGGTGCTCTATAATTCAAGGCCGTTGCGTCTAGGTAGATCCAAGATAGGAACCGAACCGGGTCTGTCTCTATTATTCTACTCTTCCAGAAACCTGACTCTGTTCATGGAGTACTTGAGGTACTGCCGTGAAGTAGGAGTAGTATGTTAGGGGAATACACCCCCACAAATGAGGAGCTGAGTTTTGGTAGAGGAGAGGCTGGAGGCCTTGCTACATTGGATGACGTGACCTAAGTCGTCACGGGACAAGATGCACGGGACCCACAGTAGCTGTGGGAAAGTGTATTGGTGGATGGCCACCAAAGCTGTGCTCGACCGGCACAGAGATGACCGACCTGAATAAAGGTCAGTTAATAAAAGGCAACTCAGGTTCTGGGACAGGGATCCCAGGACAGGAGCGATGGCTGTGATATGAGTTTGTTATTTAAGTTTAACAATTCATGAGTTATCCTTAGTTAATACTATAGTAATGAATTATAAGGAGTATAATTTATTATGGTCATATAGTTATTAATGTGTGTAGTTGATCAATCCATGGGTGAAAGGATTGGTTAATTGGTGAGTCTGTGTGGAAGGAGGATTTGTCCGGCTGGGCACCTCCTAGATAAAGTAATCACTACACTGAAAGGAAGTAGGTGTATTTGTTGATTGATGATGGAAGATGAAACAGGAGTGGACTAGCACCAGGCCAAGGATGCTTTGACAGAGTCATACAGTCGACTCTGGTGCTAGGGGGTTCTCTGTAGCCCAGACGAGTTACTTGACTATGTACAGGTGTACTATTGCTTTCTCTTACATCATCATGCCTATACATTATAGTTAAGAGTGGATCTATGATGTGATGATCTCATACATATATCTTTATTGTATTATGTATAACTGAGAGGCAGGTGTAATGGTGGAGATGCAGTTAGTTCTTGTTGTAGTTGAGTACTCACACCACCCCCTCCGTGTTTCAGGATTTGTTATTGCTATACCTAAGGAGATTCCAGAGTTTAACCATGAGCTCTAAGGGACCGGCTCATTCCAGTGCCGATCAAGATGATGGTTAAGGCATTACTGGGAGCGGTCATCGGAATCTGCCGAGATCAACGATTGAAAAGTCTGAGTACAGAATTAGTCGGTAGGTCTATGCTATGACCGCCGCAGAGAGTCCGACGAGTGTCAACAGATCCCGATAGGATCCAAGACTGAAACGTCTGTTGATTCTAGCCAGTGAAGCACTGGTGGAATTCGAACTCAGTGAGAACCTTGATGATTGCAAGGTAGTGAATTTCAAAGTTGATAGAAGTGATCTCTGTTACCAGTCACCATGGCCTGTTTGTTATGCTTCCGGCCCGGCTGGGTCGTCATGGGACACCTTGTATATTATCATGCTTAAGTGGTGTGTACCTACAAAGGTTTACCTTAGTGAAGCCGAAACTTGGTCCAGTGACCTAAGACATTGATTTACTTATTGGTGTGAACACCGGAGTGACATGCTTGATAGGGTAGGGATCTACCCCATTCCGAGGTGTTGAACATTGACAGTGATGGTTAGGATGTGATTGATACCCTTCGACCAGGGTAGTTACTTGTGAATTTGTGAAGATCTATTATTCCAAGAGACATGGGAATAGGTGAAGTGTTGTATTCACCTGATAGACTTTGCAAGTGACATTGTGTTTATGTGGAATAGGTGAAGGGTTGTATTCACCTGTTAGACTTTGCAAGTGACATTGTGTTTATGTGGAGCGAACGCTCATGTTATAGGTGACGTATCAGTGTGTCAGTCACTTACGAGACAGAAGAGCATCCAGGCTCTTGAACATTAGGGTACGGTGCTACACGTACTTGTCTGCAGTTGGGAGACAGCTAGTATTCTAGGGTCGGCCCAGACTTCATCCGTAGAGTGTGACGGTGATATAGTAAGACATCAAGGGAGGATCCTTGATCACCGGTGCAGTGTCGGTCAGGCAGTGGTACTACGCTTGATCAGCCCGAGATTTGGATCACTGTAAGAAGAGGGAACTTTGGAGAGGCATCAGACCTTGGAGATCCTGTCCACTGGAGGTTCCTGGGTGAGTCGTAACCCCAACAGGACGACCGCACGAACTATATTCACAGTCTCTATGATGAAGAAGAATCATCTGTAGATCTGCTCTTGTACATATTGTCTTATAGTCTGGCTTTCAGCCATCCTTCTCTGTGTTGCAGTTGACGTAGTTATGAATTAAATTTTGTTCTGTTAGCTATGACTTTGTGCAGTGGTATGACTGGTGTTTGGTCCGAGCCCCCTTGGGGTAGGAAACCCTAGGTAGGGGAGGGGAGGTTCAGCTGTCCCGGCTTGTGTGGGGCCTGGTAGATGTGAAGTGCTAGTGAGGTGGTTGGAGCAAAGGCTGGGGATATTTTCTATAGTAGCAAACCAGTCCAAGCCCCGGCGGTCTTGTTACAACTCTAACAAAAACTGTGAAGTTACTCTGTTTAATAATGTTTGTTGAACAGAGAATCTTTCAATTAACTGAGATGTCACTTGGGAAAATCTACTGTTCACAAGTCTCTGATTATAAGATTTCCCCCTCTTTAACAAACAACCTATTAATGTTTCCTGGTATATGTGTGTGTGTGTGTGTGTGTGTGTGTGTGTGTGTGTGTGTGTGTGTATATATATATATATATATATATATATATATATATATATATATATATGTGTGTGTGTGTGTGTGTGTGTGTGTGTGTGTGTGTGTGTGTGTGTGTGTGTCCTTGGTATATGAGTTATGAATCTTTGGTGATGAAGCTTATCACTCAGTAAACACAACACTTATGTTCATCAAGTCCGGCTCAGCAGAAGCCAGGTTTCTGCAGACCAACTAGGTTCTGAGCCCCGTGTAAAAGCCTCTCAGTAACCTCTGTCTTCATTCCGTGAGCCATCATTGTATAAAACTTTGAAACTGCTTCTTCGTAATAAATCATCGCACACTCAAGTGGAACCATATGCCTATTCCGGTTGATGATTGAGACTATGCAATCACAGACTGGATCTATGTCCGCCGATACATTATCAACACTTTGACACTATAGTCTCTTTCAATTAACACAACTCGGAATACTGCGCCGATCTTTAACACTTCAGAATTTTTGGTCGACTCCTCCAACTTGTTTACCTCAACTGGTTTTATATCGGGGCTTGAGTGACGTCACCAAATTGTCTAGACGCAGAGGCGTCGAGAAGTTGTTTTTCTCTTTATTTTTCCCAACTCAATGTGAACATCTGGCTGGTGTTCCCTTTCAACTGGGAAATTGTCTCCTGTCTGTGATCTAGAGAACCTTCTCCACATCACAAGACTCCATCCGACGTCTGGCCAGACATTCCGTCTATCACTTCAAAGGCTGACTCCCGCCTTGTAGACGGATGGCGCCATTGTACGTTTCTCGAACAACCCACATCATACAGAAATGCCGACCGTGTGCAGACAATTTTCGCGACGTATTTTGTTCCTCAGTCTATACAACATCAAAGGGTTGCCTGTTTTTGCAGACGAATGTCGGGTCTTGTTTGTCATCGATCGAAACTATCAAGTTTTTCCGCGACATAGGCCCCCTCCTAAGAGAGTAGTCCGCAACAACTCTTTCTTCTTGGAGGTTCGATCCAGATGATCTATTCCTCTTCTTCAGGAGCTGGATGTCTAGACAGGAAATCAGCTCCAACATTTTCCTTCCCAGGTATATACTCCACTGTAAAGTGGTATGGCTGAAGTAGCAACGACCACCGCATCAAACGGGCGTTGAGCTTCTGAGAAGTGGCCAGGAACATCAAGGGTTGATGATCCGACTGAACCCGAAACTGAACTCCATACAAATAGGGCTGGAATTTTTTGCACGGCCCATACGAGAGATAAACTCTCTCTCTCTCTCTCTCTCTCTCTCTCTCTCTCTCTCTCTCTCTCTCTCTCTCTCTCTCTCTCTCTCTACGGTTGAATAATTCCTTTCAGCCGGGAGAAGTTTCTTGCTTGCATATGCTACTGGTTTCAAAACCGAAGCATCGTCTTTTCCTTCTTGTAACAAAGCTGCCCCAATCCCAATCCCACTCGCATCCGTTCTCAACACAAATGGTTTGGAAAGGTCAGGGAGCTGTAACACAGGTTTGCTGACCAAGGCCTCCTTCAACTGACTGTAGGCACTCTCACATTCTGATGTCCTAGCGATTTGGTCCAGGAATTCCTTTTTCAAGGTTTCCGTTAATGGAGCTCCCAGTTCAGTGAAATGTGGGATAAATTTGTGGTAGAACCCACACAACGAGAGAAAAGATCGCACATCCTTCTTCGTTTTTGGCCTTGGAGCACTTCTGATTTTCTCTAGGTTCTTTTCCTCTGGGACAATGTGTCCTGGAGTGATGGTGTGACCTAGAAATTCCAGAGTCTGGTAACCAATCATGCACTTGGTTGGGCGAGCGGTAAGCCCTGCTTCCTGAGCCTATTGAATACTCTTTCCAAGATTGTAAATGGTCATCCAACTGTCACTGAAAATCATAATATCATCCATGAATGCGTTGATGGACGGATCCTGTAAAGGATCAAGTAAAGTCCTCATCATGCGAGTAAACACACTAGGTGCATTGCTGAGTCCAAAGGGCATGGCCTTAAATTCGTAATGTCCACTGGGGGTACTGAAAGCCAGCAGTGATCGAATCTCTGATTTGACCGGAATCTGATAATACCCGCGACTCAGATCCACCTTTGAGAAATACCTTGCCTTATGGAGCCTTGCGAATAACTGAGTTGGATTCGGCAAAGGTTCCACCTGAAATTGTGTATGACTGTTCAGAAGTCAGTAGTCTATACACAACCGGTGTTCTCCACTTGGTTTTCGTAACAAAACCACCCCCGCATTGTATGGGGATGTGGATGGCGCAATCACGTCATCCTCCAACAGTTTCTGTATTTTCTCCTCCAGGGCCATTTCTTTAGAGAATGGCACTGGGTAAACCTTTTGGCGAACAGGCTCTTGGGTGGTCAAAGTCATCTCGAACTCCACCAACCTCGTCCGTCCTGCTTTATCAGTCAGTATCTCCTTATGAGACTCGAGAACCTGGGTTATCTTTTCCCTCTCCTGGGAAGTCAGTTCAGGGTTAACCTGTACATCCCTGTAGGTTTCCTGGTGTACCAGGGGATATTCCCAGCCCTCGTTGGTTCCCACTTCTGTCTCCACTGCAACTGCCATTGCCACGAGGTGAGCTGCTTTGTCTCCGGGTCTCTCCTCGTATTTCCGCAAGAGATTGATATGGAAAATCTTCGACTTTCCCCGGATCCGGATCTGATAATTGGTTCTGGATATCACCCTTTCCACGGGAAATGGTCCTTGCCAACCTATCTCCAGTTTGTAGTTTCCCTTTGGGGGTAGCAACAAGACTTTGTCTCCCACCTCTAGAGATCTGTCTTTCGACCTACGGTTGTAGTAAGCCGCATGTCTTTTTCTGGCCTTTTTCAAATTTTGATTTGCCAGAGTCCATCCCTTGTGAAGTTTTTCTTTCAGTTCCTCCACATATTTGTAAGAAGACGTCCCCTCTTCAGTCCAACTCCTCAACATGGCTTCCAACGGTCCCTTAATTGGACGACCAAACAGCAAAGTAGCGGGTGGTAGTCCTGTTGAGCCATGAGGTACTTCCCGATAAGCAAAAAGTGCTGCTGGGATATATTCATCCCACCTATCAGGTTTTTCCTGTGCCAGTTTCCTGAGCATTGTCATCAACGTGCCGTTGAAAACGCTCTACTTGTCCATTGGCTTGAGGGTGGTAAGGGCTGGTATGGATATGGTTAGAGTGGAACACCCTAAATACCTCCTCCATGAGTTTTCCACAAAACTGAGATCCATTATCCGTCAGAATTTGATCCGGAAAGCCTAATCTTGTAAAGGCCTCCATCAGTGCGTCCGCCACTCGTTTCGAGTCAATCATGGTCAACAGTATGGCTTCACCCCACATTGTACAGCAATCCACCATGGTGAGTATGTACATGTTCCTCTTCCTAGTCCTAGGAAGTGGACCCACAATATCGATGGCTACCCTCTCGAAAGGAGAGTTCATGATGGGCATTTCACCCAAGACCACCGGCGCTGTCCAGTGTTTCGGTGCCACCCTCTGGCACTCAGGGCATGACTTCACATACCGACGCACATCACCTGTCATTCCCGGCCAATAGTAATGGCAGGAAATCCGCTGCATCGTGGCGGCAATACCCATATGTCCACTGAATGAGATGGTATGCCCCATATGAAGAATCTGGGAGTGGTGGGCCTTCGAGACCACCAACTGACCATGTAGGTTGTCTCCCCTTCCGGCTCTCCTGTAGAGTATCCTATTCTTCATATAGTACTGCCCCCGTTTGGGTGGATCAGCACTTTTCTGCAGCTTTTTGTAGCAAGGACGTAGTAGAGTAGCATCCTCACTCTGGGCAGTTCGCAACTCCCCTGGCAGTGGGTTAGTCACATTTGCTTCTGCCTCATCCATTCTCGTCTGAGAGCGAGTCTGTATTGCTCCCATATGGATTGGCTCCCTGGGCATACCCAGAAAGACATACCGGCAACCGAGGATTACGGGGGAAATGGGATCGGTCAACACCGCGGCCTTAATTGTGCCTGTGACATATCTTGACCGAATCTCCACTCTGGCAATGGGCAATTTCATGGCTACAGCACTCTTCTGTGCAGGCTGTATCTCCATGGTTTCACCTGTGAATTGTTCTGGATGTACCAGATCTGCAGAAATCACGGCCTCCCCGTCCAGCCTGTGTCGTACAAACACTCCACTTGATGACCGTTAACTTCTACCAATTCCACTACAGGTGGTTTATCCTGGTCTGGAGTCTCTTCCTCGGCCTCGACCTGTTCGGTGGGCTCCACCTTAGTTTTCCCGGGGCACACGACGAATTGAGAGCCTCCTGACTTTCCCCTGCAGTCAATAACATTGTGTGTATTCGCCCTGCAGTGTTTGCACCCTTTCCCTGTCCTAGATTTTCTAGTGCCGGACTTTAGTGAGCTCTCCTGGTGACGAGCTTCCTTGTCGACCTTGGCATTGTCAGTGACCACCTCCCTTGAAGTCACTTGACATGCCGCGGAGTGAGGGTTCTTAGCCTTCGATTTGCATTCCTTCGTATTGTGAGAAGGTGACTTACAAATCGAACACCACTTCTCCGACCACGGTCAATTTTGTGTAGAGCTCGGAGTGCTCTTGCTTCCCTCCTTCGTCTTCTGCAAACTCTCCTCTGAAGTTTTAACATATGGTTCCACCTTCTTAGTTCCCATGCTCTTGGCTTTCTTCAGGTTATGTTTTTCCTGACTTTTGGTGTTTGTAGAAAGGTTTTCTACTGCCTCCCCATGGACCGCGACGAACCGTTCTGCCAATTTCGTCACCATGTCGATTCGTTCTGCCCCTTGTTCTCCCAAAAATGTCCTGAGAGGTTTTGACATTTGCTTTCGCATCTGGTCGACTACCATGAGCTCTACCAGACTCTCATAGTCATGCGCGAACCCAGCCAAATCCATCCACTTATGGGGATAGGCGTTCAGACGCAGACTATAGGTGGCAAACTCCCCCGGTTCTCGTTTCGCTCCTAGAAATTGTTTCCGGTAGGTATGTGACGTAACCTCGAATCGTTTCAGCAGAGCCGTTTTCAACTCGTCATAATTGTTCTCGTGTCCTGGCGGCAAGCGAGAATAAGCCTCGTAACCGGTCCCACGTAATCCCTGGGATAGCGTGAGATTCCATTTGTCACGATCCAGACCCATTGCAACCGACATAGCCTCGAAGCATTGAAGGTACTGGTCAATCTTCTCCTTGTCCTCTTCGTAGATCGCTAGAGGGAACTTCATAGCATGGTAGCTATGTCCACCTACTGGTGTTGAGCCATGGAGAGAGGAACCTCCCACTGCTCCCTCAGTTTCCCACTAGATTGCCTCTTAAGCTCGAGTTCCCGCATCCGGTACTCGTGCTCCCTTTTCTGAGCTTCTTGTTCAGCTTCCAATCTCTTAGCAGCCTGTTCAGCTTCAAGTTTCTTAGCTGCTTGCTCAGCTTCAAATTTCTTAGCTGCGTGCTCAGCTTCAAGTTGCCTAGCAGCTTGCTCAACTTCAAGTTTCTTAACTGCCTGCTCAGCTTTCCAGTTTCTTGGCAGCCTTCTCCAACTCCATTTTTCTCAATTCCATCTCGGCCTTCCTATTTTCCCTTTCTGCTTGGCGAAAATCCCTCTCCACCTCCTGTATGTAATCTGTTAGTGCAGACCCCGACAATCCCATTGCTTCCCCCGTTGCCTTTAGTTCTGCCAGATCTAGCTTAGGAGTGGCCATTTTCCCAAGAGGTAAGATAGCAGATAGAGTGTAGATTAACTCCTAGATAAATATATAGATAATGAACAATTACAGTTAATCTATATATTTACGACCACAACACAACACAATCACTCAGTGACAAGAGTAGAATCAGGACCACAGGCTTATGCAGACGTGTGAAGTGTGAACAGGTAAGATATGTGACTTAACCCCTATCCACATTCACTCTAGCTGGATTCTCTAACAATATCTCCGTCCTCTAACTAAAGATCCCGTGTCACAAGACCCCGTTGTCATAAGATCCCGCTTACAAGAGATCCCGCTGTCCAAAGATCCCGGACGAGCGCCCAATAATTGTCGTAGTAATCCTTTCTTACTTTAGTGTCGTCCCTGGAGTGAGGGGAATCAACACCCACAATTTTATTAACCCAATATTATTGTCCTAGAGAAACCACCAGAATCCGTCCACAAAACTCCCTTAGTCTGTAGACACCTCTTTCTTTCTGTCACTCACCCCTGGATCATGCCCCCTCTCATTCTTTCCCAACACAACATACTCAACAACTCTAGCTTTAACAAATAAATACAACAATTAATTTATTAAAACAAAGAGTATGTGTGTGAGAGGTGTGTGTGTGTAATGTGTGTCGAATATTCTAATGTGTATGTAGAATCAGACCAGTGAATCAGGAGCAAAGTCTGTTACATCACTGTGCTGAGCACACAACAGCACCATGTATTCCGGACAGTGAACCTCACCCAGAAGATGTTTCTCCGTCCACGTGACGACTTTCTCCGATAACGCTCAAACAAAGAGGAACAAACTATCTGGTCATCAGATAGACACTGTTCGATCTTGGTCTTCACTCTAACAAACACGGTGAAGTTACTGTGTTTAATAATGTTTATTGAACAGAGAATCTTTCAATTAACTAAAATGTCACTTGGGAAAATCTATTGTTCACAAGTCTCTGATTATAAGATTTCCCCCTCTTTAACAAACAACCTATTAATGTTTCTAGGTATATATATATATATATATGTGTGTGTGTGTGTGTGTGTGTGTGTGTTGTGTGTGTGTGTGTGTGTGTGTGTCCTTAGTATATGAGCTATGAATCTTCGGTGATGAAGCTTATCACTCAGTAAACACAACACTTATGTTCATCAAGTCCGGCTCAGCAGAAGCCAGGTTTCTGCAGACCAACTAGGTTCTGAGCCCCGAGTAAAAGCCTCTCAGTAACCTCTGTCTTCATTCCGTGAGCCATCATTGTATAAAACTTTGAAACTGCTTCTTCGTAATAAATCATCGCACACTCAAGTGGAACAATATGCCTATTCCGGTTGATGATTGAGACTATGCAATCACAGACTGGATCTATGTCCGCCGATACATTATCAACACTTTGACACTATAGTCTCTTTCAATTACCACAACTGGGAATACTGCGCCGATCTTTAACACTTCAGAATTTTGGTCGACTCCCCCAACTTGTTTACCTCAACTGGTTTTATATCGGGGCTTGAGTGACGTCACCAAATTGTCTAGACGCAGAGGCGTCGAGAAGTTGTTTTTCTCTTTATTTTTCCCAACTCAATGTGAACATCTGGCTGGTGTCCCCTTTCATCTGGGAAATTGTCTCCTGTCTGTGATCTAGAGAACCTTCTCCACATCACAAGACTCCATCCGACGTCTGGCCAGACATTCCGTCTATCACTTCAAAGGCTGACTCCCGCCTTGTAGACGGATGGGCGCCATTGTACGTTTCTCGAACAACCCACATCATACAGAAATGCCGACCGTGTGCAGACAATTTTCGTGACGTATTTTGTTCCTCAGTCTATACAACATCAAAGGGTTGCCTGTTTTTGCAGACGAATGTCGGGTCTTGTTTGTCATCGATCGAAACTATCAAGTTTTTCCGCGACAACCACAATGAAAATATAACAGAGATAAAATCAACCAAGTGGCATGACATTAATCATGGGAAAGTTCACATCAACATTATAGATCAAATGAACAGATGGGTAGAATATTCAGAGAAACTTCTGAATAGAATAGGCCCAAAAGACACATACACACACCCCTTCCCCCCCCCCCCCCCCCCCACATGTCCAGCCGCATAATGGGGGATATCAATTGTGAGAAACAATCTAAAGAAGAAATAAGGAAAGCTATTAAACTTCCGACGGATGGGAAAGTCGCTGGTTCAAACCATATCAAAGCAGTAGCCATTAAAGCCAATATTTACACATCGACTGAATTAATGCACAAATTATTTAACTGATTCAGCGCCAAACAAATAAGTCGGTTTGGACCAAACATGGGGACACAACCAAATGAACAATGTAGTAAAATGTAATTTCCGTTCACCGAGCATTAAAATTTTGGAAGATCCACGGAAGAAAACAAATAACACGATGACCATAGTATGGTGATATATCATCCTTCTCTCCAATATGGGAGATCACATTTGGTGATGTATTATCCGTTGGCATTGAATCAGTTCAGTTTGTGAGACGGGAGAAATACCAATAGACGGAAGAAATACCAACAGATGGAAGAAATACCAACAGATGGAAGAAATACCAAGAGACGGGAAGAAATACCTAGAGATGGAAGAAACACCAGCAGTCGGAAGAAATACCAACAGAAGGGAGAAATACCAACAGACGGAACAGGATTCTGGTATAGCAGCCACAGAAATACCAACAGACAGAAGAAATACCAACAGACGGAAGAAATACCAACAGACGGGAGAAACACCAACAGACGGAAGAAACACCAACAGCCGAAAGAAATACCAACAGACGGGAGAAATACCAAAAACGGAACAGGTTTCTGGTATAGCTGCCATAGAAATACCAACAGACAGAAGAAATACCAACAGGTGGAAGAAATACCAACAGACGGGAGAAATACAAACAGACGGAAGAAATACCAACAGATGGGAGAAATACCAACTGACGGAAGAAATACCAACAGACGGAAGAAATACTAACTGACGGAAGAAATACCAACAGACGGGAGAAATGCCAACAGATGGAAGAAATACCAATAGACGGGAGAAATACCAACTGACGGAAGAAATACCAACAAACGGAAGAAATACTAACTGACAGAAGAAATACCAACAGACGGAAGAAATACCAACAGACGGGAGAAATACCAACAGACGGAAGAAATACCAACAGACGGGAGAAATACCAACTGACGGAAGAAATACCAACAGACGGAAGAAATACCAACAGATGGAAGAAATACCAACAGACGGGAGAAATACCAACAGACGGGAGAAATACCAACAAACGGAAGAAATACCAACTGACGGGAGAAATACCAACAAACGGAAGAAATACCAACTGACGGAAGAAATACCAACAGACAGGAGAAATACCAACAAACGGAAGAAATACCAACAAACGGAAGAAATACCAACAAACGGAAGAAATACCAACAAACGGGAGAAATACCAACAGACAGGAGAAATACCAACAAACGGAAGAAATACCAACAGACGGGAGAAATACCAACAGACGGAAGAAATACCAACTGACAGAAGAAATACCAACAGACGGAAGAAATACCAACTGACGGGAGAAATATCAACAGACGGGAGAAATACCAACAGACGGGAGAAATACCAACAGACGGGAGAAATACCAACAGTCGGGAGAAATACCAACAGACGGGAGAAATACTAACAGACGGAAGAATTACCAACAGACGGGAGAAATACCAACAGACGAGAGAAATACCAACAGACTGAACAGAAGGATTCTGGTATAGCTGCCAACGACAAGAGACCTGCAGGCGGGAGAACATTCTAGAATCTAGAGCAGTGTTTCCCAACCTTTTTTGTGCTATGCCCCACCTAAGCCTTTCTAAAATTCTTATGCCCTCCCCCCCCCCCCCCCCCCCCCCCCCCCCCCCCCCCCCCCCCCCCCCCAACATATGCATCATTTTTAATATTCAAAAATTGAAAAAAAAAACCTTGAATTTTTTTTAGAAGGGCTCACGGTTCCCAGAGGGGCCAGAGCCACCCCCCCCCCCCCCCACCCCCTTTCCAGGTCCCGCGTCCCTGTGTGTCGGTTATGGTGGAGTGAATTTTTTTTTTGGGGGGGGGGGGGGGGTTGGCAGTTACCCCGCCTCCCCCTTTTTTGTGTGGACCCTTAGTCTCACTGTGAGCTATTGCCCACAGTGGTCCACCAGGCCCACATCTAAGGTGAAGATATGTGATGGGTTTTTATTTGATCATCCCGGCCCCCGACCAGACCAGGCGCACTACTGGGGGGGGGGGGGGGGGAGCAGCAAATGCACCCGATCCTAGCCAAAGGACCGATAATCACTAGGAAATTATTGAGCAAACACAGTAAGTACATTTTCAAAACATATAATGGAGAACTGACATTTAAGTACAAAATAATTTTAATGAAAGATTTTTCTATATTATTTTAATTATTAGTAATTATTTAAATTTAGTGAGATCCTTGCGCTTGATGCTTGCTGCAAAGAGATTTTAGGTCAGGTTCCAATTTAATTAACTTCAGTCTCAAGTCTCCCCGTTTTGTTATATCCAGCCGATTTCTTCCATTTTCGAATTGCCCCCCTTTAACAATCGAATTGCCCCCCCCCCCCCCCCCCCCCCGTGGGGCGTGGGCCCCACGTTGGGAAACATTGATCTAGAGCAATAATGTTATTGTTATTCACAGAAAATAACGAACACTTATACGGTACATGGTACCAGCATACTATTTTTAGATTAACCGTACTCGATGGATGGTGGGGTCAATATTCCATCAGCCGCCATTACTTTCCAGACAACTTCCTGACATTGATCATCGATGTTAGACTGATGTAATATGATAGCGCAGGGCCGTGTGTGGCGGGGGGGGGGGGGGGGGGGGTGTGTAATGATGTTAGACTGATGTAATATGATAGCGCAGGCCGTGTGGGGGGGGGGGTATGATGTTAGACTGATGTAATATGATAGCGCAGGGCCGTGTGGGGGGGGGGGGGGGGTATGATGTTAGACTGATGTAATATGATAGCGCAGGGCTGTGTGCGGGACTATGATGTTAGATGTGATGTAATATGATAGCGCAGGGCTGTGTGCGGGACTATGATGTTAGACTGATGTATTATGATAACGCAGGGCCGTGTGGGGGGGGGGGGGGTATGATGTTAGACTGATGTAATATGATAGCGCAGGGCTGTGTGCGGGACTATGATGTTATACTGATGTAATATGATAGCGCAGGGTCGTGTGGGGGGGGGGTATGATGTTAGACTGATGTAATATGATAGCGCAGGGCCGTGTGGGGGGGGGGGTATGATGTTAGACTGATGTAATATGATAGCGCAGGGCCGTGTGAGGGTATGATGTTAGACTGATGTAATATGATAGCGCAGGGCCGTGTGGGGGGGGGGTATGATGTTAGACTGATGTAATATGATAGCGCAGGGCCGTGTGGGGGGTATGATGTTAGACTGATGTAATATGATAGCGCAGGGCCGTGTGGGGGTATGATGTTAGACTGATGTAATATGATAGCGCAGGGCCGTGTGGGGGGGGTATGATGTTAGACTGATGTAATATGATAGCGCAGGGCCGTGTGGGGGGGGGGGGGTATGATGTTAGACTGATGTAATATGATAGCGCAGGGCCGTGGGGGGGGGGGGGTATGATGTTAGACTGATGTAATATGATAGCGCAGGACCGTGTGCGGGGCTATGATGTTAGACTGATGTAAGTATGATAGCGCAGGGCCGTGTGGGGGGTATGATGTTAGACTGATGTAATATGATAGCGCAGGGCCGTGTGGGGGGTATGATGTTAGACTGATGTAATATGATAGCGCAGGGCCGTGTGCGGGGCTATGATGTTAGACTGATGTAATATGATAGCGCAGGGCCGTGTGGGTGGTATGATGTTAGACTGATGTAAGATGATAGCGCAGGGCCGTGTGGGGGGTATGATGTTAGACTGATGTAATATGATAGCGCAGGGCCGTGTGGGTGGTATGATGTTAGACTGATGTAAGATGATAGCGCAGGGCCGTGTGGGTGGTATGATGTTAGACTGATGTAAGATGATAGCGCAGGGCCGTGTGGGGGGTATGATGTTAGACTGATGTAATATGATAGCGCAGGGCCGTGTGGGGGTATGATGTTAGACTGATGTAATATGATAGCGCAGGGCCGTGTGCGGGGCTATGATGTTAGACTGATGTAATATGATAGCGCAGGGCCGTGTGCGGGGCTATGATGTTAGACTGATGTAATATGATAGCGCAGGGCCGTGTGCGGGGCTATGATGTTAGACTGATGTAATATGATAGCGCAGGGCCGTGTGCGGGGCTATGATGTTAGACTGATGTAATATGATAGCGCAGGGCCGTGCGGGGGCTATGATGTTAGACATGTAATATGATAGCGCAGGGCCGTGTGCGGGGCTATGATGTTAGACTGATGTAATATGATAGCGCAGGGCCGTGTGCGGGGCTATGATGTTAGACTGATGTAATATGATAGCGCAGGGCCGTGTGCGGGGCTATGATGTTAGACTGATGTAATATGATAGCGCAGGGCCGTGTGGGGGCTATGATGTTAGACTGATGTAATATGATAGCGCAGGGCCGTGTGGGGGGTATGATGTTAGACTGATGTAAGATGATAGCGCAGGGCCGTGTGGGGGGTATGATGTTAGACTGATGTAAGATGATAGCGCAGGGCCGTGTGGGGGGTATTGATGTTAGACTGATGTAAGATGATAGCGCAGGGCCGTGTGGGGGGTGTGATGTTAGACTGATGTAAGATGATAGCGCAGGGCCGTGTGAGGGGTATGATGTTAGACAGATGTAAGATGCTAGCGCAGGGCCGTGCAGTTCTATGATACATAAAGGCGGCCACATCTGGGGCACCGTAAGGGGGTTTCATAAGGGGGCGGCATTTTAAAAGAAAAAACACGTAATGATCGGCATTTGGAAGACTTGCATCATACTGAGAAACTTGACCGCCAAGTCCTGCTGCCTGTGCCATCCAGGAGCTGCGTCTCAGTCTATGATCCTTGACCATATCTATGGCTTCATGCAGGGGGTGATCCCTATCTGCAGCAACTCTCAAGTACCATTTGGTTTGAAGTACCCTATGCCTATCCGCCATTGTTGGTAGAGCCAGGATATGCCTCATGCATAAAATTGGTGTATCCATTATCAATTTGTGCATCCCAGGATCACATGCATGGCAGCATTCTGTATGCGATCCAACCTTTCAAGCTGGCTCTTGGATACTGTCAACAGCCCCAAACCATACTCAATGACAGAAATTATTAACTGCTTAAAGAGCATGTAAAACATACTCTGCTCTACCCCGGTTGCTGCCATCGCCCTCAATTCATTAAGTCCCCTACCAGCCTTCACCACCAAAATTTACGCATGAGCCTTAAAAGACAAACACTTGTCACATGTGATACCTTGGTACTTTAATTTACTCTCTCCACTAAGAGGACATCCATTAAGTATAATACCTGGGACATCTGCCTTCATAATCCGGTTATCCTGGGAATACCATGAATGAGGTTGCTGGGGAACGGCAGGGATTGTGGAAGAATCTCAAAACTGAGAGGGAAGACCAGGAGAACTTTAAATCGGATAGCTGTGGGAACGATTGTATGACTCTTCGCTGGTTGTTGAACAAGGGGACGGAGCACGTATGGGAATGTCCTGAGTGCAATGATGTCCACTCTTAACTCAACTCAACTCATACCACACAACCGACGTCTTGTCTGGGTTTATAACGGCTCCTGCGTCCCTGCACCACTCTGTTTACTGCCACCTGTAAGTCTTCAGCCAAACTTTTCTTGTCTCTTCCCTGTCTGTACACCAGCACATCATATGCAATTGTCAAGATTCTACCAATTCCTTGTGTCTCAATAGCGGCGACTTTGCTGGTGTAGACATTAAAGAGCACTGGCGACATGACAGATCTCTCTGACAGCCCAGGTGTACTAGTACAGGGGTCAGAAGTCCATGAACCCACGCGCAGTGCAATTTTACGCTCATAAAGGACTGCAGCAACCCATCTGACAATCCAAGGGCAGACCTCCAGTATATCAACCGATCATACCTGACTATGTTGAAAGCATCCTCCAGGTCAAGGGCTACCGCCACTGTCTCTTGTTTATCCCGGAAGCCCTCGTAGACATCAAAGGCAAAAGTTGACGCATTGGCCCAGGTGTCCTTCCCAGACCGGTAACTCCTGAGCACTTTGGGAAGTAGATTACGCCTTTCCAAATGTCGCTGAAGCCTGCAGGCTACTATCTTTTCGAGAACTTTCGAGGATGCGTATAACAGGGTCAGGTATGATCGGTTGATATTCACACTGTTGGACATGGAGGTCTGCCCTTGCCTTGTCAGATGGGTTGCGGCAGTCCTTTATGAGCGTAACTTGCACTGCGCATGAGTTCTTGGACTTCTGACCCCTGTACGATTACACCTGGGTTACAACAGGGATCTGCCTTGTCCCCAACGCTCTTTAATGTCTACACCAGCAAAGTCACAGCGGTTGAGACACCAGGTGTGGGTAGAATCTTGGCATTTGCAGATGATGTGCTGGTGTACAGACAGGACAGAGACAGGGAAAGTTTGGCTGAAGACATAGGCGGCAGTAAACAGGGTGGCGGGGTGGTGCAGGGACCGTTATAAACCCAGGATAACCGGATTGTGAAGGCAGTTGCCACATGTATTATATTAAATTTATGTCCTCTTAGGGGAAGGAGGGAGAGGGAGAAAGAGAGAGAGGGAGAGAGAGAGAGAGAGAGAGAGAGAGAGAGATAGAGAGAGAGAGAGAGAGAGAGAGAGAGAGAGAGAGAGAGAGAGAGAGAGAGAGAGAGAGAGAACATTTAAGCACTTGGGTATCACCTTCGACAGGTGTATGTCTTTTAAGGATCACGTGGAGGCTTTGGTGGTGAAGGCTGGTAGGGAACTTAATGCATTGAGGGCGATGGCAGCAACCGGGGTAGATCAGAGGATGCTTTACAGGTTCTTTCAGCAGTTAATAATTTCTGTCATTGTGTATGGTTTGGGGCTGCTGACAGTATCAAAGAGCCAGCTTGAAAGGTTGGAGCGCATACAGAATGCGGCCATGCATGTGATCCTGGGGTGCACAAAGGACACCAATTATATGCATGAGACATATCCTGGCGCTACCAACAATGGCTGATAGGCATAGGGTCCTTCAGGCCAAATGGTACCTGAGAGTTGCTGCAGATAGGGATCACCCTCTGCATGAAGCCACGGATGTAGTCAAACGTCATAGACTAAGACGAGGCAGGTCCTGGATGGCACAGGCAGAAGTATCTTATACGCCAGGTGTGTGATCTAGAGACCATTAATCGTGAAGAAGAGTAGATTAAAGTACTGGTAGACAGGACGGACATGGCACAATGTAATAGTAACAATGGATAGTGAATGCAGAGAATAGGCAGCGGTCCGCACAGAGTTTGAGGTGCAACAACTGATCCAGAGTAATACATATCAAGGTGACATAGTGATCTATAATGACGTGTCAGTGGTGAGAAACAGGCGGAGTGGTTGGGGTTTATTTGCGAAGGCTAATGGACGATTCTTGAAAAGAGAGTCTGGCATATGAGACTTAGACCTCCAGCATGAGAATGGAGGTGGAGGTTGTCACAGCGGCATTGCGTTGGTTTGAGACCACTGCAACACACATTGTCTTCATCACAGACTCAAGGAGTATGCTTAGTAAGGTGGAAAATGTTTCGTGTGGAATGGCTCATCTTGCTTCAGAGGTCACAGATTGTGAGAATTGTAAGGATTTTTTGCACTGGCCATGCGGGAGTGCGGGGGAATGAACAGGCTGATAGGCTGGCAGGGAATGCATCTCTTGGTGGTCAATTACCTATGGGCAAGGCAGAGGTGGTAGTGCGCCGGTGGGACCAGTTGGAGAAGATGGAGAACAGATTGAGAACCCGTATGTGCAAAGGATGAGATTGCGGGGGAATAACAGAGATTCTGGTAGAATCTCAAAACTGAGACAGAAGACCAGGAGAACTTTCAATCAGCGGTGGGAACGATTAGTAGTGTGGCTCTTCGCTGGCTGTTGAACGAGGGGACAGAGCGCGTATGGGAAAGTCCTGAGTGCACTGATGTCAATTCTTGGTTCAACTCAACTCAATAACTCAACATACTAACACTTATAGAAAGATCAACAAAGACACAGAAAAACATATATTTGTTCTTCATAGATTATACCTAGGCATTTGATAAACTAAAATAGATCAGGTCTTTGGAACTCGAGTAAACAGATGTTTATTCACACAATTAAATACAAAAACAATAACAACCAACAGAAGATCACAATAAATATTTCCTGTTTCTGTCTCACCTGACATCCATAAGTTTGCTTCTTCCTAATTTCTTCTTTGTTCTACTGTAGACAGCAGGGTGTCACACCTATTATATGCACCTCCAACCTATCTGTTCCCTGTAGACAGCAGGGTGTCACATCTAGTACATGCACCTCCAACCTATCTGTTCCCTGTAGACAGCAGGGTGTCACATCTAGTATATGCACCTCCAACCTATCTGTTCCCTGTAGACAGCAGGGTGTCACGCCTATTATATGCACCTCCAACCTATCTGTTCCCTGTAGACAGCAGGGTGTCACGCCTATTATATGCACCTCCAACCTATCTGTTCCCTGTAGACAGCAGGGTGTCACGCCTATTATATGCACCTCCAACCTATCTGTTCCCTGTAGACAGCAGGGTGTCATGTCTATTATATGCACCTCCAACCTATCTGTTCCCTGTAGACAGCAGGGTGTCACACCTATTATATGTACCTCCAACCTATCTGTTCCCTGTAGACAGCAGGGTGTCACGCCTATTATATGCACCTCCAACCTATCTGTTCCCTGTAGACAGCAGGGTGTCACGCCTATTATATGCACCTCCAACCTATCTGTTCCCTGTAGACAGCAGGGTGTCACGCCTATTATATGCACCTCCAACCTATCTGTTCCCTGTAGACAGCAGGGTGTCACGCCTATTATATGCACCTCCAACCTATCTGTTCCCTGTAGACAGCAGGGTGTCACGCCTATTATATGCACCTCCAACCTATCTGTTCCCTGTAGACAGCAGGGTGTCACACCTATTATATGCACCTCCAACCTATCTGTTCCCTGTAGACAGCAGGGTGTCACGCCTATTATATGCACCTCCAACCTATCTGTTCCCTGTAGACAGCAGGGTGTCACGCCTATTATATGCACCTCCAACCTATCTGTTCCCTGTAGACAGCAGGGTGTCACGCCTATTATATGCACCTCCAACCTATCTGTTCCCTGTAGACAGCAGGGTGTCACGCCTATTATATGCACCTCCAACCTATCTGTTCCCTGTAGACAGCAGGGTGTCACGCCTATTATATGCACCTCCAACCTATCTGTTCCCTGTAGACAGCAGGGTGTCACGCCTATTATATGCACCTCCAACCTATCTGTTCCCTGTAGACAGCAGGGTGTCACGCCTATTATATGCACCTCCAACCTATCTGTTCCCTGTAGACAGCAGGGTGTCACGCCTATTATATGCACCTCCAACCTATCTGTTCCCTGTAGACAGCAGGGTGTCACGCCTATTATATGCACCTCCAACCTATCTGTTCCCTGTAGACAGCAGGGTGTCACGCCTATTATATGCACCTCCAACCTATCTGTTCCCTGTAGACAGCAGGGTGTCACGCCTATTATATGCACCTCCAACCTATCTGTTCCCTGTAGACAGCAGGGTGTCACGCCTATTATATGCACCTCCAACCTATCTGTTCCCTGTAGACAGCAGGGTGTCACGCCTATTATATGCACCTCCAACCTATCTGTTCCCTGTAGACAGCAGGGTGTCACGCCCATTATATGCACCTCCAACCTATCTGTTCCCTGTAGACAGCAGGGTGTCACGCCCATTATATGCACCTCCAACCTATCTGTTCCCTGTAGACAGCAGGGTGTCACGCCTATTATATGCACCTCCAAGCTATCTGTTCCCTGTAGACAGCAGGGTGTCACATCTAGTACATGTACCTCCAACCTATCTGTTCCCTGTAGACAGCAGGGTGTCACATCTAGTACATGCACCTCCAAGCTATCTGTTCCCTGTAGACAGCAGGGTGTCACATCTAGTACATGCACCTCCCACCTATCTGTTCCCTGTAGACAGCAGGGTGTCACATCTAGTACATGCACCTCCCACCTATCTGTTCCCTGTAGACAGCAGGGTGTCACATCTAGTATATGCACCTCCCACCTATCTGTTCCCTGTAGACAGCAGGGTGTCACACCTATTATATGCACCTCCCACCTATCTGTTCCCTGTAGACAGCAGGGTGTCACATCTAGTACATGCACCTCCAACCTATCTGTTCCTTCTAATGATTGATGTGGCTATTGAATGAAATAATATCGCTCACTTCTAACGTAATCCCCCACTCCCATACCTGAATATTTCCTCTGCATATTCTTGCATGTCCATAAACATTATTTTTAAATACAACTGGAAGAATTACTGAATCAACACCTGTGTAATGGTACCAGTCACCTCCCTACACAGCTTTAAACCTCTGCTACTCCCAGTCATCATCGCTGCCTGCTTTCCGTGTTGGTGCCTCAGCTTTTGGTGGAGCAGGAATCATGGAAGCGATTCTGTCCAGTGCTGAAGAAGAACCTCCTCCGGCAGGTTCTGTTTTCTCTCCAGCCTTCGCAGTCCCTGATATTGCTTTCCTTCTCATTGTCAGTTTGCTAACCAGGTCACTCATGAGATCTCCGCCGCCACCGCCTCCCCCACTAGCTGCTGCTCCTTGTTCTTCCTCCTTCTTCTTCTTTTTATTTCCAACTTTTCTCTCCGTGGCAGATTTTAGCCCAGCCCCACTGGCACCCCCTGCTTTGACAATGGATTCCAGCAAACTCTGGCGACCAGACGTCGGTTCAGCAATATCTTTTGGCACATCTGAGGGAGCTGGTGGTGGAGGTCCAGGAGGAGGAGGAGGAGGTGGTGGAGGTGCAGCAACAGGAAGAGGTGGTGGAGGGGGTATACCAGCTGAGGGTGGGGGAGGAGGAGGAGGAGGAGGTGGTGGTCCAGGTGCCGGTGGACCTCCAAGAGAAGGTAATGTTGAGGACACCGGAGCCAGACCAGCAGGCATGCCATCCAACTCTAAGCCGACAGAAGGAAGGTCAGGTATGTTGGAGCCCATGACAGATGGAGCAATAGACGGTCCTTGGTCGGCACTGAATGCAAGGTCATCGGCAACACCTGGAAAACACACACATCACACAGTGTTAAGTGTTATTAGGTCAGCCACTTCGACATCCTAGAGCAGAAAAAGATAGAAACCTCCCTGACAAAACAAAAACTGTGTAGCTATTCTGGATTCATGCACTGTGCTGCGATTCTCCTTGTGTGATCTAGAGCATTTATGGGGGTTATCTATGTGCAAGAAAAGCAATCCCTCACAAACAAAATGCTGTGCAACTGTTCTGGGTGGGCACCATCTGTGTGCCACATGACATCCTATGTCATGAACATGGACACATCATTACAACATTAGGACATGTCTGAGCATTGACACATTACAACATCAGGACATGTCTGAGTGTGGACACATCATTACATTAGGACATGTCTGAGCATGGACACATCATTACAACATTAGGACATGTCTGAGCGTGGACACATCATTACATTAGGACATGTCTGAGTGTGGACACATCATTACAACATTAGGACATGTCTGAGCATGGACACATCATTACAACATTAGGACATGTCTGAGTGTGGACACATCATTACATTAGGACATGTCTGAGTGTGGACACATCATTACATTAGGACATGTCTGAGCGTGGACACATCATTACAACATTAGGGCATGTCTGAGTGTGGACACATCATTACATTAGGACATGTCTGAGTGTGGACACATCATTACAACATTAGGGCATGTCTGAGTGTGGACACATCATTACATTAGGACATGTCTGAGCGTGGACACATCATTACAACATTAGGGCATGTCTGAGTGTGGACACATCATTACATTAGGGCATGTCTGAGTGTGGACACATCATTACATTAGGACATGTCTGAGTGTGGACACATCATTACATTAGGACATGTCTGAGTGTGGACACATCATTACAACATTAGGGCATGTCTGAGCATACTGTAGTAGGCCAAGTTCAAGTCAGTCAAGTCAAGGACCCTGTTCTAAAACTAGGCATTCTGGCTCTATGGTACAACATTCAAGGACCCTGTTCTAAAACTAGGCATTCTGGCTCTATGGTAAAACATTCAAGGACCCTGTTCTAAAACTAGGCATTCTGGCTCTATGGTACAACATTCAAGGACCCTGTTCTAAAACTAGGAATTCTGGCTCTATGGTACAACATTCAAGGAACTTGTTCTAAAACTAGGCATTCTGGCTCTATGGTACAACATTCAAGGACCCTGTTCTAAAACTAGGCATTCTGGCTCTATGGTACAACATTCAAGGACCCTGTTCTAAAACTAGGCATTCTGGCTCTATGGTACAACATTCAAGGACCCTGTTCTAAAACTAGGCATTCTGGCTCTATGGTACAACATTCAAGGACCCTGTTCTAAAACTAGGCATTCTGGCTCTATGGTACAACACTCAAGGACCCTGTTCTAAAACTAGGCATCCTGGCTCTATGGTACAACATTCAAGGACCCTGTTCTAAAACTAGGAATTCTGGCTCTATGGTACAAAAGTCAAAAGTTAAAGATCCTGTTCCAAGATTGGAGGAATTCTGGCTCTATGGTACAACATTCAAGGACCCTGTTCTAAAACTAGGCATTCTGGCTCTATGGTACAACATTCAAGGACCCTGTTCTAAAACTAGGCATTCTGGCTCTATGGTACAACATTCAAGGACCCTGTTCTAAAACTAGGCATTCTGGCTCTATGGTACAACATTCAAGGACCCTGTTCTAAAACTAGGAATTCTGGCTCTATGGTACAAAAGTCAAAAGTTAAAGATCCTGTTCCAAGATTGGAGGAATTCTGGCTCTATGGTACAACATTCAAGGACCCTGTTCTAAAACTAGGCATTCTGGCTCTATGGTACAAAAGTCAAAAGTTAAAGATCCTGTTCCAAGATTGGAGGAATTCTGGCTCTATGGTACAACATTCAAGGACCCTGTTCTAAAACTAGGCATTCTGGCTCTATGGTACAACATTCAAGGACCCTGTTCTAAAACTAGGCATTCTGGCTCTATGGTACAACATTCAAGGACCCTGTTCTAAAACTAGGCATTCTGGCTGTATGGTACAACATTCAAGGACCCTGTTCTAAAACTAGGCATTCTGGCTCTATGGTACAACATTCAAGGACCCTGTTCTAAAACTAGGCATTCTGGCTCTATGGTACAAAAGTCAAAAGTTAAAGATCCTGTTCCAAGATTGGAGGAATTCTGGCTCTATGGTACAACATTCAAGGACCCTGTTCTAAAACTAGGCATTCTGGCTCTATGGTACAACATTCAAGGACCCTGTTCTAAAACTAGGCATTCTGGCTCTATGGTACAACATTCAAGGACCGTGTTCTAAAACTAGGAATTCTGGCTCTATGGTACAACATTCAAGGACCGTGTTCTAAAACTAGGCATTCTGGCTCTATGGTACAACATTCAAGGACCGTTCTAAAACTAGGCATTCTGGCTTTATGGTACAACATTCAAGGACCCTGTTCTAAAACTAGGCATTCTGGCTCTATGGTACAACATTCAAGGACCCTGTTCTAAAACTAGGCATTCTGGCTCTATGGTACAACATTCAAGGACCCTGTTCTAAAACTAGGCATTCTGGCTCTATGGTACAACATTCAAAGACCCTGTTCTAAAACTAGGCATTCTGGCTCTATGGTACAAAAGTCAAAGATCCTGTTCCAAGATTGGAGGAATTCTGGGTATATTACAATCAATCAGCTGCCATCTCCACAATGAAGGTCCCTTGCCTTGATTGCATATTCTGTGAGACTGCTGTTCGTCCATCTCTTGATGTTATCTTCCCATTTGTATCATTGTCTACCTCTTGCTCACTTGCCTTCAAACTTATCATCCAGTATGGTTTTTATAAGCATGTTTATGTCTTTAATGTAGCCGAAATATATCACTTGCCTCTTTTTTATTTCTTTCATCATGCTCTCTTTTCATGCCTAGTTTATTTTCTAGAACCTTTGTATTTGATTTGATTGTTTCTGTTTCCATGAAATACGACATCATCTTCTATATATCCACATCCACCAGGGCCTCTATTCGACTTTCTAATTGCATGTTCATTGTCCAGGCTTCTGTGCCATACAGTAGTATTAAATATACATAAGATTTGACAATTCTCACTTTTACTGTGTTGTTAATCTCTCTAGATGTAAATACTGATATCATATTGATTTATTTGGTTGTTTCAGGATTTGAGATTTAATATTGAGCACAACCCACCACTGGCAATGCTGATCGTATTCTGGTATGAACCTAAGGCCTATCCACGTCAATATGAAAGCACTAGACTCGAGTTTCGCTCTCATTTGAGCTCATCAGTAGTGCATATCCTTGACCAGACCCGGAAACAAACCCCGGATGACTGGCATGTGAAGCGGGTGTGTAACCACTAGACCATGTGGCACACGCTGGACGCGACCAAATTATCACAACAGAATATTACGTCACCCATCGTAGGTTGTCCGAGTGCCGCAACTGACATCTGTCAATCGATGTGGCCCCGAATGATCATGTCTTCTCACTGGCTGATTTCATGTTGTCGGAAACATTTTGGCCAATCCTATGAATCTGGGGTATATAAAAACAGTAAAAAAGGAGCCTGTTCACTTCTGGGAGACAAATATCAGGTTGTAACCTCAGTAGCTTCAGCACAGCACAGCACAGATGGACCTGCTGGGGTTAGGGTTAGGTAATCTCAGTAGGTTCAGGGCAGCACAGATGGACTTGCTGGGGTTAGGTTTAGGTAATCTCAGTAGGTTCAGGACCGCTCAGATGGACTTGCTGGGGTTAAGTTTAGGTAACCTCAGTAGCCGGTCTCCCTGGCCAAGGAGTTAACAACGTTGTTTGTAATCCCATATATCCATGTAGGGAAAACCGCCGCGCGAGATTAGGCAGTGAATCGTGCCGCGCTGATTACTCACGCAGGTATGTTAGCTGGTCGTTCAGAAAGCAATGGCAAACTACTGAACATAAAACTTGCCTAGTACATCAACAGCAGCTGAAAAATGCTGGTGTTGACTCCAATGTCCTGTAAGGGATATGCAACAAAAAAAAAAACCTCAGTAGCTTCAGGACAGCTCAGATGGACCTGCTGGGGTTAGGCTGGGTCTAGTCATGATTCCTCCACAGGTCTTAGATATTTCATGGTCAATATATCCCATCATAAAACCCTGGAAAATCCACAATGTGATATATGAGTAAATGGGCATATTCTTAAGCAAGTGGATCGATACAGTTATCTCGGAACAGTCATAACAACTGATGGGAGATGTCTTGAAGAAATTAGAACAAGAATTCCCATTGCGAAGGTAGCCTTTTCTGACCAATGAAAATATATCAATTGAAACGAGAAAAACAGTGTTGAAGTGCTACATAGAACCTATACTTTTGTGTGGATGTGAAGCGTGGACAATGAGCAGACCAAGCTGAAAAACATCTGATGGCTGTGGAAATGTGGTTTCTGAGGAAAATGCAAAGAATTCCATGGACAGACAGAAAAACCAATGAACAAGTCCTTCAAGAAACAAATGAAGATCATAAACTGATTAGAGTCATTAGATGTAGACAGTCAAAATTTGTGGACATGTTATGAGAAGAAATGAATTGGAGAACTTGGTGACAACTAGCAAGATTGAAGGGAAGAGACCAAGGGGAAGACTGAGAAGTAAATACCTGGATGGCTTGGCCACATGGCATGGTCGAGACAGAAACACGGAGCTGATCCACGATTCTGGTGATCGAGTGAGATGGCAAAACATGACCGTCCACTGCTTATCGGCATGGCACATGATGGATGGATGGATAATATCCTGAGATGGACTAAATCAGTTGAACAGGTAACTATGATTCTTTCTTCTAAAATGATTGAAGGAATATGTTGTTATTCTGCAATCCTTCAAGATTCAAGTAACATGTGATAGGTAACTATGGTTCTTTCTTCCAAAATGAATGAAGGAATATGTTATTATTTTGCAATCCTTCAAGATTCAAGTAATATGTGATAAGTAATTATAATTCTTTCTTCCTTCCAAAATGAATAAAGAAATATACTATTATTCTGCAATACTTTCAGGTTCTTCTTTTTCTGCGTTCATCCGGATTTTTTTTTTCGGACGTAACTGCGTTGTGCCTGTTTACAGCAGAGCTGCGTTCTTGCGCTGTTAGGCCGACACATCCGACTTCTGTGGGCATTTGTTGACCGGGTTAACCTTCCCAGCTTTCAGGCTCAAGTGACATGTGATAGGTAACTATGATTCTTTCTTCCTTCCAAAATGAATGAAGGAATATGTTATTACTCTTCAATCCTTCAAGACTCAAGTAAGACATGTGACTGGCTCATATTCTAGACTCAAGTAAGACATGTGACTGGCTCATATTCTGGAATCCCAGCCATCGTGAGGTATGTTCTACTACTTTTTGCATTTGACCAGAGATTACTAAGGAAATCTGGCTTCCTCACTGGCCTTTCCCAATGTGTATTTGGCCTGTCTGAACGTCATGTACTCATGATGATTTGCAGTAGCTATTGCCCCTCTTGGGTCTCTGTGAAACTTTCTGGAGCTGAATGAATTAAAAAAATAAATTTGGCTCATGATTTATAGACACTAAGTACCTGGCAAGTTAGGCAACAGATCAGGCACTGCAATCTCCGGGACTGTGCCTAGCGATGGAATGTACAGGAAGTTCTCCGCACTAGCTTTGAACAGTTCTTCATTATGAACAATGGTAGATGGTGCCTCGGCCATACGTGCTCCTTCTTCTTCAATGGCAGCTCTTGTCTTAGTGACGACCCCCAATGGATCAAGCATCACATACTTCTTGTATCTAGGGAGTAAGTTTTGTGTAACATCACATGATCAGTTAGTACTTAGCAACAACACACAAAACAATAACATGGAGAACAAAAGTACAGTGAATCTTTTACTGAATGAATGCAAGAGCAGTTCATACTTTATCTAACAATGTACTACAATAATAATTTACCCACTACTTTGTAAATAACGACTGACTTATGAGAATGCAAATAATAATTTATTTCACCATCATCAAGTACTCTGTCAGCTGGCATAGAAGTTCATGTAACTCCATGGATCTCGGTCTTTGGTGTTCTGGATCAACTCTGCTGATGATATGCACCATCTCAGTCCATCCAGCATCATTTTTCTTGGCCTGCCTCTCTTTCCCTTGATCTTTCTAGTTGTCACGATGTTCTCCAATGTCTCTCTTCTCATGGCATGACCAAAGAAAGCTGTTTGTCTCTTTCTTATTGTTGTATATAATGTTCTAGTTTCACTAGCCTCTCAGGCAATCACTGTTAGTTACTCTAGCAGTCCAAGGAATTCATAACATTCATCTCAGGAACCACATTTCTGTTGCTTCCAAATTCTTACTAATTTGTTCATTTAAATTCCAAGATACAGAAAAACAGATTCTATATAGCATTTCAGCACTCTTTTTCTTACATTCAATGATAGCGACTTATTGCATAAGATACTTTTCATTTTCTGAAATGCAGTTTTTGCTTGCCCTATTCTGTTCTCATCTCTGTTGTGCATCTTCCATCTGATGTTATAATTGTCCCTCAGAAAGAAGATGATAAGTAATAAGTTACTTACACAAATGTAAATAACCAGTTAATAACCAACTGGTACAAAAGTGGAGATGATTTTTGTCAGACTTGATCTCCTCAGCAACTCCACCCACTTTCTTGAGCCCAGCCCAAGAGTGTACGTACAACATATACCTGATTCCTGAACATGACCACAGTAAACATGTACAACAGAAAGTGTATGTACAACATATACCTGATTCCTGAACATGACCACAGTAAACATGTACAACAGAAAGTGTATGTACAACGTATATACCTGATTCCTGAACATTAGCCCAATAAACATGTACAACAGAAAGTGTATGTACAACGTATACCTGATTCCTGAACATGTACATAGTAAACATGTACAACAGAAAATGTATGTAGAACATATACCTGATTCCTGAACATGTACATAGTAAACAAGTACAACAGAAAGTGTATGTACAACATATACCTGATTCCTGAACATGTACATAGTAAACATGTACAACAGAAAATGTACGTACAACATATACCTGATTCCTGAACATGAGAACAATAAACATGTACAACAGAAAGTGTACGTACAACATATACCTGATTCCTGAACATGAGAACAATAAACATGTACAACAGAAAGTGTACGTACAACATATACTTGATTCCTGAACATGAGAACAATAAACATGTACAACAGAAAGTGTATGTACAACATATACCTGATTCCTGAACATGAGAACAATAAACATGTACAACAGAAAGTGTATGTACAACATATACCTGATTCCTGAAAATGAGAACAATAAACATGTACAACAGAAAATGTACGTACAACATATACCTGATTCCTGAACATGAGAACAATAAACATGTACAACAGAAAGTGTACGTACAACATATACCTGATTCCTGAACATGAGAACAATAAACATGTACAACAGAAAGTGTATGTACAACATATACCTGATTCCTGAACATGAGCACAGTAAACATGTACAACAGAAAGTGTATGTACAACGTATAATCTTACGGGTTCTCTGTGGTATTGAACAGCAGCAGAGAGCTGATGGATGGGATGTCACTGGGCAGACCGCCGAGTCCCTCTTCTTGACTGTTCTGGTCTTTACGAGCTCGGATGTTCAAGTGAACATTATAAAACTGGAGCTTCTCCTTGAACACTCTGTCGTCCACGTATGCATGCTTTTCTTGAACCTAGTGGTCAAGTATATGTGACTCCTGACATTACATTATAATGGTAAATCATTTTTTATACACTGATTATCCAAAATGTTACATTGGAACAATAAACTACTACTTCTTTCATTCGCCTGAAATTGACTGTCTAAATCTGCAATGTTGTCTCTTGTATAACCTTCAGAATCTTTTTTAGTTCACTCAGTGGTCCATAAAGTCTATGTTTCACTGTTGTTTCTCTAGGCCAGAATGTTTACCTAGATATGTCTTATTTAACTCTTTGAAAATAAAGTTTTGTTGTTGTTATTTGGGGCAGTCTTGAAGTTTATGACCTGCCGACTGTGCCGTCAACAATGTGTACACATAGCTGATTTTTTTTTTGGGGGGGGGCCTCGCTTGCTTTGAACTCAAGCGTAGTCCATACACACTACATATAGCAGTGCTAGACTGAATTTTGCGTGTGGATAAGCTTCCCCTATTAACAATGTCCCTCGCCATCAGGCGAACCCACTCTGACTTCAGAGGTACTTGTCAAGGACGAGAGGTCAACATGTTTTAGTCCAACTGACTGGTGTATGGTTGAACCCTTTACCTCTGCATCAGCACACCGGATGTTTAAGAACACGCGTTCTTATCCATTTGGCCACGCTGACCTCCAAACATGGCTGATTTAACAATCTTGAATTTTGTTTACATGTGGTTGCACAATTGACTGTGTCCTGTTCTCTGAGGTGCAGAATAAGGATTAGTTCTGGTCTGTCCATAAAATTGTAATCATCTTGTGATGGCTTAATGATCAACTATTTCTGACATGCTGTATGTGATCCGTTATGTTATATCATAATGCTAAATCATTTCTGGTACATACTGACAGGGTTGAGTCAGGAACCGACATCACAGCACCCAGCTAAACAGTCCGAATACAAATGATACCAGTTGCATGCTGATTATCTGCCCATCTGGCCTTTCCTTGGAAAACTGAGTGTCAACCAGATCTTCTGTCACTCCCTGATGCACAATTCTCTCCAAACAATACTGCTCAGGTAGAATGATTGGCCAAAACATCCAGCGCATACATCATGGAATATGTTCAATCCTCCATAAAAGCCAAGGTATTTTTCTTGAAAGAACTATCATAGCTATATAAAGTGATGACTTCTTGGGCAAGCAGTCTTTATTCCTCAGCCTGGGACAAAACTAGCACACATTACAAATGGTACAATTGCTGTCAAGAACACAAACACTCATACATGATAGATTAAATGAATACAAAGCTGGACTTTATCACTGTGAAGCCAGCAACTAGTGCTATTACTTCCTCCTGTGATCACCCCAAGAAGTTCTGTTCTCAGAGAGCCATGCTAGCACAGTGGCCAGCACCCTGTGATCACCCCAAGAAGTTCTGTTCTCAGAGAGCCATGCTAGCACAGCGGCCTGCACCCTGGTCTCCCAGCTTGGTCATCTTGTGTTTGAATCTTCGGGGCAGGAATTGTGTACACTTCATCTGGGCATCCCAAGTCCACCAAGTCTAAAACAGGCATCAGGACATGTCCAGGGAAGTAGCAGTGATCAAGAGACAATATCAAAGGTACACCAAACAAACACAGGAGAACTTCTTCTTCTTCTGCGTTCACCCGGATTTTTTTTTCCGGATGTGACTGTGTTGTGCCTGTTTACAGCAAAGCTGCGTTCTTGCGCCATTAGGCCAACACATCCGACTTCTGCGGGCATTTGTTGACCTGGGTTAACCTTCCCGACAGGAGGAGAACAATGACAAACAACATGACTGTGAAGTTTGATGGATGTAAAAACACACACAGATACATGAAAATGTATCACCTGAAATCTTTATCAACGGAACAACCTGAACGAAACAATAAAACAATATATATAAAAATGAACAAGACATATGAGTACTCCCTTAAATGCTTGTCCAATCTAGGATACTGGATGCTCTGATCGACAAACACAGATATGATCCAACCAATAAAACACACGTGGCCATGCAAGTCAAGCTTTGGCTCCCCACACCTCTAGGCTTAACAGCAAATTTGGACTGGGAAAAGACCTCCACCTGGGTTGGACAACAGACATGATACTTGCTGCGGCTAATTTTACTTCACTCTACAACAAAACCGCCTGGACACATCAATATGGATATGTATTTTCTTTTTTCATCCTTTCTACCCCTGGGGCTAAGCCCTCAATCAACTCACGTCAAGCCGCCCTGTTCTTAGATACCCCATGCAGCTCCATCCAAGTCTTCCCTATTATCCATTTCTGTCTCTATTTTTTGTCTCCAAGCATTCTTAGCTCTTCCTCTATTTCTTGTGCCTTGTGGGTTCCAGACAAAAACTACTCTCCAGTTATACAATTCTCGGGTGTTCTCACTGTATGCCCTATCTAGCTCCAGCATCTTTCCTTCCCCTCATGATTCACTGGTATTTGTTTAGTTCTCTCTTCCCTCCACAGTGTTAGCCAGACCTTTAAGGGCAGTAACACACTGTAGCCTGACATACATGTCATAAGAGGCAAGTCTAAAGTTCAAGAAAACACAATAATCATGTCAACCAACCGAAAAAGATCTTTCCGAAGAGAAGCTACGGAGAATATGCATTAGATACTGCGCATAGGATATGGTGTGGCTTTCACAATTCCCGTCATACCGAGCCCAGGGTTTGAAAGCAGACCAATTTGCGTTAATTTCAGTGGTATTCGGCATCGGTTGATCAGAAAGCAAAGGCAAATTCCTGAACTATAACTGCCTAGTAAATCGCAAACAGTCAATATGCTGGGATTGACAGCAACATTCTGTCAAGGACATGCCACTAACAGTAAAACAGTCCAATACCTTGTAGTGTGAGTGTTTAATTTCCCGCAGCCCATCAGTGTTGGCAAATGTGGTCCTGTATGGCTCTAGCTGGTTGTCTGCTGGGTACTTGGCACTGGCAAACACTTTTGTTGCCTTGTTACTTCCCTTGAGCTTATCCACTCTGGCAGACGCCAGATTCACTCGATCGTTGATCTTCTGAAGATGTGCTCTGTTTTCTCCCACTCTTTTTCCGATTCTGGTAAATATTTCATTTGCTACCTGTCACAATGTAAACCAAGAAATGTGTTAGCTCTCTTTCTCTCTCTCTATGTGTGTGTGTGTGTGTGTTTGTTCGCGGTGCGTGCCCGCCTGCGCGCCCCCCACACACAGTCAGATATATATACATATATATATATATATTATACTTCCTAGGTACTTGAAGCTCTTTACTTGAAACAAGTAAAGAGCTTCAAGTACCTAGGAAGTATAATATCATCAAATGGCAGATCAGAAGACGAGATCGAAAATAGGTGCAATAAGGCAAATCAACTCATTGGACAAATGGCACCAATACTAAAGAACAAACATGTATCAATAACTACTAAGAAAGCACTTTACAACACAATCTTCCTACCAACTCTGTGCTACCAATGCCAAACCTGGACAATGACAGAAAAAGAGAAAAGAAAAATCACAACAACAGAAATGAGGTTCCTGAGAAGAATACTCAACGTATCAAGAAGAGATAAGATCAGAAATGAAGAAATCAGGACTAAAGTGGGGGTTAAAGCTGCTCTAGATTTTATTAGAAAGCAGCAAGTCAAATGGTTTGGCCATGCAAGTAGGCTACCAGTCAACAGCATGCCACAACAAGCAATGATGTACAGACCAGATGGAAACAGAGGAAGAGGCCGACCACGTAAACGTTGGACGGAGGGAATAACAGAATCCATGGGAGTGTCGATATACGAAGCCCATAACCGGGCACTCTCACGAAGTTTATACTTCACCTCGACACCGCAAGGTACAAGAGGAACATGATGAGATGAGATGAGATATATATATATATATATATATATATATATATATATATATATATATATATATATATATATATATATATATATATATATAATCAAAATAAACTATTGAAGGGCTGCAAATATGCAAATATAACCACCGTATGGGTACGATGATGGATATCATAAAATGACAGAAGCGATGATATAATCTACACAATGTGAAGTATAATTTGGAAACATGTCCTTTGCTTACTTAATTACGTGCCATGGGATTATTAAACGTCTTAAGCGACTTCCCATATCTGTCATGGGCTTAAGTACAGTAGTTTAACATATTCAACCCCATTTAATTTGATATATAATACAACATGTCTGCTACCATATTAATAACTCGTAAGTCATAATGTGACACACTCCTACTTCCCCTTTTCAGCCATCCTTTTGCGTTAGGTTCAAACCAACTTTTTATTTGGCACTGTCCAAAAAAAACAAAAAACTGTCATTTACTGCCAATATAGTTCTGTGACGAAATGACTGCAGATAGTCTGGTCTCTGAGTTATATCCCTTTGAGGGGATGGTGAAGGGTTAGTCTCCCTGGAGTTAATAACAATAAATAGGGGGTTTCCCCACGAAAGTAGTGCGGGACGTCACTATTCTGGTTATTTCTAGAGGAATCTAGAATCTCCCCCAGTAAGTGCGTACGTGGTCAAGATCACGCTAGTCTCACAATTGCCTCATGGAACACGGGATGGTCGAACAATCCGTGACGCAGGACTTCTCCGTGGATCATGGAATTCACTCGGGCAGTGAAGGCATTGTGACGACGCACTTAGCTGGGCGTGATCAGTCGCCAGCCGGACCTCATCGTAGAACGATCGCAGAAATGAGCTGCTGAAAGTTGATGTCAGTGTGCGCGGCCAGAGCGGGACATCAGCAGTCAAGATTGTGATTGTATATCACAGGTCAGTTGAATACTTTGTCTATTGTGTAACTGTTGTCCTTATACCGCGCCTACCTTCCCAAGAGAATTAATTGCCGACCGCGATCGTCGTAGCGAAGCGCAGAAATTTGCCGACGGCCGCCTGCATATTTAATTAGCTATTATCGATCGGCTAAGTGATGTGTTGACAGACGGGCTCAACAGCTGAGCGTGTGTATACACCATATGCCGGAACGTGTGTTCTTTCTAGTACTGGCGTAAAACCATTGTTTGTAGATTGATAGAATTATAAACTGTTAGTTTACAAATGATTTGCATGGTTAGTGATATGTATATTATCACTGCTTTGTGCCAGGAAGATTCCGGTACTTTACCAAGTGTGTAGCAGTTACTTGTTTGGTTTAGTAATTACACACGCAAGGCAGGTTGTTTGTCATTCATTACATAGAAATGCTTGATGCTGTTAATAATGATAAGTTAGGGCTTGTTACTATTATAGATGGATAATTTGCTTCGTTAGATTATGATTGTAACTTAGATGTTAGATCAGTCGTGGTGATTATTCTTGGAACCAAGGTGTGATTCATGGGAAAGATGGACAGGTAAGTATTTGCGGTGTAATATTACCAGTGTTATTCCTTGTAGGAAGAATGGTGTTACATTTATTGGATAACGGTTGATAGGGAGTATTTATAAGACCTATTGTCACTGCTTGTTTACATGTCCGTCCGCTAGAGTGACCGTGCGTGTTCTATCTTGCGTATGTCTAGTCAACCGACTGGGAAGTAGGCCGGTCCGCCCGACCCGTTAGGTTGCAGGTCCGACCCCAAAGCGATCGTGCTTATCCGATGGTTGAACATACCCGACCGAGAGCGATGCGGCGCTCTGTAATTCGAGGCCGTTGCGTCTAGGTAGATCCAAGATAGGAACCGAACCGAGTCTGTCTCTATTATTCTACTCTTCCAGAAACCTGACTCTGTTCATGGAGTACTTGAGGTACTGCCGTGAAGTAGGAGTAGTATGTAGGGGAATGATCCCCCAAAAATGAGGAGCTGCGTTTTGGTAGAGGAGAGGCTGGAGGCCTTGCTACATTGGATGACGTGACCTAAGTCGTCACGGGACAAGATGCACGGGACCCACAGTAGCTGTGGGAAAGTGTATTGGTGGATGGCCACCAAAGCTGTGCTCGACCGGCACAGAGATGACCGACCAGAATGGAAGGTCAGTTAATAAAAGGCAACTCAGGTTCTGGGACAGGGATCCCAGGACGGAGCGATGGCTGTGATATGAGTTTGTTATTTAAGTTTAACAATTTATGAGTTATCCTTAGTTAATACTATAGTAATGAATTATAAGGAGTATAATTTATTATGGACATATAGTTATTAATGTGTGTAGTTGATCAATCCATGGGTGAAAGGATTGGTTAATTGGTGAGTATGTGTGGAAGGAGGATTTGTCCGGCTGGGCACCTCCTAGATAAAGTAATCCCTACACTGAACGGGAAGTAGGTGTATTTGTTGATTGATGATGGAAGATGAAACAGGAGTGGACTAGCACCAGGCAAAGGATGCTTTGACAGAGTCATACAGTCGACTCTGGTGCTAGGGGGCTAGTGGTAGCCCAGACGAGTGACTTGACTATGTACAGGTGTACTATTGCTTGCTCTTACATCATCATGCCTATACATTATAGTTAAGAGTGGATCTATGATGTGATGATCTCATACATATATCTTTATTGCATTATGTATGACTGAGAGGCAGGTGTAATGGTGGAGATGCAGTTAGTTCTTGTTGTAGTTGAGTACTCACACCACCCCCTCCGTGTTTCAGGATTTGTTATTGCTATACCTAAGGAGATTCCAGAGTTTAACCATGAGCTCTAAGGGACCGGCTCATTCCAGTGCCGATCAAGATGATGGTTAAGGCATTACTGGGAGCGGTCATCGGAATCTGCCGAGATCAACGATTGAAAAGTCTGAGTACCGAATAAGTCGGTAGGTCTATGCTGTGACCACCGCAGAGAGTCCGACGAGTGTCAACAGATCCCGATAGGATCCAAGACAACAACGTCTGTTGATTCTAGCCAGTGAAGCACTGGTGGAATTCGAACTCAGTGAGAACCTTGATGATTGCAAGGTAGTGAATTTCAAAGTTGATGGAAGTGATCTCTGTTACCAGTCACCATGGCCTGTTTGTTATGCTTCCGGCCCGGCTGGGTCGTCATGGGACACCTTGTATATTATCATGCTTAAGTGGTGTGTACCTACAAAGGTTTACCTTAGTGAAGCCGAAACTTGGTCCAGTGGCCTAAGACATTGATTTACTTATTGGTGTGAACACCGGAGTGACATGCTTGATAGGGTAGGGATCTACCCCATTCCGAGGTGTTGAACATTGACAGTGTTGGTTAGGATGTGATTGATACCCTTCGACCAGGGTAGTTACTTGTGAATTTGTGAAGATCTATTATTCCAAGAGACATGGGAATAGGTGAAGTGTTGTAGTCACCTGATAGACTTTGCAAGTGACATTGTGTTTATGTGGAATAGGTGAAGGGTTGTATTCACCTGTTAGACTTTGCAAGTGACATTGTGTTTATGTGGAGCGAACGCTCATGTTATAGGTGACGTATCAGTGTGTCAGTCACTTATGAGACAGAAGAGCATCCCGGCTCTTGAACTTTAGGGTACGGTGCTACACGTACTTGTCTGCAGTTGGGAGACAGCTAGTAGTCTAGGGTCGGCCCAGACTTCATCCGTAGAGTGTGACGGTGATATAGTACGACATCAAGGGAGGATCCTTGATCACCAGTGCAGTGTCGGTCAGGCAGTGGTACTACGCTTGATCAGCCCGAGATTTGGATCACTGTAAGAAGAGGGAACTTTGGAGAGGCATCAGACCTTGGAGTTCCTGTCCACTGGAGGTTCCTGGGTGAGTCGTAACCACGACAGGACGACCGCACGAACTATAGTCACAGTCTCTATGATGAAGAAGAATCATCTGTAGATCTGCTCTTGTACATATTGTCTTATAGTCCGGCTTTCAGCCATCCTTCTCTGTGTTGCAGTTGACGTAGTTATGAATTAAATTTTGTTCTGTTAGCTATGACTTTGTGCTGTGGTATGACTGGTGTTTTGTCCGAGCCCCCTTGGGGTAGGAAACCCTAGGTAGGGGAGGGGAGGTTCAGCTGTCCCGGCTTGTGTGGGGCCTGGTAGATGTGAAGTGCTAGTGAGGTGGTTGGAGCAAAGGCTGGGGATATTTTCTATAGTAGCAAACCAGTCCAAGCCCCGGCGGTTTTGTTACAAGTACCTTGCGGTGTATGGCAGAGGGGTCTTTGAGCCTGAGGAATTAAGGCCGCCTGGCTAGTAGTACAGGTTAGGATTTTCTTTTTGCCCCTGACAGAAAAAAATCCCACACCTTACCGAGGGATCTTCTTCTTCTTCTGCGTTCATCCGGAATTTTTTTTCGGATGTGACTGCGTTGTGCCTGTTTACAGCAGAGCTGCGTTCTTGCGCCGTGAGGCCGACACATCCGACTTCTGCGGGCATTTGTTGACCAGGTTAACCTTCCCGGTTACCGAGGGATCGAACCCGGGTCTCCCGAATGAGAGTTGGCACTGAATCTGTTAAAAAAACACAACTGCAAGCATCATGATGTGTCCTGCCAACTGTCTCCATCATGATGTGTCCTGCCAACTGCTTCCATCATGATGATATGTCCTGCCAACTGCCTCCATCATGATGATGTGTTCTGCCAACTGCCTCCATCATGATGATGTGTCCTGCCAACTGCCTCCATCATGATGATGTGTCCTTCCAACTGCCTCCATCATGATGATGTGTCCTGCCAACTGCCTCCATCATGATGATGTGTCCTGCCAACTGCCTCCATCATGATGTGTCCTGCCAACTGCCTCCATCATGATGTGTCCTGCCAACTGCCTCCATTGTGATGATGTGTCCTGCCAACTGCCTCCATCATGATGATGTGTCCTGCCAACTGCCTCCATCATGATGATGTGTCCTGCCAACTGCCTCCATCATGATGATGTGTCCTGCCAACTGCCTCCATCATGACGATGTGTCCTGCCAACTGCCTCCATCATGATGATGTGTCCTGCCAACTGCCTCCATCATGATGATGTGTCCTGCCAACTGCCTCCATCGTGATGATGTGTCCTGCCAACTGCCTCCATCGTGATGATGTGTCCTGCCAACTGCCTCCATCGTGATGATGTGTCCTGCCAACTGCCTCCATCATGATGATGTGTCCTGCCAACTGCCTCCATCATGATGATGTGTCCTGCCAACTGCCTCCATTGTGATGATGTGTCCTGCCAACTGCCTCCATCATGATGATGTGTTTTGATAACTGCCTCCATCATGATGATGTGTCCTGCCAACTGCCTCCATCGTGATGATGTGTCCTGCCAACTGCCTCCATCATGATGATGTGTCCTGCCAACTGCCTCCATCATGATGATGTGTCCTGCCAACTGCCTCCATCATGATGATGTGTCCTGCCAACTGCCTCCATCGTGATGATGTGTCCTGCCAACTGCCTCCATCGTGATGATGTGTCCTGCCAACTGCCTCCATCATGATGTGTCCTGCCAACTGCCTCCATCATGATGATGTGTCCTGCCAACTGCCTCCATCATGATGATGTGTCCTGCCAACTGCCTCCAACATGATGTGTCCTGCCAACTGCCTCCATCATGATGTGTCCTGCCAAGTGCCTCCATCATGATGATGTGTCCTGCCAACTGCCTCCATCATGATGATGTGTCCTGCCAACTGTCTCCATCATGATGATGTGTCCTGCCAGCTGCCTCCATCATGATGATGTGTCCTGCCAAATGCCTCAATCATGATGATGTGTCCTGCCAACTGCCTCCATCATGATGTGTCCTGCCAACTGCCTCCATCATGATGTGTCCTGCCAACTGCCTCCATCATGATGATGTGTCCTGCCAGCTGCCTCCATCATGATGATGTGTCCTGCCAACTGCCTCCATCATGATGATGTGTCCTGCCAACTGCCTCCATCATGATGTGTCCTGCCAACTGCCACCATCATCATGATGAGTCCTGCCAACTGGCACATTTGTTCATGTCTCTCCACAGATCTTAGTCCTTGGTGTTCTTGATCAATTCTGCCCATGGTATTCCTCCATGCCAATATCTCAGTCCATCCATTATCATTTCTCTCTGACTGCCAGTGCCTCTTTTCTCACTGATCTTTCCAGTCATCATGAAATTTCTCAATCCCTTTCTTTTCATTGCCACCATATATCCCAATTATAACCCAACAGACATCAACAGGATATTGCCACCATATATCCCAATTATAACCCAGCAGGCATGAACAGGATATTGCCCGGAAGGTTAACCCGGTCAACAAATGCCTCAAGAAGTTGGATGTGTTGGCACAAATATCGCAGCTCTGCTGTAAACAGTTGGTTAGCTGCATATCCTATACAGGACGTAGCAGTCAACCATAGCAGTTTTGGCTCTTTGTGATTTCAAGGTAAGTTTACATTCTGAAAAATCGGCTTTCATACTTACTGTATGAAAATCAATGCTAGGTGAGCTGTTGCCAAACTGCCCACAGCTGTGTTTTGAACGTGGTATGCTGGATTACGAATTGCGTTCTTAACCCCTTCACCACAGAGCTGGCCAGTGTGTGTAATTATACCAAAAGCTTGCAGCACTACAATAACTAGCACGATAGTCTGACCTGGTGGATATATGTTCAAATCACTTTTGAGGCGAGGATTTCTTTTTACCAAACAAGTTGACACAATAAAATTAGTAGTTGGAAATTTCCTGGGAAATTTTTTTTTAAACACTAGCTCGCTCTGAACTCAAGTGTAGTCCATAATACTACTTTCAGTAGTGCTGGACTGAATTTTGCGTGTGGATTAGCTTTCCCTATTAACAGTATCCCTCGCCATCAGGCGAACCCACTCCGACTTCAGAAGTACTTGTAATTTACGTCCCCAAGTCAATGACGAGAAGTCAACATTTTAGTCCAACTGAAAAGGTTTAGGGGTTGAACCCACTACCTCGGCGTCAGCATACTGGATTTTTAAGAACAGGTGTTCTTATCCATTCAGCCATGCTGACCTACTCCTGGGAAATAAAAGTGGCTGGTGTGATACCGACTTCATCACCAAGCGAGTGCCGATTGGTTTAAAATGATGGTACCAGCATTATAAACACAATATGCCACATGGAGTGAACAGTAGTTTGTTACTTGACCACTAGAGTAAATGACAAACAATAGAGAAAGAATTACAGAGAAAACAAGTAAAATCCACCAAAGACAACCAACCCACCTTATCGAGATACTCTAAGGCATCAGCAATCTGGTGGATTGTTTCCTCTCTCCGCAAGTCTGGAGGGATGGTTGGGACATTGAAGCCCTGGCTTCCCATGATCGTCATTTGATCACTGCCGCCTCAATCTGGTGTCTGGAGGAACCAGTCACATCTGCGTCTAGCTGCTAATACAAGGCCTGTAACAGGAAATAAAAAAATTAATACTGACTGTTAGTGGATATGGATAGTAGGCGGGACCAGGTTGCTTGGAGATCTTAGCTGGAGAAGCACATTGTTTGAGTCCTCTTAAGAACAAAATTTGTGCTATGGCGAAGGGGTTACAAACACAATTCACAATCCGAAAACTGCATTTAAAATACAGGTGCAGGCGATTTGAAAATAGACCACCTTGGGGGAGTTTTCACACAATGCTATGAGTGCCAGTCATTCAGAAAGCAAGGGCAAACTACTAAACGTAAAATTGGCAAGAAATCACAAAGAGCCCAAAAATGCTGGGGTTGACTGAGACATCATGTAAAGCATAATGCAATTAACTTTTGTTTTTAAGGACATCATTCTCTGGAAATTTTTTTCAAAAGACACCAATAATGGTATTACACTGTATTTACACCAACAATATCCTGTTTGACCTTTTTGGGTTACATTCGGGGCGTACAGTGTTTCATTATTTTGTAGAATCGGACCAGAGGTAAAATAAATACCACCATTCTATTAGTTCTAAACATGGAAGAAAACTGTGGTCTCCATGGTGAAGGGGTTAAGTTGCATGCCTCACACTCTGAAGGTTGAGGGTTGGATTCTGGGCTCCACCTTTCGGTTGAGTGGAATTTTCTCGGAGACAAATGAGAGTCATCGCTGGAGCTATTGAGTTCCTGCTTTCTGCGATGCTTTTGGCAGGCCACACTATGGGATAAAACTCGTTTCAGTGAAGCCAATCCTTTTGCCTTTAAACACCTTTATATAAGTCAAAAGGCTCATAAACTGTATCATGTCTCGGAAACTGAAATATTTTGGGTTTGGCCATGTTAAATGTCCCTGCTGTTTGGAGAGAACGGAGATGGAAGCTTGGTCCCTGGTAGAAGAGGCTGGGGTTGACCAGCACGACGATGGACACAGGACACTGCAGACAGCTTAGGCATGAGGGTGCATGAGGGGGCATCAGGGCGCATGGCGGGCATCAGGGGGCATGAGGCAGAAGAAATGGATTGAAAAGAACATATCTTGGAGTAACATTTGATGACAGACTGACATGGAGAAAGCACATCAACAAAGCAGATAGAAGGGAAAATTCTTCACCAAGTGGATAGTTTTACATATCTAGGGGATTCATAACATCAGATTGAAGATGCACGACAGAGATTAAGAGCAGAATATGGCAAGCAAAGGCTGCATTTCAGAAAATGAAGAATACCTTATGCAATAAGTCACTATCATTGAATGCAAGAATGCTGAAGTGCTATATAGAACCAGTTTTGCTGTATGGCAGTGAATCTTGGAATGTAAATGAACAAATTAGGAAGAACTTGAAAGCAACAGAGATGTTGTTACTGAGATGAATGTTGTGAATTCCTTGGACTGCCAAAGTAACTAAAAACGACTGCCTGAAAGAGGCTAATGAAACTAGAACATTATATACAACAATAATAAAGAGGGAAACAGCTTTTTTTAGTCATGTGATGAGAAGAGAGGCATTAGAGAACATCGTGACAACTGGAAAGATCAACAGAGTCAGACCAAGAGAAATGATGCTGGATGGATTGAGACAGTGGCATGGAAGAATATCAATCGCGGAGTTGATCCAGAAAACCAAAGATCGAGATCTGTGGAGAGTTATGAATGCCTATGCCAGCCGGCAAGGCACTTGATTATATATATTATATATATGGCACTCAACTGAATAACGGTCCCAAATAATTTAGTGTAAAAATCATCCCATACAGGTCCTCATTAGTTAGTTAGTTAGTCTTTCCTCTTGAGCCTAAGGCGGCGCATAGGGCAGAAGTCCTGTCTCTCCATGCCTGGCGGTTCGCTGCTATCTGTTGTAGATCTTGGATATTTACTTGGCCATTGAATGAGCCTTCTCTAATGATGGTTCTACGCAGGGTCTCTCTTGGTCTTCCCCGTTTTCTTTTCCCTACCGGTGACCATATGAGGGCTTGGTAGGGGAGTCTTGTCTTGTCCATTCTGAGTACATGGCCGATGTAGTTCCAACGGCGTCTTCTTATGAAATTGGATACTGTATCTTGCTTAGTCTCTTGTCTTATTTGCGAATTGGTTCTGAAGTCTGTCCAGTGGATGTTTAGAAGTCTTCTAAGACATTTGTTCTCAAAATTGTCTAATTTTTTATCTAAAGCTACCGTTGATTTCCAACTTTCACATCCATACGTTAACACTGGAATCACACAAGAGTTGAAGATTTTAAGTTTTGTGTGTTTGCTGAGTGTCTTTGACTTCCAGATGTTTGACAGTTTGTTGAAGGCACTAGATGCCAGTGCGATTCTAGTTGATATTTCTGGTGTTGAGTCCCCTGTGGATGTCATTTTGCTTCCTAGGTATGTGAAGCTGTTGACTTTTTCAAGAACGTAGCTGTTCAATTTGGTCTCATCTGAACTGTTGGTAAGATCAATAGTCTTTGTTTTTGTGGTGTTAATTTGGAGACCAATTTGCCCTGAAACATTTTGGAGGTGGTTTATTTTCTCTTGAGCATCCGGATGTGTTGAACTCAAAAGCACTATGTCTCACGAGGTCCTCATTAGGTGATGTAATAAAAAATATTAAACACTACGAACTAAAATACAGAACTGAGAAAATGGAATTACCTACCAATAACATTTCACAGTCATATGCGGAAATTGTGGCACAAAAGATGTAAATACTGTCCGAAAGCATGTTCTTTTATGAAAAAATTCTATATATCGGAACGAGCATTGAATGTGTTATCGATCAATTCCAGTTGAGTCTGTTGCTGGGCTGCTAGACCGGTCGATGGATGCAATAAATGCTTTTGGGCCCGGAGGGCCCTCATTGTTGTCAGAGTGTATACCTATTAGTTATATGTGGAAATAGATATACACTCTGACGACCATCAGGGCCCTCCGAGCCCAGGAAACATTTATTGCATCCATCGATTGGTCTAGCAGTCCACATCACATTGAACCGGAAGTGATCGACAACATCAACTAATGAGGCCTGTAAGGGATACTTTTTACACTAAATAATTTGGGACTGTTATTCGGAAGAGTGCCTAGTATATTATATAGCAATATTCAGTCACCAAAATCCTGTTTAAATTCTGAGCTATAATTAGGATATACTTTGTTCTGTTCATTCAAAAACATTATTTCAACCCATGAACACAATAGCCATATATTGAGATTATATTAATAATAATAATGATAATAATATCATTATTTATTAGTTATTATATTATGTAATCCGACAACGCCCACCCCCACAAAGTTGTTTGTTATAATCGGAAACTTAGTTTAGTTAGTATTTAGTACATTCATTATAATTTAAATTATTATATTCTGCTAACCGAAATAAGCGTCAACAATACGACCATTCATGATTATGGATAAATTATTCTCTGTTTGTATAGAATTATGGAAATCTATTGAATTAAAAGCACACATCTGAAACAGAAATACAGGACACACTGACCGAGTGGGAGACAGCGACGAGATCCAGGAGCAGGTCCCGTGACCCGGACAGACGATCAACAAACTGGAACTCACACTTGTAAAACCTTCACCACATTTACTGGATCAAATACTGCTAGCTTCTTTAAATCAAACTGTACTTTTAATTGAATAAAATAGTTCAGTTGTTAAATATTGTATTAATATTAAATAATGTATTTCTAATAACAATTTGATTTTGTCACATGGAATATGTTCAATGAATATATTTAATATGTGTTTTCTTTTGTTGATAATTCAACCACATTATATATTTGGGATTACTTAATGTGCCATGTAAAGTTGCCACAAAAGAGGTTTGTTTATCTTGTTATCGCAGATTCTGTGAAATGCCTAGTTTTCTTATTTCATCTGCAATCTCGAGGCAGTCTAGTTATTATAGCAGCCATTACCCTCTTTAGACAACAATCACTTTCAAATTAATATATCCTGTTTGAAGTATTTGTGGTTGACTCAGTCACAGGATTTTTATTAAAATATTAATTATTATTTATTAAATTGTTTAATATTTATTAATAATCTGAGCGATTAATGGCAGGAAGGCCAGCTCCGTGGCGAAGGTGTTACGGACGAAATTCCTAATCCCGCATACCCGCGTTCGAAACACAGCTGTGGGCGATTTGGCAGCAGAACGCCTTGCGTTGTTTTTTTTTAAAATGAGATGGTATGGGTTTTATTAGGAAGCAGCAAGTCAAATGGTTTGGCCATGCAAGTAGGTTACCAACTAACAGTATACCACAACAAGCAATGATTTACAGACCAGAGAGAAGCAGAGGAAGAGGCCGACCACATAAACGATGGACGCAGGGAATAACAGAGTCCATGGGAATATCGATACATGAAGCCCATAAGTGGTCACTCTCCCGCTGTTAATACTTCACTTCAACACCGCAAGGTACAAGAGGAACATGATGAGATGAGATGAGATGGCATGGGTGCCAATTGTTCAGAAAGCAATGGCAAACTACTGAACGTAAACTTGCCCAGGAATCACGAACAGCCAAAAAATGCTGGGGTTGACTGCTACGTCCTGTAAAGGATATGCAACTAACTAACTTAGTCTTAGTCATATATATGATATGACTGAGCTACCATATGACAGTGGACAGTACTACCTACTTTCTGTTAGTGTCGAATGTTGGGCGGTGCTCACCAAACCCAACACCCCCATATTGCGCCAAAGGCTTCGGGCAGAGGAGTACAATTGGGAGTGTACAAACCTTACCCTAGTGCGAGGAAATGCAAGCTAAAGATAAAATTTCATGGCAGGGTCTAAGCCTTGGTCGGCAACTGGTCTAGGATGGAAGCCCCGATAGGTGGATAGGAGTATTGCTTTGCTGATCTGTCAGCTTCTGCAGCTTGTATTGATCCAGACATATTGGTGTTACCTTTTCTCTGGTGTAAACTAGACAGGCTGAGAGAGGGATCATGCTGCATGGGCAACACATGGTCTCTAAATTCAGCGCAGGCTTTATGTTATGGAGAGGTATAACTAAATTTTTCAAACTATCGTCTGTCAAAAGGCAAGGTGCCAGTCAGCCAGTCAATCTGAGCAATAGTCTATTCTTTATATGTATGTGTTTTATTCTGAATATGTTATTGTGCTTAAGAGGTGTCTCTATTATAATGTAAAAAAGTATAAAATAACACAAAGTAGTGCAGCTTTACATAACAGAATTACGACACATACAGGACGTTGTGGCGACTAGCCTTCATCAGCAAACAAACACATACACAAAACACAACATATAGTCACAGAGAAGTTTTCACAGCTTTACCCCAGTTCCACCAAACTCTATTATAATGGCATTATTATAATAATGCAGTTGAATTGTCTGTAATAATTAATAGTATAATAATAATTATTTGAAATAATAATAGTTAAAAAGTAAACTCCATCATATTGCAGTCATAACAATAATGAACATACATCTATATTACTGAAATTATCAATGTGCTTAACATGTTTATTTCAGTTCATCAATATGCTCCGCCCTCTCACTACATCTCTTAATGCGTTAATGCATTTAATTTAATAAAGAAAGATACTGATAATTTCCTTCATATAGTGACATACATACTGGAGAGAACAATAATGCCTAGGAGGAGAGGAAGAGGAAGGCCAAAGAGAGGATGGGTGCAGGATGTGGCGGATGATCTCCAGATGGGTGTATCGGATGTGGGACATCTTGCTTATGATCGAGAGGTTTTCCGGAAGGTTGTTATGGGAGCGAGGTTCTGCAAAGGACATGCTAACGACTGACTGACTGACTGACTGTGACTGACTGACTGACTGACTGACTGACAGACATGGAAAACAGTACTGTCACATCATACACAAAATCACTTAAATGTTTAATTGTCCACTAATTATCGGACAGGTTGCGCTGTATTGTTTTATTAGTTGAACAAATTGTTCTTGCTGATATACTCCTCTTATGTAATTGTATAAATATATCATTTGATATCTTTAGTCCAGAATTGTTATAATATTTATGCAATATGTTAATATACATGATGAATTATTGTCTGAACTTTTTATTGTATTTTTAAAAGTTGCTTCTGTAATGAGGAGCAGGTGGCTGAGTGGCTAAGGATGCTGGTTCTCCTTCAGAATCCGAGGTTAAAATCCTCGTTAAGGTGTGGCTTTTTTTTTCTTTGGGGGAAAAAAAGAAAACCCTAACCTACAAAGTTTGTGGCTTCTGCATTAGCCAGACAACCTTAATTTCTCAGGCTCAAGACACCCTCCCCCTCCGCCCATCTTACACCACAAGGTACTACAATAGGCAGTAGATGACATTTTTTGACAGTTTCTGTAATAGATATTGATTTGCTTCAATGCAAAGGGTAATAGTTTTTTTGTATTCTATATTTTAACTTTTGCTATTTGTTCTCTTTGACAGAGACTGGAGTGTATTGACCACATTCAAGAAGAATTGAGTTGAGTCAAGAACCGACATCACAGTACTCTGGACATTCCCATACACCCTTCATCCTCATCTTCAACAATGAGCAAAGAGTCCCAAACTAATAGTTTCAGTTGAGAGATAATTAGATGCTTGTAAACACGTTTGACATAACGAGAATCACATACCATCTACATTGTTTGTAGCTTGCAACTAATAATCATGCTGTTATTCTTGATTCTGATGTTAATTGTTATTATGATGCTATTGTTCTTACTGTTGCCCTTTTTGTTGTTAATGTTGCCCTTATTGTTGATGGTGGTAATGTTTATGATGGTTTTGCTAATGTCTGTGTCATCTGCATTCACTCTAACAATATTTGATGACGCTATGTGTGATTTTGTAATGGATTCACTTGAATTTATGTCATTGTAGTGTCAACCATTTTCCAGCGGAGACCTTAGTTTTCTTAATATCATCCTGCCGCTAGGCTCTCAAGTGATATTGCTGACATTGCAAATAATTATCTTTTTGGGTTACTAATATTTTGAAGTGAATTGTTGTTTGCTTGTAAATTTGTAAATTTAGACTCAGCAAGTTAAATAAAAATAATGATGTATATTACATGAGATGGTTTTCTGAGTTACATTTGACAGTTCAAAAATGAATTGTACTATTGTATCTGTTTATTGAATGAATATAAGGTATTTATATTTGTTTCATTATAAATGTTATCTAATTCTGCAGTGTGCGCCTGACACAATGCAGTGAAATATGATTTATCTATTCACTTTATATGATAGATAACTCTGCAGTGTGCGCCTGACACAATGCAATGAAATATGACTCATTTATTCACTTTATATGATAGATAACTCTGCAGTGTGCGCCTGACACAATGCAGTGAAATATCATTTATTCACTTTATATGATAGATAACTCTGCAGTGTGGGTCTGACACAATGCAAGTGAAATATGATTTATCTATTCACTTTATATGATAGATAACTCTGCAGTGTGCGCCTGACACAATGCAGTGAAATATCATTTATTCACTTTATATGATAGATAACTCTGCAGTGTGGGTCTGACACAATGCAATGAAATATGATTTATCTATTCACTTTATATGATAGATAACTCTGCTGTGTGCGCCTGACACAATGCAGTGAAATATCATTTATTCACTCTATATGATAGATAACTCTGCAGTACGCCCCTGACACAATGCAATGAAATATGCCAGAGATGACATTGTACAACCTGCTGTTTATGACATCTCTGAATTCACTTAGGATTAGCTTTGGTATGAAAATACTAGTGTCAGCTGTGCGGACGGAACATTCCAGAAACAGAAGAACACATATCCTAGGAATGTAACACAATCATACCAATAAGAAACCTACAAGACATCCTAGACACACATAAGAAACAGAAAAGATGCAGTGCAAACTGCTTAAGGCGATCTCTGATGTGGCGAATTTCTGTTATGAAAAACAATTTGTTTATCTCCAGCAATTTTCCTTCTTCGTCTCTTTTCTCTTATAAGAGGCATTTCTGATAAGGACTATTTCTTGAGTCCCGCGTGAGTTCGCCTTCTCAGGTCTGCACTGTATTTACAAAGGAACCTTGATAAACTATAAACTCCATCCTTTACTAAACTCAAGAAAACCACACTAGACTGCCTGTTCTACCATCAGAGCACTGACAGGCCATATGGACATTCATAAATAAATATGTGTGCAATTACAAAACATTAAACAAAGTCAGACAACTTTATCAACAAAACTTTATCAAACGTTCTAATCACAGAAACACATGTGCAAAACCCTTAAGTGTAAGCGGACAGTACACACTACAATAAATTTAAAAAAAAAACTTGATTGAAAGATAACAAATATGATTACCGAGGAAAAGAGTTCTTAAGAGCTATATTGAACCAATCCTAAGGTATGGAAGTGCATCATGGACAATTAACAGGTAAATTTGGAATTATGTGGAGATGTGGTTTTATAGAAGAATGATGACAACACCGTGAACGGACAGAAGGAGCAATGAAGAAATCTTGAGAGAAGTGAACTCACCAAGAGAACTGGTTATTCACATCAGTATAAGGCAGTCCAAATTCTTTAGGTATGTCACGAGAAAGGGAGAGCTGGAGTTTGTCGTCATAACGGAAAGTTGGAGGACAACAGAGGTAAAGGGAGACTTTGACAGTTTTTTAAAAAAAGTCGACAGGGTCGACTTCATTGCACCGGGTTTTATCCCATATGGCTCGGTCTCTTTCCGCAGCGTGGAAAGCGTCGCACAAAGCGTGCCATAAAACCACAAAGCACGAACTCCGTAGCTCTAGCGATGACTCACAGGAGTCTTCCTAAACATTTAACTCGTGAACCGAAGGACGCGGCCCGGAATCGAACCCACAACCTTCGGAGATCGAGTCAAACAGCTTGGCCACAGAAACTCCATATGCTTTGAACATCAAGAAAACAGAAACAATGGTTATATCAAATGAAAGCAATACCAACAAATGAAATAACAATAGAAGGGAAAACACTAAAGTAAGCTGATAAATGTAAATACCTAGGGGCAAATATAATAATGTATGGAAGAAGCATAACAGACTAAGAGCACAATTCATTCATTCAGTAGTATGTCCTTTGCAGAACCTCGCTCCCATAACAACCTTCTAGAAAACCTCTTGATCATATTCATGGTTGTTATGGTTTCTTGGCAAGTTTTGCAGAAGGTAGTTTGCCATTGCTTTCCTTCTGGGCAGTAACTGTACTAGTCGGTGACCATAGCCATTGTCTCTACTGATGAGATCATCTGCCTATCGCCGTAGAGTGCAGACCATAACCAACAACAATCTGTCGGCTGCTCTCACACTCCATCCACCACCTGCTTCCATGGCTTCACGTAACCCTGATTGGGGGGCTAAATGGGTACTCCACCTTGCCCAAGGGTATACCGTAGACTAACTGAGGAAAGGAAGCGTCTTACATCTCCTTTGATAGGGGATACTCCCTCTCCCGCTAACCGACTGCCTGCCTTTAGCATTGCAAATCACCACAGAAAATGAATTTATCCATATAACATATAGTTTTAGAAAGACACTACCTCCTCTGGGAGTCTACTTTTGCAGTGTGAGATAAACATTAACCAAGAGATACGGGTGCTCAAATTGAATTTAAATAATCTGAAATTGCACCTTGTCACTTCTGTAAAGACCTCTGAGCCATGTATCATAGCCCCCGGGCTCCCACAGGGGCCAGCAATTTCACCTGTGTTTTTCAATGTGTTAGTGAGCAAGATTGCCAGCCTCGAAGTTAGTGAGCAAGATTGCCAGCCTCGAAGTTAGTGAGCAAGGTTGCCAGCCTCGAAGTTAGTGAGCAAGATTGCCAGCCTCGAAGTTAGTGAGCAAGATTGCCAGCCTCGAAGTTAGTGAGCAAGATTGCCAGCCTCGAAGTTAGTGAGCAAGATTGCCAGCCTCGAAGTTAGTGAGCAAGATTGCCAGCCTCGAAGTTAGTGAGCAAGATTGCCAGCCTCGAAGTTAGTGAGCAAGATTGCCAGCCTCGAAGTTAGTGAGCAAGATTGCCAGCCTCGAAGTTAGTGAGCAAGATTGCCAGCCTCGAAGTTAGTGAGCAAGATTGCCAGCCTCGAAGTTAGTGAGCAAGATTGCCAGCCTCGAAGTTAGTGAGCAAGATTGCCAGCCTCGAAGTTAGTGAGCAAGATTGCCAGCCTCGAAGTTAGTGAGCAAGATTGCCAGCCTCGAAGTTAGTGAGCAAGATTGCCAGCCTCGAAGTTAGTGAGCAAGATTGCCAGCCTCGAAGTTAGTGAGCAAGATTGCCAGCCTCGAAGTTAGTGAGCAAGATTGCCAGCCTCGAAGTTAGTGAGCAAGATTGCCAGCCTCGAAGTTAGTGAGCAAGATTGCCAGCCTCGAAGTTAGTGAGCAAGATTGCCAGCCTCGAAGTTAGTGAGCAAGATTGCCAGCCTCGAAGTTAGTGAGCAAGATTGCCAGCCTCGAAGTTAGTGAGCAAGATTGCCAGCCTCGAAGTTAGTGAGCAAGATTGCCAGCCTCGAAGTTAGTGAGCAAGATTGCCAGCCTCGAAGTTAGTGAGCAAGATTGCCAGCCTCGAAGTTAGTGAGCAAGATTGCCAGCCTCGAAGTTAGTGAGCAAGATTGCCAGCCTCGAAGTTAGTGAGCAAGATTGCCAGCCTCGAAGTTAGTGAGCAAGATTGCCAGCCTCGAAGTTAGTGAGCAAGATTGCCAGCCTCGAAGTTAGTGAGCAAGATTGCCAGCCTCGAAGCTCCAGGGGATGGAAGGATACTAACATAAACACAATACGCCTGCATTTCAGAAAGTAAAAAGTGGCTAATGCAATAACTCGACTATCACTGAATGTCAGAAAGAGATTACTGACATGGTATATAGAACCTATTTCACTGTATGGCAGTGACAAATGGAACATGAATGAACACATTAAGAAAAGCTAAGAAACAACATATATGTATTGGAAAAGGCTAAGGAAAATTGAACATTATAAACAACTATTAAAAGAAAACAGATCGAAGCATAATTCTTTGGTTATAAAATGAAAATCTAGGCATTGAAAAGCGTGATGGCCGGAAAGATCATTGGGAGAAGAGACAGACCAAGAGAAATGAAGCTGGGTGGAATGAGACGGTGGCATGGAGGAACATCACCAGCAGATTTAATCCAGAACACCGGTATCTGTGAGGAAACAAGAATGCCTACGTCAGCTGGCAGGCACATGATGATGATAATAATGATGAAATACATCGAAATCTAACAAACCACATCCAAATAACACTATCGCTTTATCTTGCCTGTTCCTGAACTCTCTCTCTAACAGGCTGATAGGCTGGCAGGGAATGTACCTCTGGGTGGTAGATTGCCTATGGACAAGGGGGAGATGGTCATTCGTTTGTGGGACCAGGTGGAGAAGGCGGGGGAACAGATTGAGAACCCGTATGTGGAAATAATGAGATTGCGGGGGATCGGTAGGGGTTCTGGAAGAATCTCAAAACTGAGAGCGAAGACCAGGAGAACTTTAAATCAGATAGCTGTGGGAACGATTAGTAGAATGACTCTTTGCTGGCTGTTGAACGAGGGGACGGAGCACATATGGGAATGTCCTGAGTGCAGTCATGTCGGTTCTTAACTCACCTCAACTGCGAAAAGATGAGACACACTAAATACGGACACGGTGTGTTAGTCAGTGTGGATGGAGACTGACAGCAGAATTCGTCTACTATATCATGCTACTGTCCGTTCTCAGTATTTCTCTTAAGCTTCACCAAAGCCAGACCTCCGAATGTCCTTGTCCTTGTGTGCCTCTGTGACTTTCCTATTCATTGCCCCTTATCATTTATTATGTCTGCCTGCACTTTGCGTCTAATAGTTTCAATACTATTTCAGTGAATAAATATACTTTAGGACAGCGGTGGATCGCTCTCTGGGGTCTATGTGACTTAGTATTCAAACCGTCTCCTTCCTTCACCGTCTGGCCGGGTGGTTAGAAGTTTAGAACACCGGGCTACCATTCGGGAGACCCAGGTTCGAATCGTCGGTAGGTGATGGAATTTTTCCTGTCGAGAACAAAAATAAAACCCTAAATCTGCAGAGTTCGCGGCAACTGCACTAGCCAGGCGGCCTTAATTTCTTTGGTTCAAGATCCCCCCCCCCCCCACCCCCACTCCCCTGTTCTCTCCGCAAGGAATCATAGGCACAGTTAATGACAGTTGGATTACGTCTTTCAGTTCACGGGTGCATTTTTCTCGGAGACTCTTAGAGGTCGTCGCCAGAGCTACGGAGTTCGTGCTCTGTGCGACGCTTTCAGTAGGCTGTCTTGCCGAAAGAGACTTAGCTATATGGGATAAAACTTGGGACAATGAAGTCGATCTTCTCGACTTTTAAGACTTTTTTTTCAATCGACAGTTGAGGTTGAGCTGACAGTTTTCGGGCTCGTCAGTCGCTTCACAGGTGCAATTTTTTTTTTTTTATCGGAGACCCCGGGAGAGACGCAGCTGGAGCTACGAAGTTTGTGCTCTGTTCTGTGCGTCAAGCCGCAATGCCGAAAGAAGACAGAGTCATAAGATGTAAAAACCGGTGCAATGAAGTCGTCCCTCTCGACTTCAATCAATCAATCAATCAATCAATCATGTGCCATGCCGGAAAGCGTGGGCGGTCATGACTCGTCATTCCACTCGATCACCAGAGTCGTGGATCAGCTCAGTGTTCCTGTCTCGACCATGCCGTGTGGCCAAGCCATCCAGGTATTTACTTCTCGGTCTTCCCCTTGGTCTGTTCCCTCCGATCTTGCCAGTTGTCACTAAGTTCTCCATTTCATTTCTTCTCATAACATGTCCAAAAAATGTTGACTGTCTACGTCTAATTTCTCTAATTAATTTACGATTTATTAACCACCTCTTTAGTGGAGCTGGTCATACGATGTCGCTGGCTGAAACTAGGGTTGCCATTCTAGATATTTTATATCCAGATCTAGAGGTTTTTGCCGGCGTCTGGATACCGTTTTCTGAAGTTTGGATGCTGGATGAATTCTAGATACTTTTCATTTGAAGTTGGATATTTTGGATACTTTCTATATTTTACCTTTCTTTCAGTGCTCGGTGTATGTGTTATATATTATAGCAACAGCAAAGACAAAGTAGTTTCTACATTTCTTGGACTAGTTCACTTGGAAGAGTGTGATGCAGAAAGTATAGTTCAGGCACTGAAGATACTTTTGGACAGTAAATATTTAAACTTGAAGAATTTGGCTGCAATTGGACCCGACCTTGCAGACAGCATTATTACATGCCCCATCAGAATATTTACCAAGGAATTTGGAATTCCTTATTGCTTAAAAGGCTTAAAAGTCGACAGGGTCGATCATTGCACTGGTTTTTATCCCATATGGCTCGGTCTTTTTTCGCAGCAAGGAAAGCGTCGCACAAAGCACGATCTCCATAGCTCTAGCGACGGCCCAACAGGAGTCTCCGAAATATTTCACTCGTGAACCGAAGGACGCGGCCCGGAATCGAACCCACAACCTTCGCAGCCCGAGTCAAACGGCTTGACCACTTCGCCACAGAGACTCCCGAAACACATAACGAGGCGCTGGTTCTCCAAATCATCTGTCAGACAACAGTAATATAATAATTTATATAAAGCATTAAATGATAGTTCCTCACCACTGAAAATTCTGTCATATTGCAAAACTAGATGGTTATCAATTCAACCAGCTGTTGAAGTAATTGTGAACCAATGGTTGGAGTTGAAGACACACGTCGAAATAACAAGACAACGTGAGAAGTGCTACACAGCTGAATGAAATAATATAGGGAATGTATAGTGATGAAAAAAAATGTGGCATTCCTTCTCTTTTTACAACCCATTTTAAATTAAGTACAAAAAGTTAATAAACTGTTTGAATCTCAAAATGTTGATAACGTTAAATTACTTGACGATCTCACTTTGCTATTTCACTCAATTGGTAAAAGACTTATAATGCCAACTTCTAAAGCTGACTTGTTCACTTGCACTATAGAGAGCTATTTGGCTCCTAAACCATACCTGGGATTCCAAATCGAATCAAAAATTGATGGTTTAAAAACAAAAGGACTGTTAACAAAAAATGAAGAGAACAACTTAAGAAAGCGTATCAAGATTTTCTTCTCTCATTATTCAAGCAATTGAAGCAGAGACTTCCTGAAAATTTAGATGTATTGAAAAATACTTTAATCTTTTCTGTTAACAACATACTTCAGCCAGTAAAGGACATATCAAAATATTGTCAAGTTATGAAATTTTTAGGGGCCAAAATAAATTTGGTTGACTGGAGAAACAAAACGGAAACTGACGCCTTTTGGAGTGAAGTAAGACAATTTAAAGATGCCTCAGGTAACAGTCCATTCTGTGAGCTCTTTGAATGTGCGATGTCTGCCATGATACTACCATATTCAAATGCTGATGTGGAAAGAGTTTTCAGTACTATGAATTATACAAAATGTAAACTAAGAAACAGAATGAAACTTGACCTCTTAAATGCTATCTTGACAATAAGATTTGACCTGATGAGAGCAGGAAAATGCTGTTCAACTTATCAGCTCCCTGATCGTGTATTAAAAGAAATTGGAACAGCTAAAGCATACCAGAGTCATTTTGACTCTGAAGCTTCAACTTCATCATCCACGTTAAGTGCATCTTGTGAGATATACATCAGTGAAGATAAGGGCATGATTCTATAGGGTAAGTCACATCATTTTTTTTATTGCATATCTCTTACAGGACGTTGCAGTCAACATCAGCATTTTTCAGCTGCTGTTGATATATATTATATATTATACTAGGCAAGATTACGCTCAGTAGTTTGCTGAGCGACCGGCTCATATACCCCCGTAAGTTACCAGCGTGGCTCGAACCGCTGCCGGTTCGGGCGCAGCTGCGTTACTCACGGGAATATACGGGGTTACGGCGAAAGCCGAAAACTCTTCGCCAGGGAGTCCGGCAGTCACATCAATAGATATGTAATTTCTTACTTTCTCAATCTGAATATTTTTCCTAGATACTTTCTACGAAATCTAGATATTTAAGGATGTTGTTTGGGCCATTTCTAGATATTTTTGGTCAAAAAAGTGGCAGCCCTGGTAGTTTACCGTGTACCGCGTTGGATGAACAAATGTAGACTGGTTGGTCCATGTTCTCACGTAACACAGGTCACGTCAGGTTAAAATAAACCACACGCACAACACAGCACAAGAAAACAAATTTGGTGGTTCGTAGTGCGGTAAATTACAGTTTAAAAATTAAAACAAACCATTGTAAAGTCATATACACTCGGAAACTTCTTCTTCTTCTTTCGTTCGCCTGAAATATATTTATAACTGCAATGTTGTCTCTTGTATGAATGTAATAGTCTTTTTTAGTTCATTCAGCGGTCCATAGAGTTTATCTTCCACTGTTGTCTCTCTAGAGCAGAAGGTTCGCCTAGATATGTTGTACTTGGGCAGTCCTGGCGTATGTGCTCTGCTGTCTGCGACGCTAAACCACATGTGCATGCTGAGTCACTCGGAAAAAGAATTAAGGTCTCGATCCAAACGTCTAGTACTTTGTTTTTAAACGTTTATTTCATACAAAGCAATGTATATTTACAAGGGGAATGTGTGTTTCTTTTGTTTGTGTATATTACATAGCGTTGCCGTTTGTTAGTGTTAGGTGTCACATGTGTGAATAAAACAAATACATACATATATACAGTTATGATAATATGACATTTATGGCATAGTGCATGTAAACACACATGCCTTGCATATGCTTCATTTCCACTTCCACAAGCGGAATGTATGTAACACCTGTCCATCTCTCCCTCTCCTCTCTCTCTCTCTCTCTCTCTCTCTCTCTCTCTCTCTCTCTCTCTCTCTCTCTCTCTCTCTCTCTCTCTCTCTCTCTCTCACACACACACACACACACATTTTATCTTGATCTATCTCATGCTTTTTGGAGACAGCAGTACATTGAATGCCGTGAGCTTGGGCAATAAACTTTAAATTATCATTCCCATTAAAATGTGGCTTCTTTGTAATTTCTGGGTCACTTAGCTACCGAGGTGAAGGTTCACATTGTTGGTGTTGTTGGCCTGATGTCAAATTACAGGATGACGCTCTAGTGCCCTGTAAATGTCCATGACCCCTTTTGTTTGGGGGACAGGAATCAGGGATTTGAAACTAGCAATTAGAGTCCATGGCCTGTCCCCAGGGAGATAAATGGTTCAAAGCTGTGATAGTGTCTGGGAAGGACTTAAAATCTGACCACTACCGGCCACTTTAGCTTATTGTGTACTTAAAGAGCTCATTCAATTTGTTTATACATGGTGATGCATATGTTTTTCCTTTTCAACCATATCATTACCATATAACATTTTAATACTTGAGATATCGCCTTTGTTTAAAGGCTGCTACACGCGCGCACACCCACACAAACACACACAATCACACACTCATACACATGCGCGTGAAAATACATGCACCACACACACACACACACACACACACACACACACACACACACACACAGGGCTGCTTCCACACCCAGACGCATACATATGTTACTGCCAACGACACAGACACACATCCAAAATATATTTCATGTTGCACATTCAAATATAATAGTGGGAAAATTATTAATAATGGTAGCAATAGTAATAAAAGTATTAATAATAATAATAATAATAATAATAATAATAATAATAATAATAATAATAATAATAATAATAATAATAATAATTGTAAGATTATTAATACCGTCAATAAACATATTTACAGTTGTGGTATCCTTTGTGTAAAACAAGTTATTTGCTTCTTCTGTAATATGTGCTGTCTTCAGGCAAAACTCTTACGGGATTTGCGCTTGTGGGGCTAAGGTTAGAATGTTCGAGATTTGTTGTTGATAAAGTTGTTGGACAATTTCTTTGTTGATTGTTCTGTAATTGTATAATGCTTTGTTTCTTAATGTCCATATAAGATGTCTGTACTCTGCCAATAGAACAAGTAGCTTTGTGTGGATGTCTTGTGTGGAGTAAGGAATGGAATTTATCATGATTGCTTTGTAAACATCTGTTCTTTGTTTCGTATGAGTGTTTAGGATGTTTTGTAGGAGATTTCTTGTTGGCATGATTGTGTCGCATTCGTAATAGATGTGCTCTTCTGATTCTTGGACGTTCCGTCTACAAAGCTGACACTGTAGTATTTGTTTAGTTATTTTTGCTGTTCTCTCTTTTGATGGGGTCATGCTGTAAACAAGCCTATATGTAATTTCCTTTGCTTTTGGGGTAATCTGCTTGTTGTGAATATTAGAGAAAGTTTCGGTATAATCTTTTATGAAATATCTATGTCCTCTTTTAATTCTGAGGTGTACTGGAGTTGCTTGTAATTTAACTAAATGCTTGTAGATTGTGCGTGTTTTCTTGTGTAGTAATTTGTCGTGTCCTTTAATGGCTGAAATACATGTTTTGTAAAATGTTGGGAGAGTGCCAAAGTAATGCGAGGATGTATTCCTAATAGATTTTAAATAAGATAGCCTAATTCCAATGTAATAGTGTGCTAAAGGGTGTTTTTCTGGGTGTTGTAGGATTTCGCCTAAAAATGGCAGCGGAAATTAAAATAATGAGTATTAACATTCGAGGTATAAGATCCAAAATTAATCATCTTATACCATTCATACACAAATATAAACCTGATTTTATACTCATACAGGAAACTAACGTTAACACCGGCAAACACGCATCATATATCACAACATGCTTAGGTCTAAGACACTCATGTTTTAGTCTTAGTACTCAACATATCGGATTGGGTACAGTGATAATACAGACATCGGACAGGTGGCAGATTGTAGAGAAGGACAGGGACTGCCAGGTAGGGTGGCTATAGTACAGGTGGGAAATAACATACATAAATACACAATTGTTAACATACAAGCAACGCCTGACTACAGAAATCAGCCGCTCTTCTACCAAACACTGAAAAATTTATTATCACGCTCATATCGGGGTCACAACATCATTTTAGTGGGTGATTTTAACTGCGTACTTTCGGCGGATGACCTTATAAATAGAGATGTAAGAATGCAAATTAGAAACACAACAGGGGAGGGGGAACATCAATTAGACACATAGCAAACAATTTTAGATATTCATGGGCTAACAGACGCATACAGACAGACTCATCCCCGTGGAACAGATACAACACACACAAACAATGCGCATAACAGAGAAGCGCGATTAAATAGAATTTATGCGCCCATAACACATCATATAACACAAGTCAAGCATTTATAGGAGACACTGAACTTCACAGACCATAAGGCTGTAGTTGCAACAATAAACACAGTACAAGCAACACCACATCTTAGAAGATCTCCCCATTGGAAATTTAACAGCACACTTTTACAAAATCAGGACTATGTAGATTGCATAACAAAACTGATCCTCACATACACAAGCGATATACCAGAGGGTAATGCGACGAGAACTCTGGGAAACACTTAAACAAACTATACGAGTGAGAACTCAAACACTAGCAGCAGTAATACACAAGCAAAAACTACAACAAGAAAAAGTATTGGAAAAGGCAATTAAGCTCTTACTACAGACAGACAAAAATTCACCACACATCATAGCATTACAGGAAGAATTAGATCTCCACAGACATCACCGATTTCAGGGGGCTTTACTGCGAACAAAGTTACAAACTATAACACAAGAGATACCGAGTAAACAATACCTAGCTTTAGAACAAAACATACAGCGCAGCAGACAGATAGGCCAGATAATTGACAGGGAAGGAAATATACAAGTCGAGCCACAACAAATAGCCTTAGCCTTTGAAGATTATTATAAGAACCTTTACACAGAGGAAAACACACGGGCGCACGTACATGAAAACTGAAATTCACAAAACAACTTACAGAGGAACAGAAACTAACACTAGATACTGAATTAACACTAACAGATATAACACAAGCGGTTCACGGAATGCAGAAAGGCAAATCGCCTGGCCCTGACGGTATTACCGCTGAATTCTATCAGTTTTTCTTTCCTCTTCTATGTCCCCTTTTACTAACAGTATTCTCTGAATCTTTCCACAAACGAGAACTCCAATCCAGTTTCAACACGTCTTACATCACTCTTATTCCGAAGGAGAACACCTGCAAGACACTTTTAAAGAGTTACAGACCGATCTCGCTTTTAAACGTAGACTACAAGATTTTAACAAAGACTTTGACGAATAAATTGAAATATTGAGCACAACCCACCACTGGCAACGCCGACCGCACTCCGGCACGAACCCAAGGCCCATCCACGTCATGGAAGCACCATACTCGAGTCTCGCCCCCGCCCGAGCCCGCCAGCAGTGCACATCCCCGACCGAACCCGGAAACAAGCCCCGGATCACGCGTGCGAAGCGAGTGTATAACCACGCGGCACACACTGGACACGCCAAATTATCACACAGGAATACCACAACGCTACCCATCGTAGGCTATGCTCAAGATGGATTTGGGAGGCCTGGTGTTCCTTGCCAGTGAGAGGTCCTGATCGTTCGGGTCCGCATCGATTGGCGGACGTCAGTCGCGGCGATTGGGCAATCTTGAGCATAGCCTACGATGGGTAGCGTTGTGGTATTCCGGTGTGATAATTTGGCGTGTCCAGTGTGTGCCGCGTGGTTACACACCCGCTTTGCACGCAATATCCGGGGCTTGTTTCCGGGTCCGGTCGGGGATGTGCACTGCTGGCGGGCTCGGGCGAGGGCGAGACTCGAGTATGGTGCTTCCATGACGTCGATGGGCCTTGGGTTCGTGCCGGAGTGCGGTCGGCGTTGCCAGTGGTGGGTTGTGCTCAATATTTAAATTTCAAATCCCGAAACAACCAAATAATCGAATAAATTGAAACCAGTAATGACATCTCTCATTCATGAAGACCAGCAATGTAGTGTACAACACCGGAGTATCCAGCAACACACACACTTCATAAGGGACATCATCAACTACACACATCTGAAAAACTGTCAGTCCTCAATTCTCTCTTTAGATCAAGAAAAAGCATTCGACAGAATATCTCACTCATACCTCCACAAAACTCTCTCACACTGCAACGTGGGGAATTATTTTCGGACATGGGTCAAAATTTTATATTTAAAACCGGAAAGTCGGATTCTATTAAACCATACCCTAACCCAGGGGTGGGCAAACTACGGCTCGCGGGCCGCATACGGCCCGCCAAGTGATTTTATGTGGCCCGCGAGGGCATTTAGAAATAAAAATTTGTAATTCGTTTTTAAGTTATTTTGTTGAATTTTACAGAATTTCATGTACCGTTATGATGAGTGTCAATAACAAACGTAAGCTTGAAGATGAATGCCGTGTTTTTAATGATGAATGGACAACTAAGTACTGTTTTATAAAAGTTGGTAGCAAATCAGTTTGCTTGTTGTGTCGTGAGTCAGTGGCTGTCTTCAAGGAGTACAATTTAAAAAGACATTATCAAACAAAACATTCCGATTTCGGATACAATTTAACGACTGAAGAGAAAGAAAGGAAATGCCCTGAGTTGGTGAAAAATTTGGAGAAACAACAAACTTTTTTCACTAAACAGTCTTCAATTCAACATGCCGCAACTGAAGCTAGTCTTGTGCTGTCACACAGAATTGTACAACAGAACAAGCCATTTTCTGATGGCGAGTTCATCAAGGAATGTTTGCTAGATGCAGCAAACATTATGTGTCCAGAACAAAACAAAAAAAAAAGATTTGACAACATTACTTTATCAAGGAGAACTGTGGTCAGACGTTTTGACAAGATCGGTGACAATTTGATGCATAAACTTCAAGATGCAAGTAAACATTGGATGAGAGTACCGATGTACATGATACTGCCCAATTATTGATATTTATACGTGGAATAAACACTTCTTTCAAACTCACTGAAGAGTTACTGAGTGTTGAGTCACTCAAAGACACAACCACGGGCCATGATATATTCAATGCTGTTACTAACTGTATTGAAAGAATTGGGTTGGTTTGGAGCAAGGTGGCAAGTGTTACAACTGACGGAGCTCGAGCTTTGACTGGGAAAAAAATGTAGGTCTGGTAAAGTTGATAAGTGATAAGATTAAAGCAGAATATCCAGACCACACATTATTACCACTTCACTGTGTGATTCATCAAGAAAGTCTGTGTAAAACTGTTTTGAATATCAAGCATGTTATTGACCCGTTGTCAGTGTCATCATCCTCAACAGATCAAGAGGACTTAATCACAGACAGTTCAAGGCATTACTTGACGATGTGGAAACTGAACATTCCGATGTCCTGAAATCGATGGCTGAGTCTCGGCAAGGTGTTGAGGCGAGTGTGGGAACTCAGAGAAGAAATAGTGATGATCCTAGAGATGAAGGGCTTTTCATGTGACTTTAATACTAACATTGTCAATAAAGAGTGGCAGTTAGACTTCATGTTTGCCATTGAAATTATTATTATTTTTTGTTTGTTTGCATATCCTTTACAGGACATTCCTGTCAACACCAGCATCTTTCAGCTGTATGTTGATTTCTTGGCAAGATTACGCTCAGTAGTTTGCCATTGCTTTCTGAGCGGCCGGCTCACATACCCCGTAAGTTAGCGATGCGATTCGAACCACTGCTGATTCTCACCGTCATCACGTTACCCACGAGAGTATACGAGATTACGGAGAAAAGTCCTAACCTCTAAGCCACGAAATGTATGAACTGAAGTCAAACTTCAGGGCAATGGTGTGTTTGCATATGAATTGTGTGTATATGTAAAATCATTTCAGGCAAAACTCTCACTAATGTTCACCAGACAAGCAAGTGAAAAAAGATTTTGTCACTTCCCTTTGCTGAAACAAGAAACCATTTCTGGCGAAATGACTGAAAAATACAAAGCCCAATTAGATGCATTGATTGAAGAGTTTGGATGGGGATTCCAAGATTTCAAGAAATTAGAGCCATAGTTCAATATTCTCAGTTCACCTTTTAGTGCAGAAGCTGATACAGCCATAGAGGACATACAGTTGGAGCTCCTTGACTTACAAACAGATCATGACCTGAAAGAGAAATTCAAGACAGATGGTTTGCTGGATTTCTATGGATCTTTATCACAAGAATCATTTCCCAACTTGAAAAACTTTGCAGCTAAACTTTTATAATTATTTGGATCCAAAACAATGTTTTCCCGTAGTGAATTTGAATAACGAAGACACAAACAATAGATTGCACGATTTATTGCTGGCATATTTCGCTGCATCTCGTCAGGTACATACTGCAGAAATCACACAACTTACGTGAATTAACTAGATAAATCCCTCAAGTTGAAATATACACATATTCGCACAGTAATGTCAATTATCTACCACGGTAATTTTAAGCTGACTAACATGTCTTTCTGTTTGCACAATTCTGGCTTGCGTTGATTGATCATAATCACTTCTGCAAATTTTAACAAGCGAGTATTTTGTGTGTTAAACAACACGCGAAAGGCAGTGTCTCTGTCAACCACATGGCCGCTTTCGATAATGTGCCTACCACATTACAACAAGATACAACACATAGGAGATGCTAGCCTCGTGGGGCCGACATACCGGAAGCTCCCGGCGTCTTCAATATAGCTTTACATTTGTCAATGCGGCCCTCCGCACGAAAGGTTTGCCACCCCTGCCCTAACCAATTCTTTCAGGTTGACTAGGTTAGTGAGACAGGGATGTCCCTTGTCCCCATTACTGTACGTTGTCGCTCTAGAGCCACTTCTAGAAAAGATACGACAGGACGACAATGTCAGTGGTACGTTCATACCAGGGAAGGGTGAACAAAAGCTGCGTGCTTATGCGGACAATACCATTTTCTTTCCGACAACTGAAAAATCTGTACGGATAATTTTGGAAACGTTCTCGTTTTTCGGCAAAGGGAGTGGAGCAAAATTAAACTTCCAAAAATCTACTATAATGGGTTTAGGCAAATGGAAAAATAAGGCGGATTTTCCATTTGGCTTAACATCAAACAATCTTGTAAAATTGTACGGAATAGTCTTCCGATGTCAACCAAATCAGACACACAAAGACACTTGGCAAAATCTAGAGAAGAAAATAACAGATATGTTACAGAGGTACAAATACAAAATAACTACCATATTTGGTAGAAGTACCATTGTTAATACATATATAATCCCAAAAATACTATATCTGTGCACAGTCCTAGACCCTCCACGTCAGACTGTCACAAACATAAACAAAGAGATTAGACACTTTGTGTTTGGTAGCACCATCTACAGTATCAAACATACTACACTCATGCAAGACAATAAAGATGGAGGTATCGCTCTCCAAGACATTATCAACAAAATACAAGCACTTAGGACCAAACTTTTTCCCCCAACGTTTATTCCATACAAAGCAATGTACAAGGTGTAATGTGTGTTTCTTTGTTTGTGTATATTACAGAGCGTTGCCGTTTGTTAGTGTTATGTGTCACATGCGTTAATCAAAACAAATACATGCATATACAGTTATGATAATATGACATTTATGGCATAGTGCATGTAAACACACATTCCTCGTTTCATTTCCATCTCCACAAGTGGAATGCATGTTACACCTGTCCATCTCTCTCTCTCTCTCTCTCTCTCTCTCTCTCTCTCTCTCTCTCTCTCTCTCTCTCTCTCTCTCTCTCTCTCTCTCTCACACACACACACACACACACACACACAAACATAAACACATTCTGTCTTGATCTATCTGTTGCTTTCTGTAGATGATAGTACATGGGTTTCCGTGATCTTGGGCCATAACCGTTACATTCTCATTCTATTTAAATTGTGTGTGTGTGTGGGGGGGGTGTCATAATCTCCCCACCTGTTCTAACGCGTCGTCGTCAACGGAACCTGGCGATTACGACCAGGTCCACTTGTGAGCGACGCTAACCACGCTGTGGTAGGAATGGTCAGTCGGTGCATGCGTGGGACATGGAGTCCACGCAGGGGCACAACTCCGACTAGCGACAACTCACAGTGGTTAGCGGGCAGACGGCCCGGTGAAGTTGTACAGGACAGACGGAATGAATGGTGCTCGTATACTTGTGTAGATGAACGGTAATAGATAAAAAGCCTGTGTGAGTATAGGAGACTGTGCGCTTGTGAGTTGTATACATTACATTGATATGTCTATTGCTTGATTGATTGTATTATGGCATCGATATTGTAATTGCTCGATGCATGTAATGGTTGTGATGAGTGAGACGCGTGAATAAAGTGTTTGAATTGTATTTGTAGTGTGTCACTCACGTCAAGTCATTCTGTGACAGTGTTTGTATCACATCTGTTGGTGATTACGAACCTGTGTTATTGCTGAATGCAAGAATCTGATAGGTGTGAACGTGGGTGCATCGTCCAGCTTGAACCGACTATAAAATAGGTGTGAACGTGGGTGCATCGTCCAGCTTGAACCGATTATAAAATAGATGCGAATGTGAATGTCCATCGTCCATCTTGAAATTAGTTGTAAAATAGGATTGAACGTGTATGTAAGCGAAAAGTTTTGGGAAAGAAAGCAACATGGAAAGTAAGTTGTTGAATGTGTTGAACGGACGACTGTATGACTAACAAGCATACTTGACAGCACACAAACATACAAAACTTAGTTGACAACGCATACACCACATAAACGTACATGTCCTAATATTTTCTTCTTCCAAAAGCAACAGGTTTTTGTGTCATCCGAAACCGTTAGCAAGTAAAGTTCATTTTTCCGTGCAGTAACGTTCAGGCAGCCATTCTCTGGTACAGTTCTCCATCATACTCCAGAGCTCCAAAGTCACTTAAGTATTATCTTTTTTTCACATATACTTTTGTGTGTAAGTCTAGGCACAAGCTGTATTTAATAAATACTGTACACATTGTTCTATTTACTAACACCTTATAATTAACTTGTTTGTACATTCATTGTATCTGAAATATTTCATCATGTCCACATTGAATGATTTCATCGAAGTCTGGTTTGAAATTAAAGTTAACTGGTGATGAGTTGACAAAATGGAGTGAGGCAAAATATTCAGAGTATGTCGTATTGCAGGAGAAAGCTAGAGATCGTGAAGACTAGAGCTGCTGATGAGAGCGGCAAACTAAACAGCAGAATTAGATACTAAAAAGACAGAAACAGAGGCTGAAATAAGAAAAGCGAGATCTATGCCCAGAGCAAGAGAGAGGAGCTTGAAATTCTAGCCCAAAGAAAGAGGGAAGAACTTGAAATGCAGCTGAAAATTAAACAGCTGGAAGCTGAAACATCAGCAGATAGAGATTCTAGAAAGTCAGAAAGACTAGATAAAGAGAATCAGTACAAAAAGTACCAAGGGATCGTCAAAAATTTCACCACGGGCGACTGCATTGCAGCCTTCACCCAAAATTGTGAAACCATAATGGACCAATATCAGATCCCAGAGACTGAATGGAACATTATATATATGAGAAGTCTTTCAGGGGAACCTCTCAAAGTGATAGAGACCATTCCCAAAGATCTTAGGAAAGATTATCAATATATTAAGTCCAAAATTATGTCACATTTCCTGTTAGATGAAGCAGGCTACAGAGAACAGTTTAGTAAATTAGCTCCAAAACCTACACAAACGTTCTCTGACTACATCTCAGTAGTACAGGATATATTTAGTAAATGGCTGTCAGCAGCCAAAGTAAATAACAACTTTGAGAAGTTGAAAGATCTAATTCTTAGAGATAAAATTATTACATCTCTACCACCACCATTTTCTAAATTTCTGCAAGAATGTGAGTGCGAGAGTGTGCAACATATTGAGAAACGAGGTTCGGCTTATTTCACAGCCAACAAACAGTGTTTTACTAGTGGATTGACTGACACACACTTTGTAGCAGCCGCTACCTATGACAGAACGAAGTCAGGTCCCTACACGAAACAGAAACCCTTTAAGCAATCTGCTGATAAATATTACCAATGCAGATATTGCCATCTTCCACATAATGAAAGTGATATGTGTGACAAACACCCAGGGTACCTCACATACTTGCAAAACTATATAGATAAGCAAGATAAGGAGAGAAAGAGCTATAAACGACTCACCAAATGCTTCCTTTGCAAGGCATATGGCCACTGGCGTCATGCTTGTAAAGGTAAACAAATGACCAGAAAGGCTAATGCAGCCATGTTTGATAGCTCTTCCTCAGATGAGGAAACAGTAGAAAATCATCCTGTTAATGCAGCACAGGCCATTGATGTATTTCATCTTAATAAATGTACCATCCTTGATCGTTTTCATGAGGATGGCTTATTAACATGCGGCCACTCAATATCTGTTGCTAATGAAGAAGCTAATTTGGTAATAAACTCCAAAGGCAAACTTAACATCCACCAAGGGTTTGTAAATGGCAAATCTGCCACCGTTGTACGGGATAGTGGATGTACTCTTATTGGTTTGAAGAGAGACTTTATTTTACCTTCAGATTATACTGGCAAACATGTTATATACAGAACTTTCTCAGGTAACATCGAGAAATACCCACTTGCATGGGCATATATTGACACCCCATTTCTGACAGGAAAGATTAAATGCGCAGCATTATCCAACCCATGTTGTGACATAATCGTTGGTAACCTTCCTGAAGTAAATGATATGCCACACGACAGTATAACATCTTCTGTTGAATGTATTGTTGATAATGCAATATCATCCTCAACGGAACATACTGTTGACAATGTATTGTCACCTGTGAATGAATGTATGTTTGCCAATTCATTAACTTCATCACATGATTGTATTGATTTAAATGTAGCATCACCTTGTCATGTTGTTGATATTTCAAATGCAGTAACTAGATCTGCTGCGAAAGTGCAAGATGAAATTAACCAGACTAAGGCTTTGGAAATGTTAAGGTCAGTCATGTTACCTCCTAAGACCTTGAGGGAGAATTTCATAACAGCCCAAAAGGCCTATTTATCATTGCACAAATATTTTAATTTAATAGGCCAAAAGCCAAGAATTACAAAGAATGCTAGATGGCATTTTGCACTCAAAGATGGTATCCTTACATGGTACTACACCAAAGGTACCAACACCACTGAACAAATGGTGTTACCAACCGAACACCGCAAACAAGCATTACATCTAGCACATGACATACCATTTGCAGGGCATATGGCTTATTCAAAAACTAGGTCTCGATTACTTACCCAGTTCTACTGGCCTAAATTCTGCAGTGACACCAAGCAATATTGCAGAACTTGTGACATCTGCCAGAAGCTTGTTAAAAAGGGCAAACACCCGCAAGTATAACAGAGCACCATCTCTGTTAGTAGTTTGGGAGATAGTAGGTGTGAAATAGAAAAGGGTTTGGGAAATGAATAAGTGATAAATGATGCACGCGTGAGCACAATTGAACGAGTTGTTAGGGAAGCTCACGCGTGACGTCGAGGATAAACATAGGGCAGTCCCAACTCAGCATTCAACTTAGCCAGAAGTGTTTCAACTTACTGTATACGTTTTTATACCTGGACTAATAAACGGACATATATACACTTTGGCCGGAGCCTTGACTTCATATATTACAGTTACCTTCAGTTATGTTCAGACTTGTTACAGTCTGAAATGCTGCCCGTATACCAGGATACTGATTTGAGCTGTCGCGGCCACAAGCGATCATAGAAGTTATCATCACAAAACAGAACAATGGATTTCTAGAAGGTAGAAATTATCAAAGGCCACGGAAACTTGAAGTCGTGTATTATTGAGAAGCCAACAAAATAGAATCTGCAAATCTTTCTGATGGAGCTGATGTTCGTTAAAACCGTCACACGAAATATAATATTCTGAGTTGTGGAACAGAGCTGCCATCGTCATTGTCCAGCCTTGGGCACCTGGCCGTTGTTTTTTGGAACGTCAATATGCTGCCTTGAAATGTCGTTTTACAGGAGCCGTTATCGTCCTCATGTCATTGAATTTGACCTTGGTCGCCTGAAGTGAAGTCAGGAGCCGTTATCGTCCATCATAGTCATTGAACCTGACCTTGGTTGCCTGAAGTGAAGTCAGGAGTTGTGAAGAGTTCATCCTTAATCACGAGAGGTTGGTGGTCAACGCTTATACTGAATCAAGCCATTTGCTCATTCGTTTTCGATCGTTGGCTCCGATTAGAGGAAACTCTACTACTTGCGAAAATCAACTCCATTCGAGCTTGGTCATAAATGCAGCTATCTTGAACTCTGGCTTATCAAAATGTTACTCAAGCAAAGCGATAACGTTAATGTGGAACCTTCGGAAGTGGGTGGGCAAACTGGGTTGCCGTCCTGCTGAAGAAGAGACCCTATTTAAATCGCTTCATTAAGCTAGAGCCGTTTCCAGACGTGCCCTTTTTCGGGTGAAGTCGTCCAGAAGTGCCCTTTTTTCGGGTGAAAAGAAGCCACAAGTCTGGGGTGCCCGACCATGGGTGAAATCAAGAGTTCAGAAGTTCTCCTTTCGCTATGGTAGAATAGAGGAACACGACACGCTCGTTTTTTTATACAAAGCCTACAACTGTCAAGTACAATCATCAGTCGGCATATGTGGACTTACTTCTCCGTTGGACCCGTAGAAGAGGTATTTCAGCCATAATAAGTGGTATAATTGAACTATGGAATTGTTTTAGACTTTATTACATAAAGTCTCAGGTGACATAGGGGGGTAAAGGTGAGTGTGGTTTTTGTGAGGAAGAGTTCTAGTTCTTTGACTTTCCTGTGCGCACCGATTCTTTGTCTTACTATCGTGTGCGAGTGATTTCAGGTTGGTTGAAAGTGAAAGTAGAGAATTAGTAATGTTGATGTAATACTGTTAGTGATGACAATAGGGAGTTTGAGGTAGTATCAGAAGAGTACGGCGTTTTGAATTTTTGAGATCGTGATGAAAAGGTTTAAGCAGATCGCTTATGAAGAGAAGAAGAAGAAGTATTTCGAAAAGGTACACATATATGTTGTGATGTGTTGTATAAAACTGAGATTTTGTAATGCAGAAATATTATGATGTATAATAGATACCTATATATATATGTAGATTTCCTTATGAACTGTGTTTTTTTAAATGAAACCTTGTAGGCGGTTAGTTATAAGAGACAAGTGGAGAATTGGACTCGAAGGAATAGAAATAAAGTTCATTGGTTAAGAGAGGGTTAGTTTAAGATGGATTAGAGAAATAATATTGGGGTTAAGGTTTTACTGAGGGAAAGCATAATTAGAATAAGTAGGTTGGGGATTAAGACTTTTCAAGGAAAGTCTTTTTAAAGAAAGGGAGGAATATAACAGAGCACCATCTCTGTTAGTAGTTTGGGAGATAGTAGGTGTGAAATAGAAAAGGGTTTGGGAAATGAATAAGTGATAAATGATGCACGCGTGAGCACAATTAAACGAGTTGTTAGGGAAGCTCACGCGTGACGTCGAGGATAAACATAGGGCAGTCCCAACTCAGCATTCAACTTAGCCAGAAGTGTTTCAACTTACTGTATACGTTTTTATACCTGGACTAATAAACGGACATATATACACTTTGGCCGGAGCCTTGACTTCATATATTACAGTTACCTTCAGTTATGTTCAGACTTGTTACACAAGCTTAACTACAAATAACAGATCTGGCAAGAAGACCTTTCGAAAAGATCTCTGTTGACATTGTAGGTCCTCTAAGCCATGTAACATCAAGCGGAAATAAGTTCATAATAACGATAATTGACCTCTGTAGTCGATGGCCTGAAGCAATTCCACTTAAGAACATAACTGTCAAGGATGTTATGGAAATTTTCTTCCACATTTTTTTTAGAGTAGGGTTTCCTGATACCATTCTCTCAGATCGTGGGAGTCAGTTCATAGCTGCAGCCACTCAAGCCTTTACTAGAATGTTTGGGGTAAAGCAGTGCTTTAATAGCCCATACCACCCTCATTCTACGGGGATTGTAGAAAAGATGAACGGTCATCTCAAGCATTTGCTATCAAAAGTTACCCAGGAACATCCTGAAGACTGGGATATGTATTTACCTGCCATACTATTTGCATATCGCGAAGTACCTCATTCCAGTACAGGTTTCTCACCATTTGAACTTGAATATGGAGCCAAACCACGCGGCCCATTATCTTTGTACAATTCTATGTTAACTGAAAGTATAACTGTACATAAACCAGTATCATCATATGAACATGTAACATCATTGCGTGATAGGATAATGAAATCTTGTGTATTAGCTAAAGAAGCACTGAAACAATCTGGTGCTATTTACTAGACAGTATGCAAACAGAGGAAATATGACAATAACGCTGATACCTGGACAAGACGTACTACTTCTTTTGTCAAGCGACAGACATCTTTTGACAGACTTATGGCAATGACCGTTTAAAGTACTCAGACAAATCTCGATGGTAGACTATGAGATCGCAATAAAAGACAACACAAAATATTTCACATGAACATGTTAAAACCATACTACAACAGAGACGAAGACCAAGACGAAACAGCAGCAAGCACAACGATAGTGGACCACGCAGACGATGACGAGGCTAACGAAATACTGACCCTATCACTTGACACGACAAACAATCTGCATGACATCAGAATAAATCCTAATCTGACGCAGACAGAGACCGTCAATTGCAGACAACTGTTACAAGACTGTGACATTTGTACGGATGACAAGACTTCTTCTGACAGACCATGTAGCAACATTACAGCAGACATTTGACCGTATCAGACACCACGGACTGACAGTCAAACCATCGAAAGTTGACATAGCCTACCAAGAAATTTCATTTTTGGGCTACAAAATTTGTAATATCTTTGTCATGACTGACGATAACATCGTGTCAAGAATTCTTAAATTGCCGCTTTCGACCACAAAGAGTTGAGAAGTGTCATAGGTCTGTTAAATTATTACAGACAGTGTATACCAAATTTTGCCACATTGACGGAATGTTTCACTAACCTACTAACAAAATTGTAAACAGCGAATGCCTAAGACCTGCATTTACAAAAGCGTTATCCTACCTTTCTAGTAACCCCATTCTTAAATTACCAAATTTGGACATTATTTTCAGATTAAGAACTGACGCGAGCTCCGTAGCGATTGAGGCAGCACTTTTGCAACAGCACGACCAAATTCTCCACCCAGTTTACTACGTAAGCAGCAAACTAAAAACAAGAGAGAAACTATGGTCTACGCCTGAAATTGAGGCCCTTGCTCTTGTGCACTTAGTGAGAAAATTATCCAGATTTCTTCTTGGTAAACACTTCATAGTCGAGACAGACAATAGTCCGTTAAACATCATCACGACGGGTACTCCTACCAACCACAGGGTAGCAGGATCGTCACTATTACTGCAAGATTTCAGTTTTGACGTCAGGCATATCTCTGGCACACAGAATACGATTGCCGACCTTCTTTCCAGATGTCCTTACGACACATCCGATAGCCTATCTGTGCCTGAGCGCACACAGCAGAACAATAAGTAATCTGCAGAGTAGTATAGCGCTCAGCATCACAGCGAAATGTGAAATTATTTCAGTAACGCTGTGTATAAATTGTGATAGGGACAACGTCCCAATGTAAATATAGTACATATATTTTATAGTTGTTGTGATAATTGCGATGAATACTTGTGTTGTGTGTGATCGAAAGGTAACATTATTTTAAATATGTATTAACATTGTAACGAATAGTGCTACGTGTTTTCAAGACTTACTTTGCTTGAACAGTTCCAGTATCCGTAGTACCTGCGAAGCAGAGTGTTCCGACGTATTTTACTCTGTGTGAAATGGACAGTGACGTCTGAATTCTACAGAACACTTTAATCCATACTTTGAAAGAAAGAGTTAATCCAGCAGCTGTTCCTAAGAACTGTGTACTCCGTTTGTGTATATAACATCCCGACGGAAGAACATTGTGTTAACTACACTTCATCACACCAGCTGTGTACTTCCGGTATTTATGTAAATAATTCAAAAACTAGCAGACTATAGTGTAATTCTCTCAAAGAATTGACGATTGATATAAAATTTGTGAGCCGAAAGTTTGCATATACAAAATGTATGCAAGGATTTTGATAGATGTAATCTTAGAATCATAAGTTGATTAACTTGTTCACAATAGTGACATTTGGTTCGCTATTGTCAATAAGCATCACACTATGAAGCGTAGAAATTGATTTACTAATGTAATTTATTTTCTTTTAAAGCATGTTGAAATTATCGCCCATAGATTTTGTATTGTTTCACTGATTACAACCAAGGGAAACAATTGAAATTAGTGGTAATGTGTAACACATATAGAAGCCATCTTTATGTTGCCAGATTGGCGACACAACAAGGTGACATCAACTATGCATGGTAGTAATTACCGAAGTTGTAGACCTACATGAGACTGTCCGATCAGATGAGGTTGGGGTCAAATGTTGGAGTCATCTCATAGGGAGGGACTCGCGGCCTGACATGTCGTTTTTGTTATTTTTGTTTATCTGTTGAGAGGTAGTCGCGTTGTTCGCTGATAGCTACCAGACTGGCTGTGTCATATTGCAACTAACGTATGAATCCATCGAGTGGATTGTACTTGAGGAGTGTTGCTTAACAGCATCATTAGAGTGTGTGTGCATATAACTTACAATTATCTACATATTTCAATATAAACCAAAGTGTCACGGCAGTTGACAAACATGGGTCGATTCTGACAGGTAATTAATAAACCCAATTGTATATAGAGTACATGAAAGGATTCTCCTTTCATGAAAAGGAGGGCGGGAGAATGTCATAATCTCCCCACCTGTTCTAACGCGTCGTCGTCAACGGTGCCTGGCGATTACGGCGAGGTCCACCTGTGAGCGACGCTAACCACGCTGTGGTAGGAATGGTCAGTCGGTGCATGCGTGGGACATGGAGACCACGCAGGGGCACAACTCCGACTAGCGACAACTCACAGTGGTTAGCAGGCAGACGGTCCGGTGAAGTTGTACTGGACAGACGGAATTAATGGTGCTCGTATACTTGTGTAGATGAACGATAATAGATAGAAAGCCTGTGTGAGAATAGGAGACTGTGCGCTTGTGAGTTGTATACATTACATTGATATGTCTATTGATTGATTGATTGTATTATGGCATCGATATTGTAATTGCGCGATGCATGTAATGGTTGTGATGAGTGAGACGCGTGAATAAAGTGTTTGAATTGTATTTGTAGTGTGTCATGTCAAGTCATTCTGTGACAGTGTTTGTATCACATCTGTTGGTGATTACGAGCCTGTGTTATTGCTGAATGCAAGAATCTGACAGGGGGAAATTTCCATGTGCATATATTAATATAAATACCTGTATATCAACACAAAGCAATGATTATATTTACATAAATACCTACACGAATTACCCATAATTGGCTACCCATTTACAAATACCATACATGTTGGCCTTTGGTATTCTACAACTATGTATTTGTGCTGGGAAATCGTGTTGAAATTAGGCAAAGGGCAAACCGCTGAGTGAAAAAATGCCTAGTGACCACCAGCCACTAAACACACCAGGCCGGTGGCCGGGTCTTACAAAGGACACGCAGCCAATTTTCCACAAAGTCTTTGTTTCTCTAGGCCAGAGGGGCTGCTGCGTGTACTATCTGCGCTCTCCAATGCTTGTTACCACATAGTGAGAAGTGTTCCAAAGTATTTACAAAATAAGCCGCACACAGGGCTCGCGTCGCTAGACGCACACACGTTTTAAAATTTCCACAGCAGGGACTGGTCTGGGACACTCCCGTTCAAACTGCACTATTGTCTGTCAAGACGATCGGGTGTCAGTATTATATGATAAACATCTAAGATAAACCTGTATATTCATATTCTATATTCCACATTCTACCATACAAGCATACACATATGTGTGTGCATGTACACATATATGTGTGCATGTCTGTAACGAAACGCCAGTGGCCCATGTCCTCATGCCTTCTTTGATTTTGGGTAAACAGTGGGAAACAGCTTTCGGGAACCCTCAGTTCTCTTATTCGCTCAATCCCCATGGAAGATAGTTCTCTTGGTTACTTTAACAACACGATCTTCTTAATAGAACGATTAGAAGTCGGACTTTTCTTCGGGAAAACCCGATGGGGCGCCTTGCACCAAATGCACACTAGTTAAACTTCTGGGGCAAACAATGTCCGTTGGAAACTCCTACAGTTTGCCATCTGCACCATGTATTAAAAATTTAAAGATTTGTACAAATTAGGTGCATCCTGCTGGTGTAAGAAAGGTGAGCTTGGGTTTTAATTAGTCCTGCCAGACCTTGGCCTATAAATCTCTGTTGTCTCGACTGGTGAGACGAATTGGCGAAAAGCCAGTCATGCCCTATTGGGAGTGGGTTGACAATTGGCCAATCTAGCTAAGCGTCTTGTTCTTGGCATCGCCTGGGAACGAATCTGAGCAATATATTTCCCCAGATGATTTCGCTTGTTCTTGGCAGCAGATGGGCGGGTGCTATCTTTCTTCCTACGGCCTGAACTCGGCATAATATTGTCTGTAATTTGATTATAAACACGACATATATACGGTATCCCGGAAGGAGGGGAGGGCTCCGTGGGGACGGTTTCCACCCATCCATCTTCTTGAGCCGGAAGAGGGTATCCACTGTGCTGTCTCTTTCATCTTTTAGCAGATGGCTAGGTGGATCGAATAGTTACTGGTCATTAAGATGATGCCAGAGAATAAATATAACTCGTTATAGCACTGGAAAGAACCAGAACTCATCTACACATATGGCTTATGCAAGGCACTGCCGGTACATTGCGGCGACAGCTCAGACGAGAGCAGCGGCCGGAAGGAGTAGGTATCTTCTTTCCTATTCTTGCTGGGAATAGGGAACTACACTTCTTTCCATACCGACCGACTACTATAATATTAGTTAAGGAGGGAAACACACATAATTACGCACACAACACCACAAGAGCTTTGTCGTGAGAAAGAGAGGGTTTGCAAGTGAGAGGGAAGCCGGGAAACGAATGTGCCCAGTAATAATAAAGGCATGGTATGAGAGTGGAGAGTGAATCTTGTATGAAGAAAATAGGTAATATACCTAGGGTCAAACGACACGACCTGGACAAGCTGTAGGTCTTGTCAAACAGGGGACCTAGCCAATCCAGGACCTCCTGACAGGTCAGGCCAATTCACTCCGGTCTCCTGTATAGTACTATTATGTATATATTTTGTTTATGCCAACTGATATGCTGAGACCATTATTAAGAGTCTCCATATCGGCTGTACCTGAAGTTTACGCTAGAGACTTTCACAAATGTTTGTCATCTCCAGGGTCCTTCTTTTGGACGTGAATAAATCGGACAGTATCAACGGGGCCTCTACGCTAAAGCTATATACCCCTGATGAAGCCAGGTCAAGGTAGTGGCCAGACCGCGCATGGTGTTGCTATCTCTGAGAGAGAGGCAAGGCTGGTCTTGGGCGAATGACAATTTGCGGTGATGGCGCAACTCAAGTCCTTTCGACGACATAGGCTCGAGTACAATTAGGTTCGTGGCTGGGCCTACGCATAATTATCCTGCATACCCAATTTTGTCCAGGACAGTGATCCATTCCACATTCACGAACTATTCCCATTATTTGAAATCATACCCAACCTTGTGCCAAATGAACTTTGGATTGACTATGTAGAGAAGTCCTCGCAAACCAGTGGGTTTGGTTCTACAGCGGCCTGTTGTTCGTACAACCAATTACCTGGAAGGAAGGAACTTATGGCACACGCGGTGAGCTGTATGTGGACAGATCGGACAGTGTATTAAGCTGGGTCTGTGAAGAAAAGCTACCTGAGGCTCTGTGCCTGAACTGAACACTTTATCCTTGTTGTGTTTGTAGAGAACTATCTGTTTTACTGCCTTGATGTTTTCCTGTGCTGTCCTGTATTAAGTTAATAAAATTAAGTTATCGTTTACTCTGACGGTCGCCATGTTATCTATGGGTCAGTCAGAAAGACACCTCAGGGAATAGGACCCGAAGTCGAAAGAGAGAGTGACAGTGAGTCCGGGGGAACGGAGGAGGGTTGGCAAGCAAAGACCTATCCCAGCCAGGGCTATAGAATATTATTGAAGCATTGTGACAAGGGTATTTGGGACCCTCCACGTAGCTTGTTACAATATCCACATTCATACATATTATGGGTATTCGAATGAGTAAATTGATTAGCTGGTTTTATTTCGTTATGTCAATGTGTTTGTGAATATTTGTGTGATTTTATTTTGAAACGCATGCAGTATTATATGTGAGCTAAAGGGTTTTAAATTGTACTTTGCAGCATTTCTAAAGGACCAAACCAGATAACTATATTCTGCCAGTGCAGTCAACAAACTCAGTGTGGTTGTATTTTGTAGTTTTAGGAATAGTGTTTAAAAATATTGCTTTGTACATCTGAGTAGTATAGTATGGATTCCAGACCCCACTTTCAGCCTACACAGGTAGGTTGAAAGGGTTTATGAAGGAAATATGGGTAAAATTTGTCGACTCGGCTCCAGAATCTGGAGGCATGATTTATGAAGGAAATATTTTGAGTTGGGCGGGTGAAATATTTGGTGAGAACGGGTTTTTTCGTGGGAACGGGTTTTTTGACGGGTGTAAAAGTAATTAAGGTAAATGTTTAGTTGGTTCTGGAAAGCGAAGGGGGAAAGTTATTTTGGTTACGTATATTAGTATGGGTAGTGATGAACAAGGGTGTGATGGGTCGTTCTACTCAGGGGTATATGGTGGTGGTGTAGACATAATGTGTCTGTTCGTGGTGTAGTGATGTATAAACAAGGGTGTGATGGGTCGTGGTTATACTCGAAGTAAGAGATGGTTACTATCATCTGAACAGTGTGATAGTAGTGAAGGTAAAGGGTGGTATATTCACCGATTACAAAGGAAATCTTATAAAGTTATAATGGGTATGGTGGTAAGGGGTATTAGTGATCAAGTAGGAGTGATATAGGGGTGGTCATAAATGTAATAAGAGGTGTTCGCAGTTACACACTGGTCAACCAGTGGTCAAGTGGTCAAGTAAGGGTCAAGTAGTCAAGTAAGGAAATTTTAGGGAAAAGTGATTGTAATGATATGGTGGTGATTAAAGAGTGGTAAATTAGTGGTCAAGCAGTGGTCAAGCAGTGGTCAAGTGGTCAAGTAAGGAAAATTTTAGGGGAAATTGGTCGTAGTGACATGGTAATGTTTAAATTAGTGGTAAATTAGTGGTCAAGTAGTGGTCAAGCAGTGGTCAAGCGGTGGTTAAGGTGGGTAAGTGATGAAAATTTTAGGGAAAAGTGATTGTAATGATATGGTGGTGATTAAAGAGTGGTAAATTAGTGGTCAAGCAGTGGTCAAGTAAGGAAAATTTTAGGGAAAATTGGTCGTAGTGATATGGTAATGCTTAAATTAGTGGTAAATTAGTGGTCAAGTAGTGGTCAAGCAGTGGTCAAGCGGTGGTTAAGTGAGGAAAATTTTAGGAAATTTAGGAAAAGTGATTGTAATGATACTGGTGGTGATTAAAGAGTGGCAAATTAGTGGTCAATCAGTGGTAAATTAGGGGTCAAGTAGTGGTCAAGTAGTGGTCAAGTAGTGGTAAAGTGATCGAGTGACCACTTAAATTGTAGAGGACGATGTGCCTAAGATTATGGTAGTGATTAAAGTGATCGATGACGTGGTCAAGCAGTGGTCAAGCAGTAGGTCAAGTAGTCGAGTGACCACTTAAATTGTAGGGGAAAGTATGTATAGTGCAATGGTGGTGGGTAGAGTGAGGAAGAATCAATAGTAGTGATAATACTACTACCGAATATTAGCGACAAGCACAAAGACAACCAAGTACATACTTGATACACACAAATACAAAGACAACGAAACACACACACACACACACGTACACACATACAGATACAGAAGTACAGACAAACCATACCATTACTACTGTCACAACAACAGCTATACACAAGTACACACCCATAATCAAAGACACAAAGAGGGTCACACACACACATACAAACACAAAGGCAACCATACACAGACAACCCATACCATTACTACTGTCATCACAACTATACACACACGTGTACACACATACAAGCACAAAGTCAACCACACACACACCCATAAACATCCACTCAAGTACAGACACAGGAAAACAAAGACAACCAAGGACAGACACACTCACCCATAATCAATTACACAAATACACATCCTACAAACACAAAGACAACCACACACAGACACATTTGTACATACAGACATACACATAAAGACAGACAAGTACAAAGACAAACCATACCATTACTACTGTCACAACAACAGATATACACATGTGCAGACACACTCACCCATACACAAGAACATTCAAAGACAAACACAAAGACAGCCAAGTACACACACACACATACACACCCATCGCCTAGGATTACTACTGTCATCACAACTATACTCAAGTACAGACACACCCATCGCCTAGCATTACTACTGTCATCACAACTATATACAACCACGTACAGACACGCATACAACAACAAAGACAGACACAAAACACATACAGACACCCATATACACTTGATACACTTGTACATACAGACACATAAGTACACAAAAAACAAAGACAGACCCAAAACATTACTACTGGTACCTCAACCAGTACAGATACACTTACCCATAAGACTAAACTATACAAACCACATACCCCCTTTTGGTAAAGAACGCGGATGTCCGAGACAGCCCCTACGTCATCACCGCCATGTGCAAAAGTCATTAAGTGGTAGCATGAGTCATCGGTTTGTGGGAAGCAGGCGGGCGGCGTGAGAATAGCTTGTCTACAAAATTGCTACGTCAGCTATGTAGGGTGCAGACCCAGTGTATAAAATAGAAGGCGTCTCTTGTGAGCACAGTACCAGTTCACGGGCTGACTTGGGTATCTACAGAGGTGCTTCAGGCTGGTGTGAGCAGTGTTCGTGTCGTCGGCAGATATTGTTCACGGGTTGACTTGGCTAGCTACAGTGGTGAAATTTGGTGTGAGCGTTATTCGTGTAGTAAGCAGATATTGTTCACGTACTGACTTGGCTAGCTACAGCGGTGAAACTTGGTGTGACCCTTAGTCGTGTCGTCGGCATCTGATAAAACAGTGAAACATTGTATACAACAGAACTTTTTCGCTGTTGACAAAATCGAAAGTGTGACTTATGACCAGTTTATCAATATGACCACTAGATCTACTTTCACGTGTTCAGTGTGCGACAAAGCCTATTGTTATAAGTATAACCTTAATCGTCACATTCGGACCAATCACGGTACGAAACCACACTTATGTCATATCTGTGGACAACTTTTCAACAGAAAATGCAATCTACAAAGACACATACGAACACACCATCAACCACGTATGAATACATCAAACACTACAACAGCAGAGACGACAGCACCACGTGTATATTTACACCATCATCGTAGTCTAAGTCAAGTACCAGACTACCACCACTGTGACTTCAATGATAACCTTACCCGCTACAATGGGAACATTCACAATGATTATCCCTGTCAGGTACGTGACAATCTATACAATTCGAACCTACAACGTTACTTACATCACCAGACACCACGAGAAAGGATGACACCCTTAGACACCCTGGCAACAAGTCCACTCATAGTAGCAGAGGATATCCAACCAAATGATAGAGACAGCTTGGCAGCCCTTAAGGCGTACTGCAAGGACCTCTCGATTATGCTACCCAATCAAATGGTAGTATTAGAAAAAAGTGTCGACCACCGCTACCGGGTGGTTTTGGTATGATAAAAAGAAGTATTCAGATATCTTGTATGATATCTCATGTGTGATGACTTCGACAATAACAACAGTGTTGTTTTTAGTCAATCAAGCTATATCAGAGCCCAGAAGAATGAAGATCACTAATCCAGAACTTTTTGGTTTTTCACTAATCATGTATGTCATTGATTTTTTTCTTATGATATATCACTAAACTGTTTTGATGAATATGTTGTGAACACACATATTTTGGTGATAAAAATATTGAAATCAAGATTTTTGTTTTGTTGATTTTCTTTAGTGGGTTGTTTTCATGACGTTGTCTTTTTTCTTGATGGAACAGAGACACATACAGACATGCACAGAGACATTTTATACAGACATGAACAAACTCGGGGGAAAAGTTATGGCAAATACAGAAATATTTCAGTCAAATGTATGAAAAGTAGGAAACTAACCAAATAAGGGAAGATACTGACCAAAATATGAAATGTCTCGCCCAAATTTATGAAAAGTATGACAATATGATTACCAAATGGGAAGAGACTTTCAAGCAAATTTATAAATATTTCAACTAAACTTATAAAAACTAGGAAAATTTGTCAACCAAAAGGGAAAAGGTCAACCAAATACTGAAATATCTCAACCAAAACTTATAAAATTATCATCAATTCTTATAAAAAATAGAAAAATGCGTCAGACAAATAGAAAAACGTTGGCCAAATACAGATATAACTCGAACAAACTTATAAAAAGATAGGAAAAAATATTACCCAACACAACTAAAATGTTGACCACAGTTATAAATAGCACATCCAAACTTATGAACAGTAGGAAACTTTGTTAACCTTATAAAAAAAATAGGAATATTTGTCAAATAAAGTGAACCAAGTAAAGACATATTTTCAATCAAACTTATAAACGTGTCATCCAAAGTGATAAAAACTAGGAAAAGCTGTCAGTCAGTCTAAGAAATAACTATGGAAAAGTAAGAACTATGTCGACCAAACTAAGGCAAAGGTGTTACCAAAACTAGGAAAAATGTAACTTCTGTAGTTATCTCATACGTGTCTTGAACTTTTATCTGAAAACCAGTTATCAATGTCACCACTTTCTCTATTTTACATTACCGAAACCTCCAACTTCACCGTATCTGCTACAGAAACCCTTATACAGACTAAGCATTCATCTCACCACACTCTTGGTTTCTTTCTAACATAAACTGGTCACATCAACAAGAACTTCAAACCTCCATTGTACACGTGTTCCATTGAAACAGACATAACAACATTTATGGTAAGGTCGTCTATGGTTCCAACTAGTATAGTTTTCTGTATCATCTAGGTATTCATCATCACGGAACCAGTTCCCATGGCTGCCATCTTCAACTTTCCATACCACAATGTCTGCTACACTATCCTTTCATTGTTCCAGCTTTCAACAATACAACGTTTCTTTTTTTTTTTTTTTTCTCGAAGTCTGCCTAAAATAGCATTTCTTAGGGTATCCACTCCTAGCTCACTTTACCATTGCACATCTGCAATAACGACAAGTCTGCAAGCAACCACCACTGTCTGTTATAAACTCGGCCTTTCTTAAAAACACGCCTACCATTAGTGAACTCATGAATACATGAATACCAGCTACCACATCTTCTAACCGACTTTCAATGTTTCATAACAAATAACACTAACATTCTTTTTGATTACAGAACAATATAATTTCTGGTGACTAGGTAGCTTTTCCAACCTAATGGAGGTAAAGCATCTGTCCCCCTAAACTACTAGGCGCTATTCTAGACAATGAATAAGGTCATCGATCAGCACCCTCTACGAAGAACTTGAAAAAACAACAGAGATTGGGTTCCTGCGACGAATTATTTGAAGTCATTGGACTACCACAGTAACTAATGATGATCGCCTAAGGAAAATAGAGCATTATATACAACAAACACAACAAACTCTTTCTTACTAATCCTAACCCTAACTATACATCATTTAACCCTAACCTAACCCCTAACCCTAACGATTCACCAAACACAACAAACTCTTTCTGTAAGAGACATAGACACAAACCACCGTTAGAAAGCGAAAAAGATAAATTTTAATTAACACTTAAAAATAATAAATCGCAATTTTATTTCGCTTCACTTAATATACAGATATAGACTAAGTATAGGTATAGGTATAGGTATAGGTTATGTATAGGACTATATCGAGCTTACATTTTGCGCAATAAAATTGCGATTTATTATTTTTAAGTGTTAATTAAAATTTAACTTTTTCGCTTTCTAACAGTGGTTTGTGTCTATGTCTCTTACAGAAAGAGTTTGTTGTGTTTGGTGAATCGTTAGGGTTAGGGGTTAGGTTAGGGTTAAATGATGTATAGTTAGGGTTAGGATTAGTAAGAAAGAGTTTGTTGTGTTTGTTGTATATAATGCTCTATTTTCCTTAGGCGATCATCATTAGTTACTGTGGTAGTCCAATGACTTCAAATAATTCGTCGCAGGAACCCAATCTCTGTTGTTTTTTCAAGTTCTTCGTAGAGGGTGCTGATCGATGACCTTATTCATTGTCTAGAATAGCGCCTAGTAGTTTAGGGGGACAGATGCTTTACCTCCATTAGGTTGGAAAAGCTACCTAGTCACCAGAAATTATATTGTTCTGTAATCAAAAAGAATGTTAGTGTTATTTGTTATGAAACATTGAAAGTCGGTTAGAAGATGTGGTAGCTGGTATTCATGAGTTCACTAATGGATAGGCGTGTTTTTAAGAAAGGCCGAGTTTATAACAGACAGTGGTGGTTGCTTGCAGACTTGTCGTTATTGCAGATGTGCAATGGTAAAGTGAGCTAGGAGTGGATACCCTAAGAAATGCTATTTTAGGCAGACTTCGAAAAAAAAAAAAAACGTTGTATTGTTGAAAGCTGGAACAATGAAAGGATAGTGTAGCAGACATTGTGGTATGGAAAGTTGAAGATGGCAGCCATGGGAACTGGTTCCGTGATGATGAATACCTAGATGATACAGAAAACTATACTAGTTGGAACCATAGACGACCTTACCATAAATGTTGTTATGTCTGTTTCAATGGAACACGTGTACAATGGAGGTTTGAAGTTCTTGTTGATGTGACCAGTTTATGTTAGAAAGAAACCAAGAGTGTGGTGAGATGAATGCTTAGTCTGTATAAGGGTTTCTGTAGCAGATACGGTGAAGTTGGAGGTTTCGGTAATGTAAAATAGAGAAAGTGGTGACATTGATAACTGGTTTTCAGATAAAAGTTCAAGACACGTATGAGATAACTACAGAAGTTACATTTTTCCTAGTTTTGGTAACACCTTTGCCTTAGTTTGGTCGACATAGTTCTTACTTTTCCATAGTTATTTCTTAGACTGACTGACAGCTTTTCCTAGTTTTTATCACTTTGGATGACACGTTTATAAGTTTGATTGAAAATATGTCTTTACTTGGTTCACTTTATTTGACAAATATTCCTATTTTTTTATAAGGTTAACAAAGTTTCCTACTGTTCATAAGTTTGGATGTGCTATTTATAACTTTGGTCAACATTTTAGTTGTGTTGGGTAATATTTTTTCCTATCTTTTTATAAGTTTGTTCGAGTTATATCTGTATTTGGCCAACGTTTTTCTATTTGTCTGACGCATTTTTCTATTTTTTATAAGAATTGATGATAATTTTATAAGTTTTGGTTGAGATATTTCAGTATTTGGTTGACCTTTTCCCTTTTGGTTGACAAATTTTCCTAGTTTTTATAAGTTTAGTTGAAATATTTATAAATTTGCTTGAAAGTCTCTTCCCATTTGGTAATCATATTGTCATACTTTTCATAAATTTGGGCGAGACATTTCATATTTTGGTCAGTATCTTCCCTTATTTGGTTAGTTTCCTACTTTTCATACATTTGACTGAAATATTTCTGTATTTGCCATAACTTTTCCCCCGAGTTTGTTCATGTCTGTATAAAATGTCTCTGTGCATGTCTGTATGTGTCTCTGTTCCATCAAGAAAAAAGACAACGTCATGAAAACAACCCACTAAAGAAAATCAACAAAACAAAAATCTTGATTTCAATATTTTTATCACCAAAATATGTGTGTTCACAACATATTCATCAAAACAGTTTAGTGATATATCATAAGAAAAAAATCAATGACATACATGATTAGTGAAAAACCAAAAAGTTCTGGATTAGTGATCTTCATTCTTCTGGGCTCTGATATAGCTTGATTGACTAAAAACAACACTGTTGTTATTGTCGAAGTCATCACACATGAGATATCATACAAGATATCTGAATACTTCTTTTTATCATACCAAAACCACCCGGTAGCGGTGGTCGACACTTTTTTCTAATACTACCATTTGATTGGGTAGCATAATCGAGAGGTCCTTGCAGTACGCCTTAAGGGCTGCCAAGCTGTCTCTATCATTTGGTTGGATATCCTCTGCTACTATGAGTGGACTTGTTGCCAGGGTGTCTAAGGGTGTCATCCTTTCTCGTGGTGTCTGGTGATGTAAGTAACGTTGTAGGTTCGAATTGTATAGATTGTCACGTACCTGACAGGGATAATCATTGTGAATGTTCCCATTGTAGCGGGTAAGGTTATCATTGAAGTCACAGTGGTGGTAGTCTGGTACTTGACTTAGACTACGATGATGGTGTAAATATACACGTGGTGCTGTCGTCTCTGCTGTTGTAGTGTTTGATGTATTCATACGTGGTTGATGGTGTGTTCGTATGTGTCTTTGTAGATTGCATTTTCTGTTGAAAAGTTGTCCACAGATATGGCATAAGTGTGGTTTCGTACCGTGATTGGTCCGAATGTGACGATTAAGGTTATACTTATAACAATAGGCTTTGTCGCACACTGAACACGTGAAAGTAGATCTAGTGGTCATATTGATAAACTGGTCATAAGTCACACTTTCGATTTTTTCAACAGCGAAAAAGTTCTGTTGTATACAATGTTTCACTGTTTTATCAGATGCCGACGACACGACTAAGGGTCACACCAAGTTTCACCGCTGTAGCTAGCCAAGTCAGTACGTGAACACTATCTGCTTACTACACGATTAACGCTCACACCAAATTTCACCACTGTAGCTAGCCAAGTCAGCCCGTGAACAATATCTGCCGACGACACGAACACTGCTCACACCAGCCTGAAGCACCTCTGTAGATACCCAAGTCAGCCCGTGAACTGGTACTGTGCTCACAAGAGACGCCTTCTATTTTATACACTGGGTCTGCACCCTACATAGCTGACGTAGCAATTTTGTAGACAAGCTATTCTCACGCCGCCCGCCTGCTTCCCACAAACCGATGACTCATGCTACCACTTAATGACTTTTGCACATGGCGGTGATGACGTAGGGGCTGTCTCGGACATCCGCGTTCTTTACCAAAAGGGGGTATGTGGTTTGTATAGTTTAGTCTTATGGGTAAGTGTATCTGTACTGGTTGAGGTACCAGTAGTAATGTTTTGGTTCTGTCTTTGTTTTTTGTGTACTTATGTGTCTGTATGTACAAGTGTATCAAGTGTATATGAGTGTCTGTATGTGTTTTGTGTCTGTCTTTGTGTTGTATGCGTGTCTGTACGTGGTTGTATATAGTTGTGATGACAGTAGTAATGCTAGGCGATGGGTGTGTCTGTACTTGAGTATAGTTGTGATGACAGTAGTAATCCTAGGCGATGGGTGTGTATGTGTGTGTGTGTGTACTTGGCTGTCTTTGTGTTTGTCTTTGAATGTTCTTGTGTATGGGTGAGTGTGTCTGCACATGTGTATATCTGTTGTTGTGACAGTAGTAATGGTATGGTTTGTCTTTGTACTTGTCTGTCTTTATGTGTATGTCTGTATGTACAAATGTGTCTGTGTGTGGTTGTCTTTGTGTTTGTAGGTGTGTATTTGTGTAATTGATTATGGGTGAGTGTGTCTGTCCTTGGTTGTCTTTGTTTTCCTGTGTCTGTACTTGAGTGGATGTTTATGGGTGTGTGTGTGGTTGACTTTGTGCTTGTATGTGTGTACACGTGTGTGTATAGTTGTGATGACAGTAGTAATGGTATGGGTTGTCTGTGTATGGTTGCCTTTGTGTTTGTATGTGTGTGTGTGACCCTCTTTGTGTCTTTGATTATGGGTGTGTACTTGTGTATAGCTGTTGTTGTGACAGTAGTAATGGTATGGTTTGTCTGTACTTCTGTATCTGTATGTGTACGTGTGTGTGTGTTTCGTTGTCTTTGTATTTGTGTGTATCAAGTATGTACTTGGTTGTCTTTGTGCTTGTCGCTAATATTGGTAGTAGTATTATCACTACTATTGATTCTTCTTCACTCTACCCACCACCATTGCACTATACGTACTTTCCCCTACAATTTAAGTGGTCACTCGACTACTTGACCACTGCTTGACCACTGCTTGACCACGTCATCGATCACTTTAATCACTACCATAATCTTAGGCACATCGTCCTCTACAATTTAAGTGGTCACTCGATCACTTTACCACTACTTGACCACTACTTGACCACTACTTGACCCCTAATTTACCACTGATTGACCACTAATTTGCCACTCTTTAATCACCACCATATCATTACAATCACTTTTCCCTAAAATTTTCCTCGCTTGACCACTGCTTGACCACTACTTGACCACTAATTTACCACTAATTTAAGCATTACCATATCACTACGACCAATTTTCCCTAAAATTTTCCTTACTTGACCACTGCTTGACCACTAATTTACCACTCTTTAATCACCACCATATCATTACAATCACTTTTCCCTAAAATTTTCATCACTTACCCACCGCTTGACCACTGCTTGACCACTACTTGACCACTACTTGACCACTAATTTACCACTAATTTAATCATCACCATGTCACTACGACCAATTTTCCCTAAAATTTTCCTTACTTGACCACTGCTTGACCACTGCTTGACCACTAATTTACCACTCTTTAATCACCACCATATCATTACAATCACTTTTCCCTAAAATTTTCATCACTTACCCACTGCTTGACCACTACTTGACCACTAATTTACCACTAATTTACCACTAATTTAATCATCACCATGTCACTACGACCAATTTTCCCCTAAAATTTTCCTTACTTGACCACTGCTTGACCACTAATTTACCACTCATTAATCATCACCATATCATTACAATCACTTTTCCCTAAAATTTCCTTACTTGACTACTTGACCCTTACTTGACCACTTGACCACTGGTTGACCAGTGTGTAACTGCGAACACCTCTTATTACATTTATGACCACCCCTATATCACTCCTTACTTGATCACTAATACCCCTTACCACCATACCCATTATAACTTTATAAGATTTCCTTTGTAATCGGTGAATATACCACCCTTTACCTTCACTACTATCACACTGTTCAGATGATAGTAACCATCTCTTACTTCGAGTATAACCACGACCCATCACACCCTTGTTTATACATCACTACACCACGAACAGACACATTATGTCTACACCACCACCATATACCCCTGAGTAGAACGACCCATCACACCCTTGTTCATCACTACCCATACTAATATACGTAACCAAAATAACTTTCCCCCTTCGCTTTCCAGAACCAACTAAACATTTACCTTAATTACTTTTACACCCGTCAAAAAACCCGTTCCCACGAAAAAAACCCGTTCTCACCAAATATTTCACCCGCCCAACTCAAAATATTTCCTTCATAAATCATGCCTCCAGATTCTGGAGCCGAGTCGACAAATTTTACCCATATTTCCTTCATAAACCCTTTCAACCTACCTGTGTAGGCTGAAAGTGGGGTCTGGAATCCATACTATACTACTCATCTGTTTTCTTTTTAGTGAATGTTTCAATGAGTTGTCTTAATGTGTCTAGTGCGGCTTGGACTGTTGGACATGTGTAATAAATGTGATCTTCCGTTTCCTGTATGTTGTGTCTGCAGAGTTGACATGCGGCTATTTGTTTGGATCTGTGTGCTTGTCGTTCCGAAGTGGGCGTCATACTAAAATTCAATCGGTACATAATTTCTCTGGCTTTGGGTTTTATGTGTGAATTGTGAAGGTTAGTGAAAGTGCATGTGTAGTCCTGTATGTAATATTTTTGCCCTCTTTTTATTCTGAGTTGTAGTGGAGGTGCTTGCTGTTTAATCAGGTATTGGTAAACCTGGTGTGTTGTTTGATGTATTAAATGTTAATTTCCTTGGAGTGCTTGTATGCATGTTTTGTAGAATGCGGGTGGTGTACCAAAGTGGTGTGGTGTATTGAGTTGTATTTTATATATTTTTTTTTTACTTTTTTTTTTTTATAAATCTTTTATTGAGTGTTACATTCGTTGCAAAAGTGTATTCTTCGTGTTTTTCAGAGTGATGCATGTGGACGTGTAGGTGACATATGCGCAAAATTACATCTTATACATTTTAACATTTTTACATTGAAATTGTTGTAAGGTGACATTACAAAACAACAGCATGATGATTGCGCACCGTTATTTTTTCCCTGCCACCTTTCTCTCCTGTCGGCCCCAAAACCACTAATACCATCACCACCAATCAGTAATGATGAAACTGGCAATATAAAATGTTTGAACCAATCGGCGAGGGCGGCAGCAGCATCAACAAACAAACAGTGTCAAGATAGTGGGAAAGGGAGGTGTAAACAGTGTCCGGGTTTACAAGGCAGAAAAGGTAGTGGTTGCATTTATAATGTTTGTGTTGTTACATACGTTCTGTGTATTTAGTATTTGTGTAGGTGTATTTACGGAGCGTTGCATGTGGGCGTGTATGTGACGTATGCATATTTTATTCATTGGACATATTTACATGTGAAGGGGGGTAATTAGGGAGAAAGAAAAAACTTTCCAATTTTGTTTCCCTTGCCACCCTCTCACCTATTGGACCCACCATACCAATGCCCTCATTACCACTCTCTGGTAATGATGGTAAAGGCAGGATAAATATTGGAACCAACTGGTGAGAGTATCAGCAAAGGCAAAAACAACCATGAGCAAGGGAGGGGGGCACATGGGAGATGAGGTTATATGTTAATAATGATAACATTAATAACACATAAAACATAGAAAAAAACCCAAATACATCAATAATAATAATGACAAAAAAATAAACCTACTAAGGGTGACAACAGCAATGATAATAACAGCAATGATAATAATAGTTATGATAAGGATCACATTTTCCAAACACGTGATTCCATTTGCTAAAATGATTTTGTTAGGAATGGTGTTAACATAGCATAGCAGGTACATACAATTGCAACCTGCAGTGTTCAATAATAGTAGGAGTAAAAGGAGTTGGTTATCTTTTTCTCCTTGCTTATGTTTTTTTTTTTTGGGGGGGGGGGGGGGGTGGGTCTTAATTGTAAGGGTTCATTCCTTTTTTCCCTTTCCTTTTTTTTTTTTTTTTTTTTTTTTTTTTTTTTGTAAAAAATAAAAATAAACAAGCGTTTGTATTAGCACAAATTTTTACAATCTCATTGGTTTGGTAACCATATGTGATTTTGTATTCATTCATTCAACATGCACTCACATTTTCCTGTTTCTTTCTCGCACTCATGTATACTAAATTTTAGAATCATAAAGAAGAGTACTTGTGTTTACTCTGGAGATATCTGTGATATTTTGTGTTTACAACATAGGAAATTTATCCATTTGCATATTCCATTCCTTGAACACATTTACATGTGAAAGGGGGGTAACAAAGGCAAGGGGAAATCTTTACTTTTTTGTTTCCCTCGCCACACTCTCACTAACTGGTCTCGCTCCACCAATGCCCTCATGACTACTTTGGTAATGATGGCACAGGCAGGATAAATGTTTGAACCAAACAGTGGGGGTAGTAGCAAAGGCAGCAAACCATAAGCAAAGGGGGGCACAGGGGAGATGAAGTTGTAAAATAATAATGATGATATACATAGTACTTATAAAATTAGTGATACTAAGGATAATAAGGTAAATACTGAATACAAAGGAAAGGGGAGGTCTTTACATTTTTGTTTCCCTCGCCACACTCCCACCAATTGGTTCCACTCCGCCAAGCCCCCATTGCCAATCTGTAATGATGGTATAGGCAGAACAAATTTGTTTGAACCAACCAGTGGGGGTAGCAGCAAAGGCAACAAACCATAAGCTAAGGGGGTACAGGGGAGATGAAGTTGTAAAATAATAATGATGATATCAATAATACTTGTAACATTAATGATACTAAGGATAATAAGGTAGATACTGAATACAAGGAAAAGGGGAAATCTTTACATTTTTGTTTCCCTCACTACACTCCCACCAATTGGTTTCACTCCACCAATGCCCTCATGACCACTCTAATGATGGTACAGGCAGGACAAATGTTTGAAACAATTAGTGGGGGTAGTAGCAAAGCAACAAACCTTAAGCAAAGGGGGGAACATGGGAGGTGAAGTTGTAAATTAATAATGATGATATCATTAATACCTATAAAATTAATGATACCAAAGATAATAAGGGTAAGATAAGGATAGTAATAATAGTAATGATAATAATAATAGTAAAATTAATAATAATAATAATAATAATAATAATAATAATAATAATAATAATAATAGATATGATTCTAGATGTGATTCTATTTACTAAAGTGATATTCTTAGTAGTGGTGGTAGTATAGCACAACAAGTGCATTTAAAGCAAACATTCATAAATAGTAATTTGGAATGGAAGGAGTTGGTTTTCTTTTCTCCTTTTTTCTTTTCCCCCTTATCTATAAGGGTTGAAACCATCATTTTGAAGCAAATAAAACAAGCATTTATACTTCCACTATTCTTTACATGAGGGATTTTTCATTGGTCTTTTGACCATATCTGATCTTTTTTAATCATTCACTCACCATTCACTCACAGTTTCTTCTTTCTTTCTCACACTCATGTATACCAAATTTGTAATACAATAAAGAAGAATACATATGATTTACTCTGGAAATATTTGTGATATTTTGTGTGTGTACATAAAGGAAATTAAGTGTGTGTTATATGTGTAGTGCTTGTATCTGGCAAAGTTTCTGCAGGTCCATATAAGTTGTCTGTAGTAAGAAAGTGCTACAAGTTAGTTTTGTATGTATGTGTTTTGCTGTCTTTGGTATAGTGTTGAGAAATATTGCTTTATATATGTCGGTTTGTTTGCCTGTGTGCGTTTGTATGAGGTGTTGGAGTGTTGCGCGTGTGGCACTAAATGTTGGACATGTATAATAAATGTGTTCCTCTGTCTCTTGTGTGTTGTTTCTACATAATTGACATTGTTTGGATATGTATGCTTCTACCTGTGCTGTGGGGGTCATACTGTATAACAGTCTATATGTGATTTCCTTAGCTTTTGGAGTTATGTGTTTGTTGTGTAGGTTTGAAAAGGTGCATGTGAAGTCAGTCATGAAGTTATTATGTCCTCTTTTAATCCTAAGTCTTCATGATGGTGCTTGTTCTCTAACTAAATGTTTGTATATTATGTGTGTTGTTTGCTGTATTAACTGTTCATGTCCTTTTATTGCCTGTATGCATGTCTGATAGAATGTTGGCAGTCTTCCCTGGTAGTGTGCAGTTGCATTGTTAAGAGGTGTGAGATGTTTGATGTTGTGGCCTATGTAGCATAGTGCTAGTCTGTTCTGGGTGTCTGATGATTTTACCTATGTGACTGATTCTAAGTGACAATATTTTTGTCTGGATGTCCTGTAGTGCAATACCCCCTTGTTTCTTGTCTTGTATGAGAGTTTTGTGTTGTATGCTGTGTATTGTGTTGGTGAAGATGAAGCGTCTGATTTGTTTGTTTATGTTTGTGACGGTCTGTTTGGGAGGGCCCAGTACTGTCGCTAAATATATCATTTTGGGTAATATGTATGTGTTGACTATTGTGCTTCTACCAAATATTGTGGATGTCTGGTACCTATACCTGTGTAACATGTCTGTGATCTGTTCGGTCAGTGAGTGCCATGTCTGTCTGTCTGTGTGTTTCTGTTTGGGTTCTTATTTTTAAAAAAAAAACGTTTATTCCATACAAAGCAATGCATATTTACAAGGTGTAATGTGTGTTTCTTTGTTTGTGTATAATACAGAGCGTTGCCGTTTGTTAGTGTTATGTGTCACATGCTTTAATAAAACAAATACATGCATATACAGTTATGATAATATGACATTTATGGCATTGTGCACGTAAAACACATTCTTCGTTTCATGTCCATCTCCGCAAGTGGAATGCATGTTACACCTGTCCATCTCTCTCTCTCTCTCTCTCTCTCTCTCTCTCTCTCTCTCTCTCTCTCTCTCTCTCTCTCTCTCTCTCTCTCTCTCTCTCTCTCTCACACACACACACACACACATTCTGTCTTGATCTATCTCTTGCTTTCTGTAAATAATAGTACATGGATTTCCGTGATCTTGGGCAATAACCTTTACATTTTCATTCTATTTAAATTGTGGCTTCCAAATTTATTTAATATATATATATATATATATATATATATATATATATATATATATATATATATATATATATATATATATATATATATATATATATATATATATATACATTTATTATATACAAAAATGTTTTTTTACATTAGCAAATACAGCGTGTACATTCATATACGTGTGACAACATTATAGTCTTGGCATGGTGTAACTACATACATATTAACTGTTGACGATGATGGTTGAGTAATCGTTCGCTCCCATGCAAGCTAAACCATTTAAAAGAAAGAAAGAAAAGAAACCTTTGACACTTTAGCATTTTCATTCCACTTATGTGTCAACATTATCACTTTTGTTTCCTGAAAATGGTACTTTTGTATGTATCTACAAATTTCGAACCGTTAGACCACGCAGCAAGCATCGCGTTGCTTGAGCGCGTGCGCGAGATAGAGAAAAGGAGAGAGAGAGAGAGAGAGAGAGAGAGAGAGAGAGAGAGAGAGAGAGAGAGAGAGAGAGAGAGAGAGAGAGAGAGAGAGAGAGAGAGAGAGAGAGAGAGAGAGAGAGAGAGAGAGAGAGAGAACAGTTTGAAATTAGCTACACCTGTGGCCTTGGCTGTTTGCGTGTACAAAGAATTTACTTGGGCCGCTAGCTGGACCAGGGCTACCAGGTCAGTACAAAGAATTTACCTGTGCCTGGCTGGGCCAAGGTCAACCCTCGATTGACAAAGAGTACTGACTCACAAAGGGACCCTTCCCCCCCCCCCCCCCCGGTAAGCTATGCGCGGTGTAGACACCAGTAACAAAGAAGGAAACTGTGTATTACCTCCTTGCCGGGCTTGTGGAGATGTTGTTTTCCCCATTTTTTTTTCTAATTGCAAGACTAAATTAAATTAAGGAAATTTACACATTTCAGTCAGGAAAAATAGTAGCTAGTTTGTATTTGAACATTAGTAAAACTAAGCTTCTGTTGTATGTAAGGGAGTTGAAACTTGCCTTGATTCTGCAAGTCCAAACTAATTTTCTGTATTCCGCTAGTGTTTGAAATAGTTTTGTGTGTGTGTCTTCGGATGTTTTAGGAAGAGTGTTAAGAAAGATTGCCTTGTAAATATCTGTTTGTTTGCCTGTGTGTGTTTGTATTATTTGTTGTACAGTTTCCACTGCATCTGTGACTTTTTGACATGTGAAAAATATGTGTTCTTCTGACTCTTTTGTGTTGTTCCTGCATAATTGGCATTTTCCTATTTGTCTGGATCTGAATGCTAATTTGGGTTTATGGGAGCATATTAAAAATCAGTCTGTAAGTTACTTCTTTCGCCTTAGATGTGATGTGTTTGTTGTGTACGTTGGAAAAGGTGGATGTGTAGTCTGACATGAAATATTTTTGTCCTCTTTTGATTCTCAGTTTAAGATATGGTGCTTGTTTACTAACTAATTGTTTGTATATTTCTCGTGTTGTTTCATTTATTAAATGTTCATGTCCTTGTATTGCATGTGTGATAGAAAGATGGCAGTATTGTTTCTTTCTTCTTCTTTTTTTTTTAAAACGTTTATTTCATACAAAGTAATGTATATTTACAAGTTGTAGTGTGTGTTTCTTTTGTTTGTGTATATTACAGACCGCTGCCGTTTGTGTGCCGTTAAGTGTGACATTGTGAATAAAACAAATACATACATATATACAGTTATGATAATATGACATTTATGGCATAGTGCATGTAGATACACATTACTTGCATATGCTTCACTTCCACTTCCGCAAGCGGAATGCATGAAACACCTGTCCATCTCCCCCCCCCCCCCTTCTCTCTCTCTCTCTCTCTCTCTCTCTCTCTCTCTCTCTCTCTCTCACACACACACACACACACAATCTCGTGCTCTCTGGAGACCGCAGTACATTAAATGCCCCGCGCTTGGACAATAAACTTTAAACTATCATTTTCATTAAAATGTGGCTTCTTTGTAATTTCTGGGTCACTTAGCTACTGAGGCGAAGGTCGTTGATGTTGTTGCCTGATGACAAATTACAGGGTGACGCTCTAGTCCATGATACCTTTTGTTTGGGGGACAAGAATCAGGGATTTACTACTAGCAATTAGAGTCCATGGCCTGTCCTCAGGGAGATAATTGGTCCAAAGTTGTGATAGTGTCTGGGTTTCATATACAATCGGAAGGACTTAAAACCTGGCCACTAAAAGCCACCTTAGCTTACTGGGTACTTAAAGGGCTCATTCAGTTTGTTTATACATGGTGGAGCATATTTTTCTTTTGAAACATATCATTACCATATAACATCATTTTAATACTTGACATAGCGCCTTGGTTTAAAGGCTGCTACACGCACGCACGCGCGCACACACAGACACACACAAACACATACACACACACTCATACACATGCGCGTGTAAATTCATGCGCCACACACACACACACACACACACACGCACACACATCTGCATCCTAACACAGACGCATACAAATGTTACTGCCAACGGCACAGACACCCATCCACAATATATTTCATGTTGCACATTCAGATATAATAATGGGAACATTAATAATAATAGTAGCAGTAATAATAATAGTATTATTAATAATAATAATATAATTGTAAGATTATTAATACCATCAATAAAACCACATTTACAGTTGTAGTATCCTTTCTTTAAAACAAGTTATTTGCTTCTTCTGTAATATGTGCTGTCTTAAGCCAAATCGTTTACGAGATTTGCGCTTGTGGGGCTATGATTAGAATGTTTGCGACTTTATGTTGATATAGTTGTTGGACAATGTCTTTGTTGATTGTATAGTGCTTTGTTTCTTAATGTCCATATAAGATTTCTGTACTCTGCCAATAGAACAAGTAGCTTTGTGTGGATGTCTTGTGTGGAGTAAGGAATGGAATTTATCATGATTGCTTTGTAAACATCTGTTCTTTGTTTCGTATGAGTGTTTAGGATGTTTTGTAGGAGATGTCTTGTTGGCATGATTGTGTTGCATTCGTAATATATGTGCTCTTCTGATTCTTGGACGTTCCGTCTATAAAGCTGACACTGTAGTATTTGTTTAGTTATTTTTGCTGTTCTCTCTGTTGTTGGGGTCATGCTGTAAACAAGCCTATATGTAATTTCCTTTGCTTTTGGAGTAATCTGCTTGTTGTGAATATTAGAGAAAATTTCGGTATAATCTTTCATGAAATATCTATGTCCTCTATTAATTCTGAGGTGTACTGGAGTTGCTTGTAATTTAACTAAATGCCTGTAGATTGTATGTGTTTTCTTGTGTAGTAATTTGTCGTGTCCTTTAATGGCTGAAATACATGTTTTGTAGAACGTTGGGAGAGTGCCAAAGTAATGTGAGGATGTATTCCTAATAGGTTTTAAATACGATAGCCTAATTCCAATGTAATAGTGTGCTAAAGGGTGTTTTTCTGGGTGTTGTAGGATTTCATCTACGTGTTTGATCCTAAGTGCTTGTATTTTGGTTGTTATGTCTTGGAGGGCGATACCTCCATCTTTTTTGTCTTGCATGAGTGTAGTATGTTTGATAATGTAGATGGTGCTGCCAAACACAAAGCGTCTAATCTCTTTGTTTATGTTTGTGACAGTCTGACGTGGAGGATCTAGGACTGTGCACAGCTATAGTATTTTTGGAATTATATATGTATTAACAATGGTACTTCTACCAAATATGGTAGTTATTTTGTATTTGTACCTCTGTAACATATCTGTTATTTTCTTCTCTAGATTTTGCCAAGTGTCTTTGTGTGTCTGATTTGGTTGACATGGGAAGACTATTCTGTACACTTTTATCAGATAGTTTGATGTTAAGTCAAATGGAAAATCCGCCTTATTTTTCCATTTGCCTAAGCCCATTATAGTGGATTTTTGGACATTTAATTTTGCCCCACTCCCTTTGCCGAAAAACTAGAACGTCTCCAAAATGATCCGTACAGATTTTTCAGTTGTCGGAAAGAAAATGGTATTGTCCGCATAAGTTGGTTTCTTATTTTCTTTTTTCTTTTTTGTTTTTTTTTAAACGTTTATTTCATACAAGGCAATGTATATTTACAAGGTGCAATGCGTGTTTCTTTGTTTGTGTATATTACAGAGCGTTGCCGTTTGTTAGTGTTATGTCATATGCGTTAATGAAACAAAAACATACATATACAGTTATGATAATGACGTACGCTTTCAGTCATCCCATTCTAACGTGGTTGATGGTAATAGTGATGATAATGGTGATGATAATGATGATGATAATGGTGATGGTAATGGTGATGATAATGACGGAGGCAACAACGACTATGATGTGGTGATGATTCCTTCCCCTGGTTCATTCTAAACCCATCATTCTCACACGCTTATAACCTTCAACACACCACGCGTTCTCTTCCACACCGACAATATATACATTAAATGAAATGTTGGTGTCAAGGTCGAAACGGCAAAAGCCGCCCCACGTTTTACACTGCAGGCAGTCTCATGCAAGCTTAGTTTCCTGTAAGTGAATTCAATATTATTGCTGAATGACAGCCCTCGACTTAATCGCAAGTGCCCAGGATTTGCTTGTGGTGGGGTGGGTTGAGACCAGGAACGCGGTCAACACGGAGGGAGGGAGAGAGAGGGAGCTGGGGAGGGGGAGAGGAGGGGGAGGGATAAAGAGAGAGCGCGTAAACAGATTGGAATTTGTTAAGTTGTCCATTTGCGAATTCATCGTATACATAAATATCCCATTTATTATGTACAAAAACAGGCTTTTACATTGTGAATAGAGAGAGAGAGAGAGAGAGAGAGAGAGAGAGAGAGAGAGAGAGAGAGAGAGAGAGAGAGAGAGAGAGAGAGAGTAAAGAGAATGGAATTTATTAGGTTCACTAAAGAGTTTACCTGAGCTGTTCCGACCGAGGTCAACCTTCGGTCGACAAGACCACTGACTCACAAAGGCCACCGTCCCATTGTTCTGTCTAGGTTGGGCTACAGGACTCAGTAACAAAGAAGGGACATTTATTCAGTTATTTGGCGCTTTGTTCCTCAATAATTGGGTTTAGTGCGGAGTATAGAAATATACTGTGAGAGTGTGTGTTTGAACATGTATGTTATGTAGTGTGAAACTTGATGGGGTTGGCTCTTGTTTATTAATCTGCGAATAGCTGGGCGATTTTTTGTTGAAAAATCTTTGCTAGTGTGTGTGGTTGTATTGTTTGGTGATTGTGGGTGGCCGAGTTTCTACTCGACCATATTACGTTTCTACACTCCGCCAGTGCAACAAGAAGTTTAGTGTGTTTGTCTTTTGTGGCTGTGGGTATTGTATTTTAAAAAATGGCCTTATAAGCGTCAGTTTTCTTGTTTGTGTGTGTTTCTATTAATTGTTGCAGTGCAATCTTAGTGGCTGTGATTGCTGGGCATTCATAGAAGAGATGGTCCTCTGTTTCCTGAATATTGTGTCTACATAATTTGCACGGGGCTATTTGCTTGGATGTTTGTGCAGCTCTCTCTGTTGTCGGGGTCATATTATAAATTAGCCTGTATGTTATTTCTTTGGATTTTGATGTGATATGTTTGTTGTGTAAGTTAGTGAAGGTGCAGCTGTAGTCTTTCATGTGATATTCGTATCCTCTTTTGATTCTCAGGTGTAGTGGTGGGGCTTGTTGTTGTACTAAATATATGTATATCTGCTTGGTTGTCTGTTGTATTAGGTGTTCATTACCTTGAATTGCTTGCATACATGTTCAGTAGAAGTGCGGTAGTGTGCCGTAATAGTGCGGTGTTGTTTTGTCTATTTTCTTAATTCTGTGTAATCTAATTGCAATATAGTATAATGCTAGCGAGTGTTGATCTGGATGATTGATGATGCGTCCTATGTGGTTGATTCTTAATGCTTGTATTTTTGTGTTAAGGTCCTGTAGTGCAACCTCACCTCTAGTCTTCTCTTGTATTAAAGTCTTGTGATTTATACTGTGGATTGTGTTTTTAAAGATGAATTGTCTGATGTGTTTGTTTATGTCTGTGATTGTTTTTTTTTTGTTTTTTTTTTGGGGGGGGGGGGTCTAACACTGTGGCTAAATATAGTATTTTAGGAAAGATGAAGGTGTTTACAATAGTGCTTCGTACAAAAATTGTTGATGTCTTGTATTTGAACCTATGTAGTATGTCTATAATTTGTTTTGTCAGTGATTGCCATGTTCCTGTGTGTGTGTTTCTGGTATTGGATGGAAAAGTGATCCCATAAATCTTCATGTTATCTGTGACTGTTAGATCCGGGGGGAAATCTGCTTTATTCTTCCACTTCCCAAGACCCATTATTTTAGACTTCTGTATGTTTATTTTGGCCCCACTTCCTTCACCAAACTGTCTGAAGGTGTGAAGTATGTTCGTTATGGAAGTGTTGGTTGTAGGGAAGAAAGCGGTGTCATCTGCATAAGCAATTAATTTCCGCTCTCCAGACCCTTGTATAAATGTACCTTTAATGTTAGTGTCCTGTCTAATTGCTTCTAAGAGTGGTTCTAGTGTTAGTACATATAGGACTGGTGATAGTGGATACCCTTGTCTGACAGATCTATTGATTCTGAAGCTGCCAGTGAGTGAATGATTCACCAGTACCTTACTTTCAGGATTTTATACAATATCTCTATCCACTGTCTATAGTACTGTCCTATGTTACAGTGTGCTAGTGTTTTGTGTAAGTATGAGTGTGAGATTCTGTCAAAGGCCTTCTCCTGGTCTAAAGATAAGAGAGAGGATTGACAGTCTTTCTGGTGGGTGTATGTAATGAAATCCCTAATGAAGTGTGTATGTTGGTGTATGTTTCTGTGTTGAATACTGCACTGTTGGTCTGGGTGAATGAGTGATGGCATGAAGTTTTTAATTTTGTTTGCAAGTGATTTTGCTAGAATTTTGTAGTCTGTGTTTAATAAGGAGATGGGTCTATAGTTTTTCAGCTGTGTTTTGTCTGTGTTGTCTTTAGGTATGAGTGTTATATATGACATGTTGCAAGTGTTTGGGAGTTCTTGTTTATGAAAAGCTACTTGGTAGACTTTTAGAAGGAAATTGCCTAGGATAGGAAAGAAGTGTTGGTAGAATTCTACTGTGAGTCCATCTGGTCCTGGTGTTTTGTCTTTTTGCATTTGATTGAGTGCATGTGTTATGTCTGCTAATGTAAGCTCTGTGTCTAGTGTGTCTTTATCTGTGTCTGACAATTTTTTTGTGTATTTTAGGAATCTATTTTGTGTTTGTGTGGTGGCGGGTTCTGCTGTATATAGGTCAGTGTAGTACTGTTGGAATGTTTCTAGTATATGTACTGTCTCTGTTTGTGTGTTTCCTTGCATGTCTGTTATTGCTCCTATTTGTCTGTTGCGTTGAATGTTTTGCTCTAATGCAAGGTGCTGTCTATTGGGACTTTCTTCTGATATGTTAGTAAGTTTAGTTCGAAGGAGTGCACCGCGGAATGTGTGTTGCTGGTGTTGTTCTAATTGTGATTCTAGTGTGTTTAGGTGTGGTGCATTCCTGTCAGTCTGTTTTGTGAGTTGTATTGCTGTCTGTATGATATTTTCTTGTTGTAGTCTGTCTTTATGTAAGATGGATGCTAACTGTTGTGTTCTATACCGTATTGTATTCTTTAGTAAATCCCAAATTTGTGTTATGTTGTCCGTGGGTGTACTATTAGTGTATGTTAGAATAAGTTGTGTCACATGTTGTAAATAACCTGTATGTTAGAGTAAGGAGTTATTGAACTTCCAATGTGATGTTCTTTTTGATGGCCTTGTGTTTGTAGTGTCTGTAGTGATATGTGTTAGTACTGCTTTGTGATCTGTGTATTGTAATGTCTCTTGTAGATGTTTTGTGTGTATTATTTGGTGTGTTGAAGGTGAGTATACTCTATCTAATCTGGCTGATCTATTGTAAGCCCTATTTTTGTGTGTTGTTGCAATGTTATTAGGGTGTCTGTATCGGAAAGCGTCTATTAAATTGTGTGTGTCTAGGGTATTCTTTAGTATATCCAGTTGATGTATTCCACTTCTGTCATTTCTCCTTAATTGTGTCTTGATTTCTGCTTTGCCTGCCCCTACGATATCCAAATCTGAGAGTACAAAATTGAAATCCCCTGCAAGGATAATATTTTGCCCTCTGTATGTTTGTATAAGTAAGGTGTCTAATTCTTGGTATAAGTTTGGTTGATGATTGTAATTTGGTGGTGCATGTATGTTCACTATGGTGTATGCATGTATAGTGTTTTCTACCTGTATTATGGAGATTCGTCCATGGTTATCCGTGTGTGTTTTAATTATGTCCCACCTGTCTGATGTCTGCAGAATAGCTGTTCCTGACCCAATTTTGTGTGTGCCTAAACTAAAGCATGAATGTCTGAGGCCTAGCTGTGTGGTGATATGTTGTGCGAATGTTTTTGAACATATATTTGTTTCTTGTAGTAGTAGAAAATCTGGTTTGTGTTTGTTTATTAGTGTGATAATATGTTGTAATTTTGTACGTATACCACAAATGTTTAAAATAATAATAACTAAATCACTAGTCATTATAATTTAAGTAAAATCAAATGAATGAGATATAATAAGTGTATAGAATCACACGCAAAATTATTATCCTTGTTGAGTACATTTAGGCGAGCAGGTCTGTAGCGTCAAAAGTTTGTGTGGGAGGATCATCTTGTTCCTCGTTCTTATCACTTGAGTCTGTGTCTACGAAGAGAGTGTCTGGTATGCTGTATGTGTCGTCTTCGTCTTGTACTTGTATCTCCTCTTGTTGTTCTTGTTCAGTTTCCTTTGTCTTGCCTATACTATAGTGTCTTTGACTTTTTCTTTCTTTGGCAGCGATAAATCGTCTGTTTCTGTGTCGTCGCTGTGTTTTGACTGTGGTCTTCTGTTAGCCCATGTTCTCTTCTTTGGTTTGCTGACGACTTGAAAACCGCCAGAGTCTTCATTCCTTGGATTTATGTCTTGTGTATTATTTTCTTGTGTGTTATTTTCTTGTGTGTTGATTTGACTGCTGAAGGTTTGTGTCAGTTCAATCTCTCCCTGTGGAGAGGTTTCTCTTTCGAGCGGTGGGAAATCTTCTTGGCTTTGAACACTTATTGCTGCTTCTATTGGTGTCGTCGATTGTCGTCGACTAGGGCATTTATTTGCCCAGTGGTTGTTTTGGCCACACGCTGGACAATCGGTCTTTCTCCCCGGCATCGTGATCAACACTCTGTGGTTATTGTTCGTTATACCGGGAGTGTAGATCCGTATATAATGGGGACCTTCCTTTGTTGGGTTGCAGAGCGCTCCCCACTTGCCAGTCCCATTCTTTATCCTAAAGACCTCAGCCTTGTCGTCTCCTGTAATACTGTGCACCAGTTTTTTAACTCCTTGAGGAGCAATCGTGACAGGTAGCCAGTGGATGGTCAGCCTGTCCCTTTCTTTGTCTAGATGTTGTAGTGATATGTCTATCCCTAGACTTGGTAGAGAAAACTTTTTGCCGTGTATCTTGTCATACACGGCTTTCTGAACCTCTGCTGACAGGTGAAAGTACCACCTAGTGGGAACTTCGAACCTATGCAGGTCCACGACTCCACCAAAAGTTACACCTCCTGGACCAGTTAGGGCACTCATAATAAGTGCAGGTGTTGCTTTAGCAGCCGCCCCGGGACCAGTTATGGAACACACTATCGTTCCGGACTGGTGGAGTAGCTGGACATCGTAGTCATTTATCGAGATCCCGACATCAGTGATATTCGAATACATATTGAAAAATTTGTTGATTCGGGTAATAATTCCGGGGAAATATCCAGAAAATCAAAAACCAACGAATATCACCACAAAATCCGGAAAAAATACACAATTTCACATTGCGGCTTCGTGATTTTTTTTTGATTTTTTTTTCCATATAGAGGGAAGACAGTGATATTTTAAGTTGGTTTCTTAGGACCAAACTTTTTTTTAGGACCAAACTTCTTTTTTTTTTTTTAAACCTTTTATTGTTAAAGTGGTTGCGAATTGTATTGTTCGTGTTTTTACAGAGCGTTGCATGTGGACGTGTAGGTGACATATGCGCAAAAATACAAATATTTTATACATTTAAACATTCCTCCATTGACATTGTTGTAAGGAAATATTTTAAAACAAAAGCGTGATGGTAGTGCGTCGTTATTTTTTCCCCTGCCGCCCCGCTCTCCTGTCAGCTCCAAAACTCCTACCAAGTACCATCACCACCGATCGGTGATGATAAAACATGGCGGTGCAAAACTGTTTACAAACAATCGGTGAGGGTGGCAGCAGGGACAACAATCACAGTATCAAAAATGTGGGAAAGGGGGATGTGACAGTATACGCGTTTACAAAGCCATATATATTAATAGTGATTATAATGATAATAATGCAAATAACAACCAAATACATAAAGGAATAACACTGCTAAGGGTGATAGTGACTGATAGTACTGAACTGTTAGGTACTGATAGACTCAATCTCAATGATAATAATAGTTTTAACATGTGATTCCATGTGCTAAATTGATTATCTTAGGAATGGTGTTTACATGAAATACATCTTATAATAATAAAGACAAAGAATAAAACTACTAAGGGTGATAACAGCAATGCTAAGAAACACAATGATAAAATTAGTTTTGATAATGATCCCATTTTCCAAACATATTGCTAAAATGATTTTCTTAGAAATGGTGTTAAATTATGGCAGGTATATAAATTAACAATTGCATCCTGCACTGTACAATAATATAGTAGGTGTAAAGAGGAGTTGGTTATCTTTTTTTTCCTCCTTGCTTATTTTTTTTATTTTTTACATATACTTGCAACATGCAATGTTCAATAATAGTAGAAGTAAAAGGAGTTGGTTTTCTTTTTCTCCTTGCTTATTTTTTTGTTTGTCTTATTTGTAAGGGTTCATTCATTTTTTTCCCTTCCTTTTTTTTTTTTTTAAAACTTTTTGTTAAAAGTAAACAAGCATTTTAGGACCAATTTTTTTTTTTTTTTTGGTTTGGCGGTCATCCCAGACTAGCTGGTTCCCCGCCTCCCCTGTTTTTGGCGTGGACCCTTAGTCCCACTGTGAGCTATTGCCCACAGTGGTCCACCGGGCCCACATTTAAAGTGATGCTTATGTGAGGTTTTTTTTCTTTTTGGATCACCCGGCCCCCGACCAGACCAGGCGCACTACTGAAAGGAGCAGCAAATGCGTCTGATCTTAGCCAAGGGACCGAGAATGATCATCCCGGCCTCCGACCAGACCAAGCGCACTACTGTCGGGGGGCCAGCAAATACACTTGATCTTAGCCAAAAGGCCGAGAAGCGATCGAACCTCGCCATCGAACCATCCTTAAATGTGACTGTACTGTTGATGTGATAGGAAAGGAAATAGATCACAAACCTAACAACCGCAACTGATGCTCCTAAGTGTACAAGGGACACAAGGGTGTATTGTAAAGTAATGAAATTTTAGGACCAAACGTGGAAAGATTCATACGTTGTGAAGACAAACCAGAGTAACAATGTCACAGCGTCCATTGGTGGATAGTCGTTAACATCGTGCACGGACCTTGCAGTGTTGACACATTGTATATATTGCATTAACAAGTACATTTTATTCATTTTTAGCAGTGAAAGTATTTGTAACTTTAGGATATCAAATTGTTGTGTTAACTGTGAATAGATGGTGTCATTATTTTAAACATTTAACAATTAATGTAACTAATTGCTTCTTTAGAAAAACGTTGGCGAGTTATGTCCCTAGCGAACAATAAAATGAATACTGTATTATGTTCCCGTGAAAAAGAGATATTTGTTTCCCCTTAAATTTCGCTTACCAAGTGCACAGGCCGCCGAGAGCGCGATAGCGAATGGTTAGTCCGTAGATCATGTAATTGAATCCCCACTATTGCTCCAGGGTTGACTCAGCCGAAACTAAGCACCATGAAATGTTCTGGAAAGTAAAGGCGAAGTGTGCGCTATTGACCACATCACCCATTGAGTGCCAATTGTTTTACAAAAATGTGATGTTTTCTTTCACCATATACTCAGTGCCTAAAGAAATGGAAAAGCAGGGTACTTCACTTTTTACCTTTACAACTGCTACTACTACAGTTACCACTATGTCTACTATAGCAACTACTGTCTACTACTGTCTGCAAATATTTAAAATTGTTGTGTTCGTGCATGTCTATATGTAAATTGTGGTATATGCCCAACACAATTTTGGAAAAATCAAAATCACTTTGAGAAAAGGAAACCTTGACAAGCCATGTAACGATTGTCAGATGTCAAGCTGTGTGCTTGTTCTAACACAGTTAACTTGCATGTGTTTGCTGGTATTGTGCCATAGGCTCTTATTATTGTTGATCCCTGTATGGCTATGGCCAGTTTATGTCTGACTTCTTGTGAACAGTCCCCGTGGTTGTTGATTGTGAAGCCAAGATGTTCACAGTTTGTGATGTTTTCAATTTCTCCGTGGGTGGTTGTGATTTTTGTTGGCGTGTAGTTTTGTGTGTGGGTATTTTTTTTTTATATTCAGAAAAATATTGTTATCTTAATTATGGCTTTTGACAAACAGGATTAAATTTACATAACATATACAATTAAATTAGGAGCAAATTAATTCCGCATTTGTTATAAATTTGCAATAGCTCATAAACTTATATATGTTATTGATGAATCTTTAATAAATTCAGCCATTCTGTATACAAGACAAGAATTAGTAGCTTAACATCTAAAGTAGTTGAACATATTAACAAATTTATTTGTCTCAGGAGCGGTCTCGGCTGGCAAAGATTAGTTTCATCTTCGTGCCAGCGGGAGTACAAGGAAATGAGCGGGCTGACGAGCTCGCAGGTGAGACTACGGTGGAGGGCGGACGCGCCATGGACCAGGCTGACATTCTGAATGCTCTACGAGAAGTAAGACTTTTGCGTGAACCAAGTGATGACTGTGAATATACAACCATGGCCAGACTGCGAGAACAGCAAATTAAAAGAGGGGTGGCCAAACAAGAACACTACGCAGGAAGCCAAAGAAGATTGATAAACCAACACAGAACTGGTGTCGTTAGCCGCTACACGCTGCGGAATTTGCTGAGGAGGGGATCCGAGCACTTATGGACTGAATGGTTCGATGTGCAATGAGGATGATCTGTCGAATAACTAACTAATTAACTAACAAATTTATTACTTATGACTATGTGTATACATACATATGGTACTGATCAGTTAGTAATAAAGTTTTCATTAGTGTAAGAATGAGACAACGAGGTGTGACGGGGGATCTGGCCGACGCTCGGCGCTCGGAGGAAAGGCGAGACGGACATATAATCAGATTGCTACTGGAACTATTAGTGTTGGAACTCTTCGCTGGCTGCTGAGGATGGAGACGGAGCGCTTATGGGAATGTCCCGAATGCTGTGATGTCGGTTCCTAAATCAATCAATCAATCATTAGTGTAAGAAAGAAATTAGTGTAATAATAAATTCAGTAGCGGTGAATATTATAAATTAATTATTAATCTTTTGTACATGATAACTTGAAAACTTAGTGGCAGCTGGCAAACTTGATGTATTATGTGGTTGTTTCGGGATTTGAAATTTAAATATTGAGCACAACCCACTACTGGCAACGTTGATCGCATTCTGGTATGAACCTAAGGCCTATCCATCGTCGGTCTATCGTCTATCGGTCTATGAACCTAAGGCCTATCTATCGTCGGTCGCGGCGATTGGGCAATCTTGAGCATAGCCTACGATGGGTAGCGTTGTGATATTCTGTTGTGATAATTTGGTGTATCCAGTGTGTGCCGCGTGGTTGTGCACCCGCTTCACACGCGTGATCCGGGACTGTTTCCGGATCCGGTCAGGGATATGCACTACTGACGAGCTCAAATGAGGGCGAAACTCGAGTATAGTGCTTCCATATTGACGTGGATAGGCCTTAGTAGTGGGTTGTGCTAAATATTTAAACTTGATGTAATCCAAGCCTCTGGTGATCATGTGAGTTTGCGAACCATCATTGTCTGTCAGCATGGCACATGTTTCAAAACATTACCACCTAACAGCATGGCACACGATGATATTGGCAGAAGAGCTTCAATACATAATGTCATGCTTGAATGATAAAATAATTATTTACAAATACAGGTTGCCCCAGGTTTGACACAGAATTCTACATGGTCGACAAGATAAAATTGATCGCTCTTACACTTCTAGTGCGCTGATGGCGAGGCGGGGCATTCAATCCCTACACTAGCATTTATGAGTATGAGTGCTGGTCATTCAGAAAGCAGTGGCAAACTACTGAATGTACTCTTGCCAAGAAGTCACAAACAGCCAAAAAAATGCTGGGGTTGCGACATCCTGTAAAGGATATGCAACTAACTTTTGTTGTAAATTAAAAGTGAAAACATGTCCCGAAGCAGGAACCCGCTGTGACTCTGTGATGTGATAGAACCATCACATGATGTAGGTCTGTGTTGTGATAGAACCATCACATGATGTAGGTCTGTGATGTGATGCGTTACTCCCGAGAATATACGGGGTTACGGCGAAAGCCGTAAACTTTTCGCCAGGGAGAGCGACAGTCACATCAATACATATGTAATTTCTTACTTTCTCAATCTGGATATTTTTCCTAGATACTTTCCAACGAAATCTAGATATTTATGGATGTTGTTTGGGCCGTTTCTAGATATTTTTTGTCAAAAAAAAAGTGGCAACCCTGGCTGAAACAACGCGCGAGATTTTGTACGAGACTTGAACAAACATGGCGGGTTCATTCAAAGTTAGGACTTCTGGAGAACTTTTGACAAGACACACAGATCACGTTGGGTTCCTCTAACAATCCTCTTTCAACTAAAAGAACACCCAGTCGCGGATTTCTTTGTAGTATTATTAAATCTGTCTTCTAGAATTGGTAGCTTTACAGAACTGAATAACTAACACACATTTAGATTTAGACGGCGGCTCGGCTCTTCTTTCAGAGTTTGAAGTTTGTAGAGAAACAAAGCAAGTCTACCGCTAACTCAAAATTAATAAATTAGTTATTACCATACTGATAATCTTTAGTTTACTTACCACCAATGTGTGGGTATTAATAACACTCGGGTCTTTTATTGTCACATTTACAAACCGTTTCTTCTATCAACCACCAGTTAAAGTTTAATATGTAAACATTTCGTGATGGGACGAACCCAGATGAAGGACTCTTTCAGGGGGAAACAAACTAGAAAATGACCATCCATTACTCGTGTTTGTTTTGGAAAATGTGTTCCGTCTGCACCATTCACGATATATCGGGAACAAATTCGTCCAGGAAAATATGTACAATGTAACATAAATTAAATCAGCACCAGTTTCTTGTGGATATATTATAATACCATGCCCACCATGAAGCACAATTGAAGACAACATCAATAATATATGGAATCCTGTAAGGCCTAAGATTTTATACGTCTCTGAGGTACCTATAATTCATTCTGTATTAAGCAACTCATAAACCAAACAAGGCATACAGTTAACTGATGTATTGAATAGAGCATACAGCCAAAGTCCTTTACAGGACGTAGCAGTCAACACCAGCATCTTTCGGCTGTTTGTGATTCCCGGGCAAGTTTATGTTCAGTAGTAGTGCCATTGCTTTATGAACGACTGGCACCCATACCATTTTGTAAAAAAACCAACGGTAGGCGGTCTACTGCCAAATCACCCACAGCTGTGTTTTGAATGCAGTTTGCAGCATTTTGAACTGCGCCCGTAACCCCTTCACCATGGAGCTGAACAACTCAAAAATAGAAAACAAAAACCACATACTCTAACACCTCATACATTGTGAGAAGAATATAGCAAACAAAGAATATAGTCTATTAACTCATACACTGATCAAAGCATACAGTTGTTCATTTCATACACTGATCAAATCATACAGTTGTTCAACTCATACACTGATCAAAGCATACAGTTGTTAAACTCATACACTGGTTAAAGCATACAGTTGTTCAACTCATACACTGGTTAAAGCATACAGTTGTTCAACTTATACGCTGATCAAAGCATACAGTTGTTCATTTCATACACTGATCAAAGTATACAGTTGTTCAACTCATACACCAATCAAAGCATACAGTTGTTCAACTCATACACTGATCAAAGCATACAGTTGTTCAACTCATATACCAATCAAAGCATACAGTTGTTCAACCCATTCACTGATCAAAGCATACAGTTGTTCATTTCATACACTGATCAAAGCATACAGTTCAACCCATACACTGATCAAAGCATACAGTTGTTCAACCCATTCACTGATCAAAGCATACAGTTGTTCAACTCATACACTGATCAGAGCATACAGTTGTTCAACTCATACACTGATCAAAGCATACAGTTGTTCAACCCATTCACTGATCAAAGATACAGTTGTTCAACGCATACACTGATCAAAGCATACAGTTGTTCAACGCATACACTGATCAAAGCATACAGTTGTTCAACTTATACGCTGATCAAAGCATACAGTTGTTCATTTCATACACTGATCAAAGTATACAGTTGTTCAACTCATACACCAATCAAAGCATACAGTTGTTCAACTCATACACTGATCAAAGCATACAGTTGTTCAACTCATATACCAATCAAAGCATACAGTTGTTCAACCCATTCACTGATCAAAGCATACAGTTGTTCAACGCATACACTGATCAAAGCATACAGTTGTTCAACCCATACACTGATCAAAGCATACAGTTGTTCAACCCATTCACTGATCAAAGCATACAGTTGTTCAACTCATACACTGATCAGAGCATACAGTTGTTCAACTCATACACTGATCAAAGCATACAGTTGTTCAACTCATACTCTGGTTAAAGCATACAGTTGTTCAACTCATACTCTGGTTAAAGCATACAGTTGTTCAACTTATACGCTGATCAAAGCAGAGAGAGTGAGAGCTAACACATTTCTTGATTTAAATTGTGACAGGTAGCAAGCAAAATATTTACCAGAACTGGAAAGAGTAGCTGAAAACGGAGCACATCTTCAGAAGATAAACGATCGAGTGAATCATGCGTCTGCCAAAGTGGATAAGCTCAAGGGAAGCAACAAGGCAACAAAAGCGTTTGCCTGTGCCAAGTACCCAGCAGACAACCAGCTAGAGCCATACAGGACCACATTTGCCAGTTAGTTAGTTAGTTAGTTAGTTAGTCATAGTTCCAACCTCATAGCAACGGGTTGTCCCCATTATGCTCTGTTCCTGTGCCAGTGAATATCGCACAAAATGCTCCCCGCTGCCCAATGTGAAAAGTGGAAAAGATAAGAGTCTCGACAAACAACAGCCCGCACAGATATACTGTGCATAATGCCGCCGCCAGAATTTGCCAATACTGATGGGCTGCGGGAAATTAAACACTCACTACAAGGTACTGGACTGTTTTACTGTTAGTGATATTTCACTCTTAGTGGCATGTCCTTTACAGAATGTTGCAGTCAACCCCAGCATTTATACCCCTTGAGTATACTCCCCTTTATCCTGTGATAGTGGATTGGACATATAGTTCTCAGATGGGCAGAAAAGTGGGAGGACCCATATTAATATTGTACATGTTAAAAATCCATTGGCATTTGGAAATAGACAAAAAATCAGACCAAAAAGCTCCTGTTGAGGCTAAATTCCAAAATTACAAAAACCTACTCACAGAAGGCTATTTATAGCTTCTATGATTCTAGTATACACACATTTGGATCTTCACCACTGCTATTGAATTTGTGCATTGTGCAGATACTCCTTGTATGATCTACGAGAGGTTACTGGAGCATTTATCTACAATGAAAGTGATCTTTGACTATATACTCATGTGAGGAAATGCAACCTAAAGACTAAATGGCTTGGCAAGGCAGACCAGGCTCTAAACCTTGGTCGACAACTGGTCTAGGATGAAAGTTCCGACAGGCGGACAGTTAGAGCATTTCTCTGCTGATGTGGCAGTGTCTGCAGCTTGTCTTGTTCCAGACGCATTGGTGTTAACTTTCCTCTGGAGTAAACTAGGCAGGCCGAGAGAGGGATCATGCTACATGGGCAACACATAATTTGTAAATTCAGCCCAGGCTTTGTGCTTTAGAGGTATAACTCCATTTTACAAACTATCATCTGTCAAAACAGCCAGGTCCCAGTCATGATCCTCGACTAAAACTAAATGTCAACTTGAATAACAAAGGATGTTTCAAATTATTGGATTCTTTATTACAGGTTCTCTGAGAGAAGAGCTTTTGTTTCCTTGCCCTTTCAGTCCTGATCGATGGGTCAGCAGAATTCGGTCAACATCCCAGTAGAGGGCAGCAATGACATTGGCAATGGTAATCTATAACACTTGTTTTTATTCTTCTTATTCTTTCGCCTTCTCTTCTTTGTTTTCTTCCATCTCTTTCTCTTCTTCTTCTTCCTCTCCTTCTCAGTCTTCTCCTTCTTCTTTTCCTTCATCTTCTCTTCCTCTGCCTTCTCCTTTTTTTTGTCTTCTCCTTTTCTTTGTTCGTCATATATTTTTGTTTTGAATACTTGCATTGTGCCTGTTTACAGCAGAGCTGCAATAGTTACGCCTTTTGGCCAACACATCCTACTTCTTCCCGTCATTTATTAACAGAGCTATCCAGAGGACACTGGTCTAGCACTGTGCCATGGTAGCACACCGGTGTTTCACAGGTATAGATGTCATTGATGGATGTATCTTTCAAAGGTATAGATGTCATTTAACGATGTATCTTTCAAAGGTATAGATGTCATTTAAAAATAGTTAGTTAGTTAGTCGCAGTTCCAACTTCACAGCTACGGGTCGTCCTCATTATGCTCCGTTCCTGTGCCAGTGAATATCACACAAAACGCTCCCGACTGCCCAATATGAAAAGTGGAAAAGACAGGAGTCTCGACAAACAACAGCCCGCACAAATACACTGTGCATAATGCCGCCACCAGAATGTCAACACACCAGTCCCCCACAAAACACCCAGTTCATCTCTGATGGAATCGGCTGTCATTTTCCTATCTGAATGTTTCCTAGATGTTCACCCACACAGTCCACGAAAATACATTTCATCGCTGATGGCAGTGGCAGTCAACCAGAAGCCCAGCAGCCACGCATTTCTGCATAAGGCAAAAACCGGTCAACTCTGGGACATAGCCACCTGCCATCACTCCGAACATGCAGTCACGTTCCAAAAAACCTCAGGCAGATTCAAAAGCATTTCACACGAAACTCACTGCTCACAGTGTCGCGCCACGCACTCAGTAGCAGGGCGACGGAACCATCATGCGTCCTGTAGCCTACCACGCATGTCATTTAAAGATGCATCTTTCAAAGGTATAGATGTCATTTAAAGATGCATCTTTCAAAGTTATAAATATCATTTAAAGATGCATCTTACCCTGTTATAAATATCATTTGAAAATTCCCCTTCTATGTCATAGATTTAATTCAAAGTTACTTTCCCAGAAGCAAATGGCTGAGAATAGGGACTTAATTCTAATTTTCAATAAAGCAAGCGATTTATTGTACATAATAAAGCATTGGAAGCTGATCATAGCAGCAGAAGAAAAAGAATAAGGAAGAAGGGATGCACATGTAAATGAGTAAAATGTTTCTTGTATTTTCTCAACAGAGATTGATCTTGAAGAAGAAATTTGTGAGCCAGCACCTGAAGGCAACACCGAGGCTACACTTGACCTAAACACACCTGAGGTGCCAGAGGAGATGGAGCTTCCCAAGGAGGAGGAAGTAATACCAATAAACCCGCACAAACTTGTAGAAAATGCCATCAAGGTGATGCCACTATCATCAGCTGTTTTCATTAGCACACTGTTTTTGGCAACCGATTCTCTTTTACCGTCAGCTGATGATGGCAGTTATGTTTTCAAGCTGTTTTATACACTGACTGTGTTTTATAAACTATCTTTTAAATGTCTGTTTTTAAAGATAAATCTTTCATCTACTATCTTTGTGAGAGTCACGGTAGTGCAGCGTTGAGCATTCTTGCCTGGCTTGCCTTCATGGTGCGGATTTGTTAAAATTTGACATGGGCTTCATGTCCTCTCATGTCCAATGTGTCTGCAGTGTCCTGTGTCCATTTCCCTGCCAGTTGACCATTACCTCTTCTCGCCAGAATCATGCCCTCCATTATGTTCCCCCCCCCCCTTCCCGCTCACTTTGATCTTGAGTGTAGTCCACACTGGATTGATGTTTACATGTGGGCTAGCTTTCCCTATTACCAGTGTCCCTCCCCATCACTCTGACTTCTGAGATGCTTGTAGTTTACGTCCCCTAATCAAGGATGAGAAGTCAGCATTTTAGTCCAATTGACTAGTATAGGGTTTGAACCCCTACCTTGCCATCAGCATGCCAGAAGTGTAAGAGCAAGAGCTCTTATCGATATGACCAACGCTACCTTCATTGTAGCCTTTAATTTGGCTAAAGCAGTTCAGTTCCTGAGACATGAGGGTGTTTATGAGTCAGGTTCTTCTGTGTTCAGATCTTGTAGTTCCCTGTCTGAGACATGAGGGTGTTTATGAGCCAGTGTTCTTCTGTGTTCAGATCTCGTAGTTCCCTGTCTGAGACATGAGGGTGTTTATGTGCCTGTGTTATTCTATGTTCAGATCTCGTAGTTCCCTGTCTGAGACATGAGGGTGTTTATGAGCCAGTGTTCTTCTATGTTCAGATCTCGTAGTTCCCTGTCTGAGACATGAGGGTGTTTATGTGCCTGTGTTATTCTATGTTCAGATCTCGTAGTTCCCTGTCTGAGACACGAGGGTGTTTATGGGCCAGTGTTCTTCTATGTTCAGATCTCGTAGTTCCCTGTCTGAGACATGAGGTTGTTTATGTGCCAGGTTTCTTCTATGTTCAGATCTCGTAGTTCCCTGTCTGAGACATGAGGGTGTTTATGGGCCAGTGTTCTTCTATGTTCAGATCTCGTAGTTCACTGTCTGAGACATGAGGGTGTTTATGTGCCTGTGTTATTCTATGTTCAGATCTCGTAGTTCCCTGTCTGAGACATGAGGGTGTTTATGTGCCTGTGTTATTCTATGTTCAGATCTCGTAGTTCCCTGTCTGAGACATGAGGGTGTTTATGAGCCAGGTTTCTTCTATGTTCAGATCTCATAGTTCCCTGTCTGAGACATGAGGGTGTTTATGAGCCAGTGTTCTTCTATGTTCAGATCTCATAGTTCCCTGTCTGAGACATGAGGGTGTTTATGAGCCAGGTTTCTTCTATGTTCAGATCTCTTAGTTCCCTGTCTGAGACATGAGGGTGTTTATGGGCCAGGTTTCTTCTATGTTCAGATCTCGTAGTTCCCTGTCTGAGACATGAGGGTGTTTATGGGCCAGGTTTCTTCTATGTTCAGATCTCGTAGTTCCCTGTCTGAGACATGAGGGTGTTTATGAGCCAGGTTCTTCTATGTTCATATCTCGTAGTTCTCTGTCTGAGACATGAGGGTGTTTATGAGCCAGGTTTCTCCTATGTTCAGATCTTGTAGTTCTCTGTCTGAGACATGGGTGTTTATAGGCCAGGTTTCTCCTATGTTCATATCTCGTAGTTCCCTGCCTGAGACATGAGGGTGTTTATGGACCAGTGTTCTTCTATGTTCAGATCTCGTAGTTCTCTGTCTGAGACATGAGGGTGTTTATGAGCCAGTGTTCTTCTATGTTCAGATCTCGTAGATGTTGTTATTTTGCTGTTTCTTGGTCCACAATATCATAATAACATTTGTGTAACATGTAAGTTCCATAGTCCAGATCTGTTCTTTAATGGTTGTGAAATGGTCAGTGACTCACATCTGTATCTTGTTACAGAATGTTCTCAAATAGATTGCTTTCATTTGTTTGCTGGTATTGTACAGTATGTTCTTAATACTGTTCCACCTCTGCATTGCCACGGTGAACATGCAGGTGACCTGTGACAATAAGCACATTATACAGAAATGTAGCTAACAGCAAAGTTAAGGCACTCTTTTCATTTATTGTTTTAAGTTAACAGCAATTGAGGTAACTGTTCATAATGTGTTTTAAGTTAACATCAAAGTGAGGTAACTCCATGTATATGTTTAAGCTAACAGTGAATAGAAGTAAATCTGCTTAAATGTTGTTGAAGCTAATAACAAAGGTAGGCAACTCTAACAGCAAAGTGAAGTAACTCCTTGTACGTTGTTCAAATTAACAGCAAAGTACAATAACTCTGCATTGGATTGCCAGCACCAGACATCAGTATCACTGTATTGTGAAGTGTGGATAGGAGCAGCATTGGATTGCCAAGATCAGACTACAGCATTGGATTGCCAAGATCAGACAACAGCATAGGATTGCTAAGATCAAACAACTGCGTGGGATTGCCAGAAGTTGACAGCAGCAGACTGGATTGCCAAGAGTAAACAGCCACAGCATAAACAGCAACCTATTATCCAAACATGTCAGGTTAAATGGTAAAGTAAGTAAAGAACCCCTTGTACACACCATTAGGCACATCAGGCATATGGGGATAGACCCATATTTTTATAGAGCAGCTGGCACTGACTGGGTGATGTTTACAGTGTCACTTTGGCTGTCTTTACTTCCAAGGACATCCTTGGCACCCATTTTAGGCTGAGGTGATCTGGGAGACCAGTTCAATTGTTTTAAAATCTGAATTCGCTCAGCTGCGTATTGGACCCACGACATGCGGATGAGCAGACAAGTGTCTAACCACTAGGCCACCAAGACTCCCCAGGTTAAACAGGACAGGTAATTTAAGGTAGAGACTGGTGACCAGACTGTTTGGGTTTTGGCGCTAGGACCATATTTACTTGACCGAATGGCCTTTACAGGTGATGTCATACTAGGCTAGCTGCCTGAACTCCCAGAACTTTCCCCAGGCTGGTTGGATCCCCGAGCCATGATGTCACGATAAAGTCCCCTGTCCCAAGGAGGACTTGAACCCAGGCCTGTCCAGATGACAGGCAATGTCACTAGTCATCATACAGCTGCAGTGTACTGCTCATAAATAAAACATTCTGACTTTCAGCAAAGGCTATTTTCATCAACAGCACAAGAAAGTGTTTGCAATCACTGGAGGCTACGCAAGCGTACGTCACAGCTTGCGAAGGCGAGGCTGGGTCGAGAAGTTCTTCAATGTCCCGCTGTCTATGAAGAAAACACCCATGATCATTGGCCAGAAATATGCTGGTGATATCTCGGAGGTCTTGCACGGCGATGATGAAAACTGTGACAACGACTTCTATGATGATAAAAATGATGACATTGGCAGTAAGTTACTTTCTCATATATGAACAAGTGAATGATATTAACTCTGTAACTAGCTTCCTTGCCTGCCAGCCCAGTGGTCAGGCGTTCGAATCCTCTTTGAGGCGAATATTTTTGACATTGACCGCATCTTCCAGGTTGATCTAGCCCAAAATGGGCACCAGCAAATTTTCTGGAAAGCAAAGGCGGCCAGTATGACCACGTTATCATCAAAGTGATTAGGCTACAAATATAGGACTAGCACCATGTCCTCAATATGTGTAATGGCGTGAAACAAAAAAAAGTTGCTTAAAAGTCGATAGGGTCGACTTCATTGCACCGGGTTTGATCCCATATGGCTCGGTCTCTTTCCGCAGCGCGGAAAGCGTTGCACAAAGCACGAACTCCGTAGCTCTGGCGACGACCCACAGGAGTCTCCGAAAAATTTAATTCGTGAACCGAAGGACGCGGCCCGGAATCGAACCCACAACCTTCGGAGCCCGAGTTAAACGGCTTGACCACTTCACCACAGAAACTCCCACAGAGACACAGAGAATGGCGTGAAACAGGTGCCTTTAGTTTTACTTTACCCAGCAGCCCCTGATACAACAGAAGGACAACCCGGTGTTCCTGTTACATACTACCAGAAGAAACAAGAATGATGAAAGCAATCAGACAGCCACAACACCAGTTTAAGATGATTGTCACTTTATGGACAGACCAGAACAAAGCATTATTCTGTGCCTCAGAACAGGACACAATAGTTTATGCAACCACATGTATACAAAATTTAAGATTGGGGAATCAACCATGTGCACGTGTGGATTTGCACTGCCCAAAATACAGAATATCTAGGCAAGACTTCTGGTCTAGAGAAATGACAGTGGAAGATAAACCTTAGCTGAGTGAACTAAAAAACAAGACGTGAAGTTCATACAAGAGACAGTATTGCAGATATAGACACATTCCACAGCAGAGACAACATTGCAGATATAGACACATTTCATACAAGAGACACCACTGCAGATATAGACACATGTCATACAAGAGACAACATTGCAGATATAGACACATTTCATACAAGGGACAACATTGCAGATATAGACACATTTCATACAAGGGACAACATTGCAGATATAGACACATTTCATACAAGAGACAACATTTCAGTTGTTATAGACAAATTTCCATACAAGAGAAAAAATTGCAGATATAGACAAATTTCATGCAAGAGACAACATTGCAGACATAGACAAATTTCATACAAGAGACAACATTGCAATATAGACACATTTCATACACGACACACCATTGCAGATATAGACAAATTTCATACAAGAGAACATTTCATTTATAGACAAATTTCAAGGGAATGAAAGGAGAATCCCTAAAACGTTGAACTGTCTATGTCTTAGCATTTGGTACTTTAGCTCACTTAGTCCAAGTTATTATTTGTATCTTGTATGTGCTGGACATTTGTTTCTTCGCCGTATTTGGGCCCAGTTATTTGTTTAACTCCTTGTGACACAGACATGCATTCATTAAAATTAATAACAACATAAGATAGAAAGAGTTAAGGTCAGAATCTGATTGTGGAGTTGCCACTGATCATGTTTAGTATGTAATGAGTTAATGAACCCGTTAACATGCATTCAATCAATCAATCCACAATGAAGGTTGGCTGCAATGGATCTCCAACACTGTCTCTCGCCCTGACTGTATATTCTGTCAGACTGATGTTCATCCGTCTCTTGATTTTATCTACCCACTTGTATCATTGCCTACCTCTTGCTCGTTTGCCATCAATCTTGCCCTCTAGTATGGTTTTTATAAGCATTCAGGCATGTTGGATAGTTGGTACTATCACATATTCTTGAGACCAATCAGCACTTACAGGCTGATGTGGTCAACTATGTCCCCAGACATTTCCGGGTACCCATTTCAGACTCGGTCAACCTGTGAACCCTGGCAAATTGTAAAAATCCACCCCGGTGCATATTCTAATATATTTTGGAAAAAACAAAACACATTTAAGCGAATTCCGAACGACAGTAGATTAGAATTATTAGTTAAAACTGTCTTTCAGAGGGTTTGTAGCCAGCAAACCAACCATAGCATCCCATAATTCCCCCAGCTTTTAGGAATTTTATTGTCAGCTGATTCAAACCAACCATAACATCTCATAATGTCTCCTGCTTTTAGGCATTTTATTGTCAGAAGACTCCAACCAAAAAACCAATGAGCAAGTCCTACAAGAGGCAATTTAAAACTGTAAACTGATTAATGAAATTAGATGTAGACCGTCAAAGTTTTTCGGACACATTATGTGAAGAAATAAATTGGAGAACTGGCAAGAATGAGGGGAAAAGAACAAGAGGAAGGCAGAGAAGTAAATATCTGGATGGCTTGGCCACGTGAAATGGTCTAGATAAGAACACAGAGCTGATCCACGACTCTGGAGATCGTGTGAGATGGCGAAACATGACCACTCACGCTTATTGGCATGGCACATGATGATGATGAGACTCGAACCCAATGCCTTGGGGGAATGTGATGTTATAACTGCTCAGGCCTTCATGTGGTAAGTGACTTCTTCCCCCACACAATGCCTTCTACCTCCAGCAGTTCTGATATTGAATGAAGTGTATTTTTAAACAAACTAGATAGGATCACAACAACAAGTCATAATGATGTATCCGTACACATGTGTCGAGTTTATCTTTCAGATGATCAACCCAAGATCCCACCTTGGGAGGAGGCTGGTGGTATATACGGAGAGATGGTATGTACAATGATGTAAATGTGTTGATGTGCTTCTGTGTTACTATCCCCCATAAGGGAAACTAAGAATTGTTACACTATATAGTCTACCATGTGTGTTGTCCAAAACAATGAATGTGAATGGATAACTCGGCGGATGAATATACAAAAATACACAGTCAAACATTTATTGATGAAAGCAATATAAAGTTGAAAAAGTTTGCCCGTATTTGTGCATTTTTTATTAATCCGTCGAGCTTCTCAGCTTCGCAGTCTTGTTTGGTGTTTATTTTGCATTCCATCATAAGCTCGGCAGCAACAAACCGCTTTTATCAATGCCATGAATGTTGTAAAAGGTGACAAAGGATTGTTGACATGAGACAGGCTACCTCCGTCATTAGAAAGCTCTAGATGCTAAATCCAGTCAACCATCCACAGATCAATATATAGGGGTTGTCGCTTGAGATACGGAGTTCATGCTTTGTGTGACTGCATCCGCAGGCCGCTCTGCAGAAAGATACCAAGCCATTTGGAATAAAATCCGGTGCAATGAATTTGATCCTCTTTTAAACACTTTTTTTTTAATCGCTGATGAAAGCTTGTTGCTGCAATGTCCTTTATTGTCTAAAATTGTGATTTGTAAAGCTGTTTTATACTTGATGTGTTTATATTGTTTACATGTTCACAATTTTACTGCACTTTAACCAGTTTTATTCACACAATAAAGAGATGTTTGTTTGGTATTGACAATAAACAGATTTTTGTCTGGTAATGAGAAGAAAATAGATTAGTGTCTGACATTGACAATAGAGGATTTATGACTGAAATTGACAGTAAAGATATTTATGTCTGATATTGACAACAATTACAACTGTTTTCTTTTTCTTCTTCTTTCGTCTGAAATTTTTCTTTTCGATGTAATTGCGTTGTGCCTGTTTACAGCAGAGCTGCGATATTTGCGTCTTTCGGCCAACACATATGACTTCTTCAGGCATTTGTTGACCAGGTCTACCTCCCCAGGTGCAACTGGTCATGGATTGAAGCTCCAACAGGCTGACAGTTAGAGCTGACCCAGAGCTTCTCCAACTGGTCTTGTTCCAGATTTATTGGTGTTACCTTTCCTCTGGAGTAAACTAGGCCAGCCGAGAGAGGGATCTTGTTCCAGATGTATGGCGTTACCTTTCCTCTGGAGTAAACTAGGTCGGCCGAGAGAGGGATCATGCTGTATGAGCAACAATTCAGCCTAGACATTGTGCTATTGAGAGGTTATGCCTTATTTTTGAAACACAATGTAACAAGTTATCGTCTGTAAAGATGGGAAGGTGCCATTAGTATCAACAAAGACATTTCTGTCTCACACTTTCATAAGAGTATTCTGGACAACCTGTCATCATGATGTGGACAGATGTCAGCACATGAATTGCTGCACTCTGCTGGAGATCGGGGGCTGTGCAGAACCGACACCAATTGACAAGGACAAAGCATTTGATGCATTGATAATGATGATATCTGACAATGACAAAGATGTTTATGTCTGACGTTGACATATCACAAATTACCAATGTCATTTTGACAGCACTATACTTACGCATGCATGTATGTTCCCAGTCCCGAATGCTACACAATGTGAACCCCTCGCTGTTCTGGGTGTTGAAGCGAGACACCAATGATTACAGTTTCCTCGCCAGAAGACAGATGGTCAACCACTTTAATAACGTTGCCTGCTTCACCACCAAGGTAACATTGTAGTAACATAACGTATGTAATCACATAATGGAGGGGTATATGCCTGGGAAGAAAGGAAGAGGAAGGCCAAAGAGAAGATGGGTGAGTGTGTGGCAGATAATCTCCAGATGGGTGTATCGGACACGGGACATCTTGCTTGTGATCAAGAAGTTTGCAATGGGAGCGAGGTTCTGCAAAGGACGTGCTACTGAATGAATGGATGGATGACATAATGCCCATATTGTTTATCAGAATGTCATCCCATTTTGTGTGTGCTTGATCGCTAGCTTTGAACTCAAGCATAGTCCATACACAGACTACTACCTCTAGTGCATTGGACTGATGTTTGCCTGTAGATTAGCTTTCCCTATTACCAGCGTCCCTCGCCATCAGGCGAACCCATTCCAACTTCTGAGGTACTTGTAATTTATGTCCCTAAGTCAAGGACAAGAAGCCACAATTTTAGTCTAACTGACCAATGTAGGGGTTTAACCCTCTACGTTGGCATCAGCGCACCGGATGTTTCAGAACAAGTGCTCTTATTGATTCTGCCAGGCTGACCTCCATTTTAATCCAGTAAATGCTACAGAAAGGTTCTCAGAATATCGAGGACCAGGAAGAAGAAAAATACTGAAATTATGTCAGATCTGAACATCAAAGAAAATTGGTTCATAAACGGTGTATGTCTCATAACCTGACAGATTTCTGGCCTCATTAAACGTCTCGCCAGGTGCACACTGCAGAGTTCTACATCATATGAAGTGAATCAACGAATTATACTTTAGCTTAAAGTTGCTTAAAAGTCGACAGGGTCAACCTCATTGCACCAGGATTTTATCATATGGCTCAGTCTCTTTCCACAGCGCAGAAAGCGTCGCACAAAGCACACACTCTGTAGCTCCAGCGATGACCCACAGGATTCTCAGAAAAAATACACTTGTGAACCGAAGGATGCGGCCCGGAATCGAACCTACAACTTTTGGAGCGCGAGTCAGACGGTTTGACCACTTTGCCACAGAGACTCCCAACTTGAATGTGGATTAATAGTTATCACCATGGTAATTGCACATTTAAAACGAAGTCTTTCTCTCTGCACAAAATTTGCAACTATACATGCCAGGCCATAAATCCTGCAACCATTGTTAGTGGCTTTGATGTTTAAATTCACTAAGGGAATACATTCTTTTGAATATGTTTGTCAAAAGTATCTCTTGATCTCTCCAGAATTATTTTGCTTAATGTTATCACATAAACTGATAATAACATTATTCCTCTATAATGTTTGCACCTCTGCAGATCCCCTTTGGCAGCTTCACTAAGTATCCTTATCTCCAGTCAATTGGTATTTCTTCAGTCTTCAGAATTTGCTAAGTAATTTGTGCAGTAATGTTGGAATACTATATGGACCAAGAGCTTTCCCATCTTGCAGAATTTTGATGGCTTCACTAATTTCTTCTTTAGATAGTTTCTCAGAGTTGAAATTCAGCTCCATTTCTGAAGGTTACGTGTCTGGAGGGTCTTTTAGAACTGGTAATATCAGAAATTCCTCAGAGTTTTCAGCCAATCTTTATTATTGGTAGGAGCTTTCATTGCAAGTTTGGAAAATAATTCCTAATGGTTACTTAGAACCAATTTTAATGTATGGCTCTGAAGCAAACAGATGTGTCATTTTGTAGATAATGATGAAAATACCTGAACAGGCTGAATTTGTAATCTGAATGTTTTGAAAGGAACTGACATAAAGATAAAAAATCACAAGCATCAGTACGAGGTGGTCAACATTTGTTACCACATTCTGAGAAGAGAAAAAAAAAATTGTAACACATTGTAGTAACTGAAAAGATTTATGGAAAAAGAGCTTAGGAAAACAGGGAAGATTATTGGCAGCCTTTCATCACCACTTGGGAAAACATCAGCGCATGAGTTGACGCATTCTGTCGCAGATCACAAGATGTGGAGGTTCATGATCATCTATGCCAGCTGGCAAGGCATTTGATGGCAGTGGTAATTCTTTAACTTTGTACTTGTCACACTGATCTTTCTCTCCAGGCTGGGCTGTGCACCAATCTGAAAAACGTGATGTGGTTTACAAACGTGGATGCTGATACCTTCTTTCCACGCTGTTACCTTCTTAGTAATGATGACGAGAAGAAAGCTTTTATAGGTAAAACTTTCTGCATTTTTCTTTCACGCATGCTATTTTTTATCAGTTAAACTGTATTTGCATTTTTCTTTAAGCACACTCATCATCATCATTATCATCATCATCATCATCTCTTCATCATCATCATCATCATTATTATCATCATCATCACCATAAGCCATGTCGATAAGCGTGGGCGGTCATGTTTCGCTTTCTCACAAATCAGCAGAGTCATGTATCAGCTGTGTTCATGTCTCTACCATACCAAGTGGCCAAGTTATCCAGGTATTTACTTCTCTCCCTTCCCCTTGTTCTTTTCCCCTCAATCTTGCCAGTTGTCACCAAGTTCTCCAATTTATTTCTTCTCATAACATGTCCCAAAAATTGTTATTGTCTATGCGTAATTTCTCTAATCAATTTACGGTTTTCATTTGTTTCTTGTAGGACTTGGTCATTGGTTTTGCCGTCTGTCCATGATATTCTTTGCATTTTCCTCAAAAACCACATTTCAACAGCCATTAAGTGTTTTTCATCTTGTCTGCTCATTGTCCATGCTTCACATCCATACACAAGTACAGGTTCTATGTAGCACCTCAACACTCTTTTTCACATTGAAATTGACATCTTTTTATTGCTCAGTATGTTTTCCATCTTACAAAATGTGACAAGGAACAATGCCTGCAGATATACCTATTGTGGCAAGATAACATTGTCTGCAGATATACTTAATATGACAAGATATACTTACTGTGACAAGAGAACAATGTCTGCAGATATACTTAATGTGACAAGATATACTTAATGTGACAAGATATGCAGATATACTTAATGTGACAAGGTATGCAGATATACTTAATGTGACAAAATAATAATGTGTGCAGATATACTTAATGTGACAAGATATGCAGATATAATTAATGTGACAAGATATGCAGATATATTTAATGTCACAAAATATGCAGATATACTTAATGTCACAAGATATACTTACTGTGACAAGAGAACAATGTGTGCAGATATACTTAATTTGACAAGATATACTTAATGTGACAAGATATGTAGATATACTTAATTTGACAAGATATACTTAATGTGATAAGATATGCAGATATACTTAATGTGACAAGATATGCAGATATACTTAATGTGACAAAATAACAATGTGTGCAGATATACTTAATGTGACAAGTTATACTTAATGTGACAAGAGAACAATGGGTGCAGATATACTTAATGTGACGAGATATGCTTAATGTAAAAAAATAACAATGTCTGCAGATATACTTAATGTGACAAGAGAACAATGTTTGGAGATATACAATAATGTCTGCATATATATGTAATGTGACGAGATGTACTTAATGTGACAAGATAACAATAGAAAATGTCTTTAATACGATAAACTCTCATATTGACATTTGCTGGCAGATGACTTCCGTATAACAGCCTGTATGAACATTGTGAAGGAGGCAGTCTACCAACATTACAGGTCCATGCAGCTGGCTCAAAGACCCGACGGCGATACTGAGGTCAGTTTCGCCGCTATCATCTCTTGTTGTCACCTCAACAAAATCCTTCTGACAGTCACCATAACTGGCAGATGATGTTGTAGTGATAATCAAATTGTCATAGTTATAATCTCCGTCTGTCAGATCTGAGCTGCGGTCAGGTAGTGCTAAACACTTGTCTGCCAGCCTGGGGACATGGGTTTGAGTTCACATCATGGCGGAGGTTAAACATTGGTCTGGGCTGCCAGATGGCCCCAGCCTCCCAGATGGACCCAGCCTCCCAGATGGACCCAGCCTCCCAGGTGGACCCTGCCTGACATGGGAGCCAGGAAATGTCTTGGGAAGTGAAGGTGGCCTGGCTGGTAATGACTAGGTCGACCCTCAACTGCCAGTTTGTCCATCAAAATATATGTCTAGTATCATATGCCAGATAGTGGCCAGGCTGGTAATGACTACCTCGACTGCCAGTTTGTCCATCAAAATATATGTCTAGTATCATATGCCAGATAGTGGCCAGGCTGGTAATGACTACCTCAACTGCCAGTTTGTCCATCAAAATATATGTCTAGCATCATATGCCAGATAGTGGCCAGGCTGGTAATGACTACCTCGACTGCCAGTTTGTCCATCAAAATATATGTCTAGTATCATATGCTAGATAATGGCTGGGCTAGATAATAGTCGACCCTCGACTGCCAGTTTGTCCATCAAAATATATGTCTAGTATCATATGCTAGATAATGGCTGGGCTAGATAATGGTCGACCCTCGACTGCCAGTTTGTCCATCAAAATATATGTCTAGTATCATATGCTAGATAATGGCTGGGCTAGATAATGGTCGACCCTTGACTGCCAGTTTGTCCATCAAAGTATATGTCTAGCATCATATGCCAGATAGTAGCCAGGCTGGTAGTGACTGGGTCGACACTGGACTGCCAGTGTGTCCATCAAAATATATGTCTAGTATCATATGCCAGATAATGGCCGGGCTAGATAATGGCCGGGCTGGTAGTGACTGCCTCGACTGCTAGTTGGTCCATCAAAATATATGTCTAATATCAAATGCCTGACATGCCAAGAGGCATGTAAAAAGAGTCCTTTATTTTTTTTCAATGTACTCATGTTTGACTAAGGGGTCATGCAAAAAACAACTAAAAACACTAAACAGATAGCACAACAAGAAATGCAAAACAGATAAAAACAATACAAAACGGAGGGGAAAAAAACCCACAAAACAGACTAAACAAACACAAAACAGTTAATACAACAAAAACAAACAAACAAACAATAGAATAACAAAACCCGGGAAGGTTAACCTGGTCAACAAATGCCCGCAGAAGTCGGATGTGTCGGCCTAACGGCGCAAGAACGCAGCTCTGCTGTAAACAGGCACAACGCAATCACGTAAAAAAAAAAACTCCGGATGAACGAAGAAGAAGAAGAAGAATAACAAAACACACAAAACAACTAAACAAAAAAAGAAAGACAAAAAACTCAAAACAGATAAAACAAAAAAGAAACCAAAAAATAAATAAATAAATTAAAAAAACAAAAAAAAAGAAAAAAGAACACAACAGTGATTTAAAAAAAGATAAAGCAATAAAAAAGGCACAGTAAAACAAACAAGACATCAACAACAACAAAACAGATGAAAAATAAAAGACAACATAAAACAAACAAAACAGATTTTAAAAAACACTTTGTTTTTACATATCCTTTACAGGACATCGCTGTCAACACCAGCATCTTTCAGCTGATTGTTGATTTCTTGGCAAGATTACGCTCAGTAGTTTGCCATTGCTCACATACCCCGTAAGTTACAGATGCGATTCGAACCACTGCTGATTCTCACCGTCATCACGTTACCCACGAGAGTAAACGAGATTACAGAGAAAAGTCATAACCTCTAAGCCACGAAGCTGGCAAAAGAAACACTACAAAACAATAAACAAAAAACCTATAAAATAACACAAAAAAAACAAAACAGATAACACAAAAACACAAAACAACAAGACAAAATAACAAACCAGATAAAACAACAAAAACAGACACAAAACAGATAAAACACCCTCCACAATCCAATCTAATAAAAATGAGGAACAGAAATCTCACCAGATAGAAACAGACAATAGGGAAGGTAGTTTATTTCCCATTTCATTATAATATGTATGCATGTGTATGTGGGTATATCTATTATGTGTGAGTGATGTGTATGTGTGTACTTTGCTTATGTATGAATGAGGATTTATTGCTGTGAGAGAGAGATAATGTGTGTCTGTGTGTAAATGTTTGTTTGTGTGATTGTGAGTGGATATATGTGTATGCGAGGGGGTTTGTATTTTTGTGTTATTGAATGGGTGTATAAATGCGAATTTGTGTAAATGATGTATGTATGTATGTATGTATGAATGTGTAAGTAGGTATCTATGTATGTGTTTATACATGTTCGTGTCTGTGTGCCGCCTGCCTGCCTTGTAATATTGTAATCTGCATTGGTTATGCTCACAGCATTAATTTGACATGTTATTTCTATGCGAATGTAACATGCATGATAGATAATTGATGTACAAAAGATGAGTGGTTGGAAGGGCTGAATGTAAGACATGCCTGTGTGCCTAATTTGTGACCTTTTAAAAATAAAGTTTGTTTGTTCGTTTTTGACCTTGTATATGTGAGATCCAGTCACTTCCCACCTCTGACAGTGTCAACTATTGGAATACCCGATACCTGACACTATAGTAAGATTATCCTCATCTGTCTCTTGTTGTTTTCTTTCAACCACGTTGAAGTCATGTGACAGCCAACAGCAAGGATCCAACGTCGATGCGTGCTCCGTGTCTAGCAGTGATGCCATTCAGAAATCCCCTGACAGAGAGCTGTCTTCAGAGCCAGATAAGAGTCCATGTAAGTGGATTGTTTTTATGTCTTGTTTCTTTTTCAAACGGATCTACTTCTAAATTGTTCATTTGTTGTTGTTGTATAAACTCAGTCGTTGTAGTTGCTGGCTTTTATATGACATGAAGAATTTGTGGAATTGTTATGGCTGTGTTTCCATCCTGGCATGAGGTAGGCAAACTGGCAAGGGATCAGTAATCTGTTTGCTGGGCTGTGATGAGAGCAGTTTTCTGTCAAGGACCTGGTGCGTCATCATAATGATGGTATTGTATTGCTACAGTGGGAACCACCAAGGCATCTTTCAGTTCTGGCCTTGTATGGACTACACTTGAGTTCAAAGCACTAGAAGTGGTAGCACGTGTGAACTACGCTTGAGTTCACAGCACTTCTAGTGTTACTACTTCTAGTGTTACTACTTCTAGTGTTACTACTTCTAGTGTTACTACTTCTAGTGTTACTACTTCTAGTGTTACTACTTCTAGTGTTACTACTTCTAGTGTTACTACTTCTAGTGTTACTACTTCTAGTGTTACTACTTCTAGTGTTACTACTTCTAGTGTTACTACTTCTAGTGTTACTACTTCTAGTGTTACTACTTCTAGTGTTACTACTTCTAGTGTTACTACTTCTAGTGTTACTACTTCTAGTGTTACTACTTCTAGTGTTACTACTTCTAGTGTTACTACTTCTAGTGTTACTACTTCTAGTGTTACTACTTCTAGTGGTTTGAACTCAAGCGTTGTCCGTACACTTGCTACTACTTCTAGTACACTGGACTGATTACCTTTCCCTATTACCAGTGTCCCAGTGTCCCAGTGTCCCAGTGTCCCAGTGTCCCAGTGTCCCAGTGTCCCAGTGTCCCTCGCATCAGGCGAACCCAGTCTGACTTCATTGGCACTTAGAGTGTTCTTTGTGACCCAGATTTATGGGGTGTTCTTATGCCAAGTATTTCTGTCAATATTTGTGTGACTGTGAGAGAGATAGAGTTGGGTTTATATTCCCATAATTATAATCATTAAGAAGTATGCACTGGTTTTGTTTGTTTGTGTGTATAATTTAATCATCTTGTTCTTGTCCCGGTGATACAGACTTGGGTTGAAACATTCACCTGTGTTTTTAATATATTTTATTTGTAATCCGTCGAGCTTCATTGTCATTTTGTATCCTTTTCATACAATTGTTGGTTAGTTAGTTAGTTATTTATCATGTTTTTATCCTCACCAACATGAAGTGCCAGAAAATGTGACACCAGCAACACTGAAAATGAAGAAGAAGAAGAGGAAACAGAAGAAGCAACCTGTGGTGCCCACACATGTGTTAGAGATGGCGATTGTCCAGTGTGAGAAGCTCCTGGCCTGTAAAACACACGAGGATCTGGACACACCGGCTAATGTAAGCAGCATTAAGTGCCACTTTCTTTTAGTTGTATTCTAGATAACGTGTGTGAAATACAACAAAAGTGAAAGATTCATTTCAGGCACTGGGTATTTAGTGCTGGTGCCATGTTTGTACAGACTAATGAGGTCAGTATCATCCTGTCTGCCTTTATTTCCTAGAACAAGGTTGTTGCATCATCTCCTCTCTTAGAGATTAGCATGGCTGAATAGATAAGAACACACGTTCTCAAACATTCAATGTGCTGATGACGAGGTAAGGGGTTCAACCCCATCACCAGACAGTTGGACTGAAATTTTGACTTCTTGTCCTTGACTTGAGGACGTAAATTACAAGTACCTCTGAAGTTGGAGTGAGTTCATCTGATGGTGAGGGACTCTGGTAATAGAGAAAGCTAATCTGCGTGCAAATTTCAGTCCATTGCTAATAGAAGTAGGGTGTATGGACTATACTTGAGTTTAAAAAGCGAGCAAGCGCCAAAAAAATCACCTCTCTCCTTGTTCTTCTTTCACCTCCTCCACCTCCTCCCTTCTTCTTCTTCATCTTCTTCATCTTCTTGTTCTTCTTTCACCTCCTCCTCCTCCCTTCATCTTCTTCATCTTCTTGTTCTTCTTTCACCTCCTCCTCCTCCCTTCTTCTTCTTCATCTTCTTGTTCTTCTTTCACCTCCTCCTCCTCCCTTCTTCTTCTTCATCTTCTTGTTCTTCTTTCACCTCCTCCTTTCTTCTTCTTCATCTTCTTGTGCTGATGGAGGGTGGGTGATATGTGTGGGTGGGTGAGGTGTGTGTATGAGTGGGTGGGTGGGAAGGGGATGTGTCTCATAACATGGTAATATACATTGTTTATGTTTTCAACATCCATTTGACAATGTTTTTTTCCTATGTGAATGTATCATGCACTATTGATGAATGAAAGATAAGTGATTGGAAGGGCCGAATGTACGACGGGCCCGTGTGCCCAATTTGTAATCCTTTGAAAATGAAGAATTCAATTCAACTGAAAGAAGAACAAGAAGAAGAAGTGAGGAGGAAGAGGAGGTGAAAGAAGGACAAGAAGTTGAAGAAGAAGGGAGGAGGAGGAGGAGGTGAAAGAAGAACAAGAAGTTGAAGAATCCAATCAGTTCAATTCAATTCAACTTTATCTTCTTCTTCTTCTTTCACCTCCTCCTCCTCCCTTCTTCTTCATCTTCTTGTCCTTTATGCCTCTCATCCTATCTCTTCTGGAAACCCCAGTATTCTTTCTCAAGCTTTCATATCACATGTAACAAGTTGTCTCTCGATGAAATCGATGCATGAGGGTGTTGTATATCGTATTGTTTCTGTTTCTCATTCTATCTCTTCTCGAATCCCCAATAGCCTTTCGTCTCTTATGAGCTGAATTTCCTGTTGTGGTATTTTGATAGGGACCAGGACTGACAGTGAAAACAGCGTACTAGAAGAAAATACTGTTTATCATTTATCACTTGACTTACATCGTAATCTTTGGGTGTAAAATACTAATTATCATTTGTTAGTTGACTTTCATCGTAATTTGTAGAGTTTGAGTGACAGTTGATAAGTCACTGTATTGGTCTTTTGGCATCATGTCTCTCTCTGACCGTCAAATCTTCTGGCCTCTGAAAGTACTGCCTGGATTGAACACTGCCTGGATTGAACACTGCCTGGATTGAACACTGCCTGGATTGAACACTGCCTGGATTGAACACTGCCTGGATTGAACAATGCCTGGATTGAACAATGCCTGGATTGAACAATGCCTGGATTGAACAATGCCTGGATTGAACAATGCCTGGATTGAACAATGCCTGGATTGAACAATGCCTGGATTGAACAATGCCTGGATTGAACAATGCCTGGATTGAACAATGCCTGGATTGAACAATGCCTGGATTGAACAATGCCTGGATTGAACAATGCCTGGATTGAACAATGCCTGGATTGAACAATGCCCGGATTGAACAATGCCCGGATTGAACACTGCCCGGATTGAACACTGCCCGGATTGAACAATGCCTGGATTGAACAATGCCTGGATTGAACAATGCCCGGATTGAACAATGCCTGGATTGAACACTGCCCGGATTGAACAATGCCTGGATTGAACAATAAGACTTGTTTTGTGTGTGTTATATATATTTGAGTCTTGTGCATTCAGTTATTTGCAGTTGGGGCCCATAATAAGTGCATTTGCTTACTAACAGAGTGGGTTTGAGATCCAACCCCCCACAGATACTTGCTGCTGATGTTTGGTCCCCATTAGTAGGGGCCTTGAAAAAAAACAGTTAGTTGCATATCTTTTACATGACATCGCAATCAACACCAGCATTATTTGGCTGTTTTTACGTTCAGTAGTGTGCTATTACTTTATGGACAGCTGACATTTATTTCATACCATCACAATCAATGCAAGACGATGTATGTGGCATGGCCGAATGGATAAGAACGCGTGTTCTTAAATACCGGACAGTTGGACTAAAATGTTGACCTATCGACCTTGACTTGGGGATGTTAAATTACAAGTACCTCTGAAGTCATAGTGGGTTTGCCTGATGGTGAGGGACACTGTTAATAAGGAAAGCTAATCCACATGCAAAATTCAGTCCAGCACTACTAGAAGTAATGTGTATGGACTACGCTTGAGATCAAAGCGAGCGAACACAAAATAGCAAATAAACAAAGAACAAAAAAATGAAAAGCGATCTGCTTCCAAATCGTCTGTGGTTGATTTCAAATCCTCAACTTTATATGTCAAGGAATTGAGTCACACGCGTTCACTGCCTCTGACACGGGCTGTGTGAAATAGCAACATGTAAATAATTTAGGATGTTTACATGCCAAGCCTTCTCGGATAAAGGTAGAAAACTAAGAGACTTGCGTGCATCTTGCACCTGTTACAAATTCTTCAGTAGCTGGAAATTAAAAACAGAGCTGGTTGAACAGGCCGCTTCTCGGGCAAAATTTTTCGTCAGCAAACACTGCCCACAACAGAATATATGTTTGCTTTTGATATACATACAGTTGAATTCTTGTGCTAAAGAATTTGTGCACTGTGCAATGGTTTTCCTTTGTTATCTATGGGAGGGGAATGGAGCACTTATGGAGAAATAGATGTGTAATAAAAGTGTTACTTTTCAAACCAACCCAAATTAAACATGTACAGACATTACTCTAAGTTACGTTTTAGCTTACTTACTTGTTAACTTGACTTTGCTGCGAACTTGACTTTGTCCTCAGATTGGAGTTCTGACAGAGGAGGAGTGGGATGATCTCATCAAGTGGAGCTATCAGTTAATACAGTATGATGAAAACACTGACCAGATTGTGTACTGTTTGTTAGTAAAGTGGTTGTGTCGTTTGGCTTGTTAATAGCCAACCTGGCCAGTTGAATATGGCACAGTCAGACATTTCAGTATCCTACTGCTGAAAATAAAAATATCATTCAAAAAGTCACTTGGTTGACCACAGGGTGACGATTACCTGTTGTACAGGATGGGGCAAGTTACTACATGCTTGTATGGTGCCAAACGAGCAAGCAGACAGATTGTTTCGGGCCTGCACTCCTCTGAGGGGTATTTGTGCTAATTGTCAGTACTTGAGAGGAGTGGCTGGCTGAGTGGCTAGAATACCTGATTCTTCTTCTGGAGACCCGGCTTTAAATCCTCGGTAAGGTGTGGAGTTGTTTTCTGTCGGGGGCAAAAAGAAAACAGTTCGCGGTAACTGCACTAGCCAGGCGGCCTTAATTCCTCAGGCTCAAGTGCCCCCCCCCCCCACCCCACCCCTGAGGAATCAGGGACTGGTGATCCCACCCCATGGAACACTAGCTGCAAACTGCAACAATCAGGGACAAGTCTATGAAGGGCATGGCATGAATTGGGTGAGAGCCTGTGTTTCACTGCCAGGTGAAAAGCCGTAGAAGAAGATGTATGTTTGGGGTATGCTACTATACACAATTTTCAATTTATTCTGAGGTCTTGAAACATGTTGGTTTTGTAAAATATAGCAATACTATATACTGTTCTTTATGACTTGATGAAACAATCCTATATGTCAAACTCTCCATGGAGAGTTTTTCCATGGTTAAAATTTTTTAATATTCCCAGTTTAATCATGTATGGTTTCATTAGAGTCTGAAACAAGACATGTGTGTTACACTGTAACAGTATGACAGGCTGCTACTGTTTACTGCAATGTCGCATGTTTGTCTTTGTGGCAGTCTTGACAATCATCATCACTATCAAGTGCCTGTCTGACTGGCATGGGTGATCACGTTTCTCCAACAGCAAGTATCAGCTTGTGAGCTGAAACCTGTGTGCTTGACAAGCTGACCAATTCCACTGTCTGTATTTGACTATTTGTTGACTTCTTCATCTTCTTCTTCTGCCTTTCATCTCGCTGGAACGCAGGCTCACAACAGACTCATGCAAAGCTCATTGTAGACAAGCTCATGGTAGACACGCTCATGGTAGACATGCTCATTGTAGACACACTCATGGTAGACACGCTCATTGTAGACACGCTCATGGTAGACATGCTCATTGTAGACAAACTCATTGTATACAAGCTCATGCTTGGCTGGTTTTGCAGTTGAAGTTTTCTAGATGACCCGGGAGCCAGTCTGACACCAACCCTCCTTAGTGCCCTGCTATGACAGGTTAGAGTCTTGAGGGCTTCTAGTGACACTGAGCGTTTGCTGGTTTACTCACTAGAACAAAAAGTTGCATTGCTGAAGTTTGGTTAAGATTTGAAAAAAAAGATCAGGGAGTCAGCATGGCTGAATGGATAAGAACACCTGTTCTTAAACATCCGGTGTACTGATGTCAAAGTAGCGGGTTCAGCCCCTACACTGGTCAGTTGGACCAAAATGTTGACTTCTTGTCCTTGACTTGGGGACGTAAATTACAAGTACTTCTGAAGTCGGAGTGGGTTCGCCTCATGTCAAGGGACACTGGTAATAGGGAAAGCTAATCCACACGCAAAAATCAGTCCAGTGTACCAGAAGTGGTAGCATGTATATGAACTACGCTTTGGTTCAAAGTAATGAGCACAAAAACACACCAAAAATCAGATAAATCAAGTCCCCTGAATGCTGTTCTGAGTTGAAGAGCCACAACACAACAAGCATCTTTGTCATGGTGAACAAAGAACATGAGAATACATGACTATCTTGTACTCATTGCAGTTTTCTGATCTCCAGGGAGGAGGGTCACTTCTACAGCATCCCCATCAGTCTGATGGCACAATGCGAAAGCCTGCTGGAGCGTTTACCCAACTACTTCCCCCAGTTTGAGATGAGCGGCACACACAATGTGTGGATTGTCAAGCCTGGAGCCAAGTCTCGAGGCCGGGGTAGGGTGACGTTCTGTGATCTTCATGGTAGTTTATTGATGGGGCAAATGTTGCCATGGCATTTTGTCCTGACACCTCTTCCTCCAATTGTCTCTGTTTTATTATCATCATCATGTCGCTAGCATACACCTCTTCCTCCTGTTTTCTCTGTTTTATCACCCGTTTCCTTTGATGTTCACATCTGGTAGATTGTCAGTATTTTCTTCTTCTGTGTCCACGGTACTTTGATGTTCACATCTGGTAGATTGTCAGTATTTTCTTCTTCTGTGTCCACGGTACTTTGATGTTCACACCTGGTAGATTGTCAGTATTTTCTTCTTCTGTGTCCACGGTACTTTGATGTTCACACCTGGTAGATTGTCAGTATTTTCTTCTTCTGTGTCCACGGTACTTTGATGTTCACACCTGGTAGATTGTCAGTATTTTCTTCTTCTGTGTCCACGGTACTTTGATGTTCACATCTGGTAGATTGTCAGTATTTTCTTCTTCTGTGTCCACGGTACTTTGATGTTCACACCTGGTAGATTGTCAGTATTTTCTTCTTCTGTGTCCACGGTACTTTGATGTTCACACCTGGTAGATTGTCAGTATTTTCTTCTTCTGTGTCCACGGTACTTTAATGTTCACATCTGGTAGATTGTCAGTATTTTCTTCTTCTGTGTCCACGGTACTTTGATGTTCACATCTGGTAGATTGTCAGTATTTTCTTCTTCTGTGTCCACGGTACTTTAATGTTCACATCTGGTAGATTGTCAGTATTTTCTTCTGTGTCCACGGTACTTTAATGTTCACATCTGGTAGATTGTCAGTATTTTCTTCTTCTGTGTCCACGGTACTTTAATGTTCACATCTGGTAGATTGTCAGTATTTTCTTCTTCTGTGTCCACGGTACTTTGAACACACCCTAATCCTGTTGATACTGGAGCCACGATATTACAAATTTGTAACATTTGAAATTTCTGCATTGGTGATTGTGAAGTTGTGGTTGACATATACGTTTGTGTGAGTAAATATAGCTACATAGATTTCAGTTCACATTGTTAATAAATAACATGCCATCTCCACAATCAGGGTTTGCTGCACTTGATTTCTTTCAGACATGTCTGAGAATTATCTGGGAAGGAGAGGAAGGGAAATGGCCACTATACATCATAATGTCATGGCCTAGTATATGTGAGGCCTCACATTTCACACCCCGGTGGAAGTCTCTACAATGGGAATACCATTACTTTCATGTCTTTGAATGTCCTATCTCACTTTTTGGTTTGTTATTAAGTGTCCCTGTCACCTAAACACTTGTCTTCCTGCACGTCACAATTTAATATATGCACGGTGTGTGATGGGAAATATGTTTGACAGACTGTTAGCGTTGGGCTCCATGGCGAAGGGGTTACGGATGCGGTTTGTGATAGTCATACAATAGTATGAGTGCCGGTCGTTCAGAAAGCAATGGCAAACTACTTGCCAAGTCATCAACAATAGCAAAATATCCTGGTGTTGACTGCAAACGTCCTGTAAAGGATAAGCAACTAACTTAAAACTGTTAGACATAAAGCAGACTCTAGGCTTAAGGAACATCAGAGCGACAGCTCACAACATACAGACAATACTGTGACTACCTGTTTTAATTCGTCCGATCATAAAGTTGCCAATACTATATGTGTAACCATCAATAAACCATGTTATTCAGACAGTTCCATCAGACGTAATATGAAAGGTCATTTTATTGCCACTGTGGACTGTTTATCCAGTGTGAATTAAATCAGTTGACAATGCCTCAAGTTTAACATAATTGTTATAAATATTCAATATTCTTCTTTTCTTTATAGCGTTTTTTCTCCATCTGTAATTACACTATTGTTTATTTAAAGTTTCTTACTTTCTGAATTAATAATTGTGTAGATATTTTTGCTCACACCAATGGGATACGAAGGGGCTGTATTTTCTGTGGTGACATCTTTCTTAATCACTTTATAAAAGTTTATATCTGGCTGTCCACTCATATCCAGTTATATGCACATCTACTAGTCAGCAAACAAGAAATATTTTGATTGCAGCAGGATTTGCTAAAGTAAAATGGAACAAAAAAGGTACGTTGAGATCACTTGCTCAAACAAGCACAAACTCAAATACATGCCTTCTTGAAAAGATGCCAGGCCATTGAAAATAAATCACAGACAACATAAATAATTAACCCCACTTGTGAGTGAATGGGGAAATATGTTTAGAAAATATATGTAAAATATAGCATGGAAACAGAGCATACATTAAATGATGTCACAAATGGCCAACATCTTGGTTACAGTCATCTCAGGTCAAAATCATCCAAATATGACTCATAACAACATGATAAAGTAGCTACACATTGTCAAAGAATGTTTCGAGCCAAAATAGCCGAGCTATTAGCCATCTTAGAACTCACGGCTCCATACTTTCAACCCCACTGGATGAAATGAATGGTCATCATCATTCTTGATGGACAAACAACACACACAGTTATGTTAGTCAACGAACAGAGTGTTGCAAACTCTACAAACAGAGTGTTGCAATCTCTACAAACACTGGTTACTCTTCTGTCAGGTTAGAAGCAGAGATCTCAAAACTGACACTTTCTAGGTTAAAAACAGGGATATCACTGCTGACACATTTCTAGGTTAGAAATAGAGATTCCACTCCTGACACATTTCATGATATAGGCAGGGATCTCACTGCTGACACATTTCATGATATAGATAGGGATCTCACTGCTGACACATTTCATGCTGACACATTTCATGATATAGATAGGGATCTCACTGCTGACACATTTCATGATATAGATAGGGATCTCACTGCTGACACATTTCATGATATAGATAGGGATCTCACTGCTGACACATTTCATGCTGACACATTTCATGATATAGATAGGGATCTCACTGCTGACACGTTTCATGATATAGATAGGGATCTCACTGCTGACACATTTCATGATATAGATAGGGATCTCACTGCTGACACATTTCATGATATAGATAGGGATCTCACTGCTGACACATTTCATGATATAGATAGGGATCTCACTGCTGACACATTTCATGATATAGATAGGGATCTCACTGCTGACACATTTCATGATATAGATAGGGATCTCACTGCTGACACATTTCATGATATAGATAGGGATTTCACTGTCGACACATTTCATGATATAGATAGGGATCTCACTGCTGACACATTTCTAGGTTTTTAACTGGGACCTAACTTCTGAAAAATTTCTATGTGATCTAAGAGTCATTGTATGTTTATTGCCAGGAATAAAATGCTATGAAAAGCTGAATGATATACTTGCACTAGTGTCCAGTCTGGCATCGAAAATCGAAGGCAAATACGTTGTGCAGAAGTATATAGGTATGATTGTAATTACTTTTAACCTTATTTTCGCTGTTACTGAACATTAACCCTGTTCTTTTCTGCACAATATTAACTCTTTTAGAGTGTGTTATTGTCTCTTCCTCCCAAATCTCATCTGAATTTGGGTCCTCATACATTTTAAATTTGGTCAAAACATACTAGAGAAATCACAATATACAAAACACTGATCAGACCAGTTGTGCTGTATGGCTCTGAAACCTGGAGTACAACGAAAGGAGATGAAACCTTGTTACAAACCTTTGAGAACAAAATTTTAAGACGCATCTTTGGACCCATTAGATATACACAAAGTGGAGAGTGGAAAAGAAGAAGTAACAAAGACATTTATGATCTGTTTAAGTCCCCGCTAATCACTGGTATCATGAAGGCTAATAGACTACAATGGCTGGGGCATATAGAAAGAATGGAAGATAATAGGGAAACAAAACTCGCTTACACTCAGGAAATAAATGACCGTAGACCCCGAGGTAGACCAAGAAGACTGTGGAGAGATAATACATATACAGACCTACATGCACCTGGAATCAACGACTGGCAAGAGAAGGTCCACCAGAGAGACAAATGGAGACGGATTGTATCTGCAGCAAAGAACCTCAATGGCTCGGAACGCTAAAGAAGAAGAAGAAGATACTAGAGAAATCTGTCTTCTGCAGCTGCCGTCTCCACTGTGTATTAAGCTCTTTAAAAGTCATGCACCGTGGCATTTATTTGCTCTTGTGGGCATTTGCTGCAAAAACCTCCTGCAGCTGGTTTGGTCGCCCAGCAACTGAGTTAAATGCGTGGAGTGACACTGTGAGCTGTGGATGTAATGTGGAATGCTTCTACCTCTCTCCGTGTTTGTTTGTATTGTGAACTGCACTTTAGAAAAATGGCGGACGGCTGGTTGCTGAACTAGCTGGGTTTGCCTTATGCAGTAATGTGTGTGCGACTGCTGGTTTTCTAATGACTGTCGCTTCCATCGATGATGATTTGTAATTTTAGTGGCGGACTGTTGTGTTGGCATTCAGGCAGTGGCCTTATGCATGTATGCCTGTGCATGCTGTTGTGGTTTGTCGGGACTGCTGTCTATTCCACTTTTCACATGGAGCAGTGAGTAGCATTTTGTGTGATATTTCCTGGCACAGGAACAGAGCATTATGGGGTAACACTTTGCCATGAAGTTGGAACCAAGACTAACTAATCTTCTGGGACTGTACCTAAACATAAACTGAATTCTTTAACTTTTGGATGACCTCTTGCTATGTTTCCAATGTATCTCAGAATTAAAGCTTTCTGTGGGCCACTGGCTTGTGGTAATCCTGTTGTGTGACCAAGCCATCCAACTTACTGTTTTCTTATTTATATAATATTAGTGCTGTCCCAACTTGCTTTCTGGTGTCAGCTTCTTCATGATCATATCTTTTGTCTTTGAGTAAATGAACAAAAACAGAAAGTGAAATTGTCCCAAGAACACAATCACAAGTAACAAAATGGAACGACAGAACGAACGAACGAACAAACAAACAAACTTTATTTTGAAAGGGTAACAAATTGGGCACGCAGGCCCGTCTTACATTCGGCCCTTTCGATCACTCATCTTTCATTCATCAAATGTGCATGTTACATTAACATAGGGGAAAAAACATTGTCAAATGGATTTTGTAAGCATAAACAATGCATATTACGCATGGTACATTCACATAGGGGGAAAAAAAATTTTGTCAAATGAAAGTTGTTAACATAAACAGTGCATATTGCAATGTTGTGAGACACATCCCCCACCCACCCACACATACCTCCACGCACTCACACAGACTCAGGCAAACATACATGCCGCCACCTACCTAGAAGTTGGGGCTAGAACTTTTCTGTTTCATCTTTATCATTTCCATTTTTGTTTTTGTCTGCTGATGAAGTCTTTCTAGCTGCAGTATCCATTCTGTCACATGTGATTGTGTTCTTGTGGAGCTTACTTATTCCATTTTCTGTTTTGTAAAATTTGCCCATTGTATTTTTAAAGCTTTACTTCAGTTCAACTTATTTCATGTCTCAGACATTGATGATTGCACTTTTAGACGAGTCCTCATGATAAACTTGATTCAACTTATTTCATGTCTCAGACATTGATGATTGCACTGTTGGATGAGTTCTCATGATAAACTTGATTCAACTTATTTCATATCTCAGACATTGATGATTGCACTGTTAGACAAGTTTTCTTGATAAACTTGATTCAAGTTATTTCATATCTCAGACATTGATGATTGCACTGTTGGATGAGTTCTCATGATAAACTTGATTCAACTTATTTCATGTCTCAGACATTGATGATTGCACTGTTAGACAAGTTCTCTTGATAAACTTGATTCAACTTATTTCATGTCTCAGACATTGATGATTGCACAGTTAGAGGAGTTTCATGATAAACTTGATTCATGTTATTTCATGTCACAGACATTGATGATTGCACTGTTGGACGAGATCTCATGATAAACTTGTTTCAAGTTATTTCATGTCTCAGACATTGATGATTGCACTGTTGGACGAGATCTCATGATAAACTTGATTCAAGTTATTTCATGTCTCAGACATTGATGATTGCACTGTTGGACGAGATCTCATGATAAACTTGTTTCAAGTTATTTCATATCTCAGATATTGATGATTGCACTTTTTACACGAGTTCTCATGATAAACTTGATTCAAGTTATTTCATGTCTCAGACATTGATGATTGCACTGTTGGACGAGATCTCATGATAAACTTGTTTCAAGTTATTTCATATCTCAGACATTGATGATTGCACTTTTTACACGAGTTCTCATGATAAACTTAATTCAAGTTATTTCATGTCCCAGACATTGATGATTGCACTGTTAGACACGTTCTAATATTTAGTGTTGCTACAGTGGACCAATGGCGAATGTGTTACCAACGCAATTTGTAATCCTGCATACCATGTTCGAAACACAGCTGCAGGAAGCAGACTACCTTACGTTGGTTTCCCATACAAAGGTATGAGTGCCGGCCGTTCAGAAAGCATTAGCAAACTACTGAACGTAAACTTGCCAAGAGATCACAGACAGCCAAAAATGCTGGGGTTGACTGCAGCGTCCTGTAAAGGATATGTAACTAACTTCTTTTAATAGTGGGCCAAGAGGGCGGGCTAGCGAAGTTGATAGCGAGCTGGGCTGGTAATGTCATGGGCATGGTCGGACGAGGGCTTGTCACCTGTGAAAGTGAGAGAGAGATTAGCCACCTATACCTTTGTGCATTGAGGCCTATGACATGTGATAGTGCTATCACTTCACAGAAGCAGGACATTGCTACAGGACAAATGTTTGTCCTGGTGGACTTCACAGAAGCAGGACACTGCTACAGAACAAATGTTTGTCCTGGTGGACCATCATATCTTTCTGAGTTCACTGCTTGGAGCTCATACATTTCCGACTTGTTTATTCAATTGTCGGGTGCAGTGTTCTCATTTATTTCTGTGGGTCATCGCTGGAGCTACAGGGTTCATGCTGTCTACGGCAGGCCTTCAGAAAGAGACCAATTTATATTTAATAAAACCTGGTGCTATGATGTTGATCCTTCTACATTTAAACCACCCCTTTGAAAACATCTCTCAGAATTGACTCATCTTGTTAACTGAATACCATATTTGCTCATGTTTTGTATAGCCTGGAATTCTGAGATAAGTAGCACATTTAAGAAATTTTTAAAACTTTTCTCTTCATTGTTCTCATGTTTTCATCTTTTCATTGTTCTCATCCATTATGCGTTAATGTAGCAGTGTAGTGTCTTCTCCCTTATTATATGTTGCGTTTTGTGTATGTTTTTGTTTGCTGATGAAGTCTAGTCACCGAAACGTCCTGTGTTTTCCATAATTGTTCTGCAAAGCTACATTGTGTTATTTTATATTGTTGATGAATCCAACAGAACATCCCTTGCTCATCTACAATACAAAATTCGACATTCGTCAATGGTTTCTGGTCACGGACTGGAACCCACTGACCTATCTGGTTCTACAAGGACTCCTACCTGCGCTTCTGCTCCCAGCAGTTTACCTTGGAAGATTTCAGTGAAAGCATCCATCTGTCCAACAATGCCATCCAGAAACACTACAAGAACGGGCCTCGCTCGCACATGCTGCCGCAGGAAAATATGTGGACAAGTAAAGACTTCACCGTGTATTTGGAGTAAGTTTTTGACTTGTGCAGTTTCCTGGTGTTGTTGCAGTGTTGTGTGGGCTTGGGCGTATTTCACAGTGGCTTGGAAGTTTAGGCAAGTCTCTAGCTTGGAGATTTGGGTCTGTCTATAACTTGGAGGTTTGGGTCTGTCTATAACTTGGAGATTTGGGACTGTCTATAACTTGGAGGTTTGGGGCTGTCTATAACTTGGAGATTTGGGTCTGTCTATAACTTGGAGATTTGGGTCTGTCTATAACTTGGAGGTTTGGTTCTGTCAATAACTTGGAGATTTGGGGCTGTCTATAACTTGGAGGTTTGGGTCTGTCTATAACTTGGAGATTTGGGTCTGTCTATAACTTGGAGGTTTGGGTATGTCTATAACTTGGAGATTTGGGTCTGTCTATAACTTGGAGATTTGGGGCTGTCTATAACTTGGAGGTTTGGGTCTGTCTATAACTTGGAGGTTTGGGTCTGTCTATAACTTGGAGATTTGGGTATGTCTATAACTTGGAGATTTGGGTCTGTCTATAACTTGGAGATTTGGGTCTGTCTATAACTTGGAGATTTGGGGCTGTCTATAACTTGGAAGTTTAGGCCTGTCTCTAGCTTGGAGATTTGGGTCTGTCTATAACTTGGAGGTTTGGGTCTGTCTATAACTTGGAGGTTTGGGGCTGTCTATAACTTGGAGGTTAGGGTCTGTCTATAACTTGGAGGTTTGGGTCTGTCTATAACTTGGAGGTTTGGGTCTGTCTATAACTTGGAGGTTTGGGTCTGTCTATAACTTGGAGGTTTGGGTCTGTCTATAACTTGGAGGTTTGGGTCTGTCTATAACTTGGAGGTTTGGGTCTGTCTATAACTTGGAGGTTTGGGTCTGTCTATAACTTGGAGGTTTGGGTCTGTCTATAACTTGGAGGTTTGGGTCTGTCTATAACTTGGAGGTTTGGGTCTGTCTATAACTTGGAGGTTTGGGTCTGTCTATAACTTGGAGGTTTGGGTCTGTCTATAACTTGGAGGTTTGGGTCTGTCTATAACTTGGAGGTTTGGGTCTGTCTATAACTTGGAGGTTTGGGTCTGTCTATAACTTGGAGGTTTGGGTCTGTCTATAACTTGGAGGTTTGGGTCTGTCTATAACTTGGAGGTTTGGGTCTGTCTATAACTTGGAGGTTTGGGTATGTCTATAACTTGGAGGTTTGGGTATGTCTATAACTTGGAGATTTGGGTCTGTCTATAACTTGGAGGTTTGGGTATGTCTATAACTTGGAGATTTGGGTCTGTCTATAACTTGGAGGTTTGGGTCTGTCTATAACTTGGAGGTTTGGGTATGTCTATAACTTGGAGATTCGGGGCTGTCTATAACTTGGAGGTTTGGGTCTGTCTATAACTTGGAGATTTGGGTATGTCTATAACTTGGAGGTTTGGGTATGTCTATAACTTGGAGATTTGGGTCTTTCTATAACTTGGAGATTTGGGGCTGTCTATAACTTGGAGGTTTGGGTCTGTCTATAACTTGGAGGTTTGGGTCTGTCTATAACTTGGAGGTTTGGGTCTGTCTATAACTTGGAGATTTGGGTATGTCTATAACTTGGAGATTTGGGGCTGTCTATAACTTGGAGGTTTGGGTCTGTCTATAACTTGGAGATTTGGGTCTGTCTATAACTTGGAGGTTTGGGTCTGTCTATAACTTGGAGATTTGGGGCTGTCTATAACTTGGAGGTTTGGGTCTGTCTATAACTTGGAGATTTGGGTATGTCTATAACTTGGAGATTTGGGGCTGTCTATAACTTGGAGATTTGGGGCTGTCTATAACTTGGAAGTTTAGGCCTGTCTCTAGCTTGGAGATTTGAGTCTGTCTATACCTTGGAGGTTTGGGTCTGTCTATAACTTGGAGGTTTGGGGCTGTCTATAACTTGGAGGTTTGGGTCTGTCTATACCTTGGAGGTTTGGGGCTGTCTATAACTTGGAGGTTTGGGTCTGTCTATAACTTGGAGGTTTGGGTCTGTCTATAACTTGGAGATTTGGGTCTGTCTATAACTTGGAGGTTTGGGTATGTCTATAACTTGGAGGTTTGGGTATGTCTATAACTTGGAGGTTTGGGTCTGTCTATAACTTGGAGATTTGGGTATGTCTATAACTTGGAGGTTTGGGTCTGTCTATAACTTGGAGGTTTGGGTCTGTCTATAACTTGGAGGTTTGGGTCTGTCTATAACTTGGAGGTTTGGGTCTGTCTATAACTTGGAGGTTTGGGTCTGTCTATAACTTGGAGGTTTGGGTCTGTCTATAACTTGGAGGTTTGGGTATGTCTATAACTTGGAGGTTTGGGTATGTCTATAACTTGGAGGTTTGGGTATGTCTATAACTTGGAGATTTGGGTCTGTCTATAACTTGGAGGTTTGGGTCTGTCTATAACTTATAGATTTGGGTCTGTCTATAACTTGGAGATTTGGGTCTGTCAATAACTTGGAGGTTTGGGTATGTCTATAACTTGGAGGTTTGGGTCTGTCTATAACTTGGAGGTTTGGGTATGTCTATAACTTGGAGGTTTGGGTCTGTCTATAACATGGAGGTTTGGATCTGATCCACGGCTCTGGTGATTGAGTGAGATGACACAACATGACCGCCCACGCTTACTGGCATGGCACATGATGATGGTGATGATAACTTGGAGGTTTGGGGATGTGTATAACTTGGAAATCTGGGGCTGTCTATAACTTGGAGGTTTGGGTCTGTCTATAATTTGGAGGTTTGGGGCTGTCTATAACTTGGAGGTTTGGGGCTGTCTATAACTTGGAGGTTTGTGTCTGTCTATAACTTGGAGGTTTGGGGCTGTCTATAACTTGGAGGTCTGGGTATGTTTATAACTTTGAGGTTTGGGTCTGTCTATAACTTGGAGGTCTGGGTATGTTTATAACTTGGAGGTTTGGGTCTGTTTATGTCTTGGAGGTTTGGGGCTGTCTATAACTTGGAAGTTTGGGTATGTCTACAACTTGGAGGTTTGTGTCTGTCTATAACTTGGAGGTCTGGGTATGTCTGTAACTTGGAGGTTTGGGTATGTTTATAACTTGGAGGTTTGCGTATGTTTATAACTTGGAGGTTTGGGGCTGTCTATAACTTGGAGGTTTAGGTCTGTCTGTAACTTGGAGGTTTAGGTCTGTCTATAACTTGGAGGTTTGTGTCTGTCTATAACTTGGAGGTTTAGGTCTGTCTAAAACTTGGAGGTTTGGGTCTGTCTATAACTTGGAGGTTTGTGTCTGTCTGTAATTTGGAGGGTTGGGTCTGTCTATAACTTGGATGTTTCACTACAGTATCTTCTCTTTCCAAGATACTGACAACATTCTTCTCAAAATCCACAACTCCATTGCCTCCAACTTTCCCACCATTGCATGACTGAATGTCCAGTATTCACATCCTCTCAGTAGAATAGTCCTTTCCCATCATTGCATGACTGAATGTCCAGTATTCACATCCACTCAGAAGAATAGTCCTTTCCCATCATTGCATGACTGAATGTCCAGTATTCACATCCACTCAGAAGAATAGTTCTTTCCCATCATTGCATGACTGAATGTCCAGTATTCAAATCCACTCAGAAGAATAGTCCTTTCCCATCATTGCATGACTGAATGTCCAGTATTCACATCCACTGAGAAGAATAGTTCTCATACAACTTCTCTGCACTGGATTATTATGCGTGTCTTCATATTTCATCTTTTCATGATGTTACCTATTTTAGTAACAGTCTTTGGATATAGCAATTGTTTTCTTTATTTCACATCTTCCATCAGATGTCACCATGTAGTTAATGTCACATCTTCCATCAGATGTCACCATGTAGTTAATGTCACATCTTCCATCAGATGTCACCATGTAGTTAATGTCATATCTTCCATCGGATGTCACAGTGTAGTTTATGTCACATCTTCCATCAGATGTCACCGTGTAGTTAATGTCACATCTTCCATCAGATGTCACTGTGTAGTTAATGTCACATCTTCCATCAGATGTCACCATGTAGTTTATGTCACATCTTCCATTGGATGTCACCGTGTAGTTAATGTCACATCTTCCATCGGATGTCACTGTGTAGTTTATGTCACATCTTCCATCAGATGTCACCATGTAGTTTATGTCACATCTTCCATTGGATGTCACCATGTAGTTAATGTCACATCTTCCATCGGATGTCACTGTGTAGTTTATGTCACATCTTCCATCGGATGTCACTGTTAGTTTATGTCACATCTTCCATTGGATGCCACTGTGTAGTTAATGTCACATCTTCCATCGGATGTCACTGTGTAGTTAATGTCACATCTTCCATCGGATGTCATTGTGTAGTTTATGTCACATCTTCCATCGGATGTCACTGTGTAGTTTATGTCACATCTTCCATTGGATGTCACAGTGTAGTTTATGTCACATCTTCCATTGGATGTCACCGTGTAGTTAATGTCACATCTTCCATCGGATATCACTGTGTAGTTAATGTCACATCTTCCATCGGATATCACCGTGTAGTTAATGTCACATCTTCCATCGGTTATCACTGTGTAGTTAATGTCACATCTTCCATCGGATATCACCGTGTAGTTAATGTCACATCTTCCATCAGATGTCACCGTGTAGTTTATGTCACATCTTCCATTGGATGTCACCGTGTAGTTAATGTCACATCTTCCATCGGATGTCACCGTGTAGTTAATGTCACATCTTCCATCGGATGTCACCGTGTAGTTAATGTCACATCTTCCATCGGATGTCACCGTGTAGTTAATGTCACATCTTCCATCAGATATCACAGTGTAGTTTATGTCACATCTTCCATCGGATGTCACCGTGTAGTTAATGTCACATCTTCCATCGGATGTCACCATGTAGTTTATGTCACATCTTCCATTGGATGTCACCGTGTAATTAATGTCACATCTTCCATCGGATATCACTGTGTAGTTAATGTCACATCTTCCATCGGATGTCACTGTGTAGTTTATGTCACATCTTCCATCGGATGTCACCATGTAGTTTATGTCACATCTTCCATCGGATGTCACTGTGTAGTTAATGTCACATCTTCCATCAGATGTCACTGTGTAGTTAATGTCACATCTTCCATCAGATGTCACTGTGTAGTTAATGTCACATCTTCCATCGGATGTCACTGTGTAGTTTATGTCACATCTTCCATCGGATGTCACTGTAGTTTATGTCACATCTTCCATCAGATGTCACTGTGTAGTTTATGTCACATCTTCCATTGGATGTCACTGTGTAGTTTATGTCACATCTTCCATTGGATGTCACTGTAGTTTATGTCACATCTTCCATTGGATGTCACTGTGTAGTTTATGTCACATCTTCCATCAGATGTCACTGTAGTTTATGTCACATCTTCCATCAGATGTCACTGTAGTTTATGTCACATCTTCCATCGGATTTCACTGTGTAGTTTATGTCACATCTTCCATTGGATGTCACTGTGTAGTTTATGTCACATCTTCCATCGGATGTCACTGTAGTTTATGTCACATCTTCCATTGGATGTCACCATGTAGTTTATGTCACATCTTCCATCAGATGTCACTGTAGTTTATGTCACATCTTCCATCAGATGTCACTGTAGTTTATGTCACATCTTCCATTGGATGTCACTGTGTAGTTTATGTCACATCTTCCATCAGATGTCACTGTGTAGTTTATGTCACATCTTCCATTGTATGTCACTGTGTAGTTTATGTCACATCTTCCATCAGATGTCACTGTAGTTTATGTCACATCTTCCATCGGATGTCACTGTGTAGTTTATGTCACATCTTCCATCGGATGTCACAGTGTAGTTTATGTCACATCTTCCATCAGATGTCACAGTGTAGTTTATGTCACATCTTCCATCGGATGTCACAGTGTAGTTTATGTCACATCTTCCATCAGATGTCACAGTGTAGTTTATGTCACATCTTCCATTGGATGTCACCGTGTAGTTTATGTCACATCTTCCATCGGATGTCACAGTGTAGTTTATGTCACATCTTCCATTGGATGTCACCGTGTAGTTAATGTCACATCTTCCATCGGATGTCACAGTGTAGTTTATGTCACATCTTCCATCGGATGTCACAGTGTAGTTTATGTCACATCTTCCATCGGATGTCACTGTAGTTTATGTCACATCTTCCATTGGATGTCACTGTGTAGTTTATGTCACATCTTCCATCGGATGTCACTGTAGTTTATGTCACATCTTCCATCAGATGTCACTGTAGTTTATGTCACATCTTCCATCGGATTTCACTGTGTAGTTTATGTCACATCTTCCATTGAATGTCACTGTGTAGTTTATGTCACATCTTCCATCGGATGTCACTGTAGTTTATGTCACATCTTCCATTGGATGTCACTGTGTAGTTTATGTCACATCTTCCATCAGATGTCACTGTAGTTTATGTCACATCTTCCATCAGATGTCACTGTAGTTTATGTCACATCTTCAATTGGATGTCACTGTGTAGTTTATGTCACATCTTCCATCGGATGTCACTGTGTAGTTTATGTCACATCTTCCATCGGATGTCACAGTGTAGTTTATGTCACATCTTCCATTGGATGTCACCGTGTAGTTAATGTCACATCTTCCATCGGACATCACAGTGTAGTTTATGTCACATCTTCCATCGGATGTCACAGTGTAGTTTATGTCACATCTTCCATCGGATGTCACTGTAGTTTATGTCACATCTTCCATCGGATGTCACTGTGTAGTTTATGTCACATCTTCCATCAGATGTCACTGTATAGTTTATGTCACATCTTCCATCAGATGTCACTGTAGTTTATGTCACATCTTCCATTGGATGTCACTGTATAGTTTATGTCACATCTTCCATCAGATGTCACTGTATAGTTTATGTCACATCTTCCATTGGATGTCACTGTATAGTTTATGTCACATCTTCCATCGGATGTCACTGTGTAGTTTATGGAAGGATGATGTGATGTATGCTGGCAGTTTGGTGACTTGGCGTGATATAATAGGTTGAGACCTTACAGGGAGACAGAGGAGCTAGATCAGAGCTGAGCATAATCACGCACAATATCCAGCATAAGAATAGAAGTGGAGGTGGTCACTGCAGCTCTGAGATGGCTTCAGTAAATCATCATCATAATTGACTCTCTGGAAGGCTGAGTCCTGTTATTTCTGACATGAGTCGTTAACACATGGAGTGACCACACCAACAAGAGCTGGACGTGGCTATCCTGTACTGATGGGTATGGAGGTATACACGGACATGAAAGGGCCCGTTGGTTGGTCTCTGAGCTAGATTGAGGAAGACACTGTACATGCCTATTGCACCAGAAAACACAAACTGATGACCACATGCAGCTAAACCGATGGAATTGTGGATCCAAGTTGACACATTTCATTCGTTATTGTCAGGCATGTAGACAGAGAAATTGTGACTGAAAGAGGTCAAGACAGATATACAACAGTTCAGCTGAAAACAGACATAGCAAAACAGAAATACATGACAGACCCAGAAAGCCAGTCAAGCAGTTAGTCAGTGAGCTCTAGTGACTCACAAAAAATCCAGTTAGTATGAGGAAAGCCCACCACCTGAGTCTCTTATTCAAGCATGAGGTGGCTTAGCAACAATCAAACAAGCTTAGCAACAAGCAAACAAGCTTAGCAACAATCAAACAAGCTTAGCAACAATCAAACAAGCTTAGCAACAATCAAACAAGCTTAGCAACAATCAAACAAGCTTAGCAACAATCAAACAAGCTTAGCAACAATCAAACAAGCTTAGCAACAATCAAACAAGCTTAGCAACAAGCCATATACTACAGGTCCCTTCGGGGTCCTGGCTAAAGTCAGTAGGATCGCCGATTCCTCCGAAGTCAGAGAGTGTCTGCCTGTATGGCGAGGAACCACCAGTCTGCACACCAATAAGCCAGACATGGGACAACGGATACTCACGCAAACCTCAGGTCCTGTATGACATCACACTGATGTTGGACAACAAGATGCCTTCATCCAACATACAGGACTTCATGTTGGAGCTCAAGCCAATGAACACAAGCAAGCAAGCAAGCCATATACTCGTAGTAGACTCTCACAGGACAAACAACACATAACACTAGCTCAGCGACACTCCAACATCTACTCGCACACTATTTACGTTTGAGACTATCCACTAATGTCCTACATCACAAGAGGATTTGTAAGTAACATTCTGTTAATATTCAGAGGATGCGATTGTGCAATTGCAAACCATAACGAGTGATGGAAAGTTCCAATAATTTAAATCAGTGTTAATCGTCGAGTGTAAACAGCGGGAAGAAAGAGTGAGCCCGTCATCCACTGTATACAAGGAGTGATAAGCTGATCTACTGAGCTGTACCGGGTAGTGACGGAGTGAGAGTACAGTGTGAGAAAGGTTCCTACAGTTGGACTGTGTTGACATTATTGAGGGCCATCAAATGTACTGCCCACAATCGAGAGGTGTATGAGTACAACTTTCTTTTGTGATTAAAAGTATCTCAGCCTGTTGTGCGAGCATATAGGATGTACCCCCTCTGTCATGCTATGACATTGGTATTAACTAATGTAGATTTAATACAGTGTGCAATATACGCATCTTTTTGAAAAATGGCTGCTCATGTTTTCAGACAGAATGAGCAAGTGGCAGCTTGGGATACAAAAATTTATCCTCATATGAAACAAGCTGTGATTTGTGCACTGCTGGTTAGCCAAGATATCGTGGAGGGCCGTAAGGTAAGAGTAACGACCATTGTTAGCATGGAATTATTGGGAAGGGGGGGGGGGGGGGGAGGAACCATGGGGTTGACAGACAGAAACAAGCAGATTTTCACGGAAACTTTGGATGGTGCAGAGGAAAATAGTTTGACTCGACAAATAGGTGGGACTTGGTAGGGAGAAAAGTGGGTCTGACACACAGAAGTAGAATTGGTGGGAAAGTGAGTGTTACACAGGAATATAGGTGGGCTTGGCAAATAGATATGAGAGGAATTTGGCAGAGAGAGGAAGACAGATTTGGCGAATAGACATAAAAGTATTATAATATAGAAGTGGATTTGATAGAGAACAATAAATGAATATGACACAGAAGAGATATGGCTTTTTACAGAGGAAAAAAAAGGAATGTATTTGGTAGAAAGAGAATGATGGATTTTATAGAGACAGAAATATATGGAGTTAAAAGATGAAAAAATAATGAATTTGACACATAGAAAAAAATTGAATGTGACAGAAAAAAGGAAGTGGATTAGGCATATTGACATAATTAGTGAATTTAAGAGACAAAATAAGTTGAAACAAAGAAGATAAAGAGACTTGGATTTGATAGAAGTTTTAATGATATTGAAAGTGTTAAATATGACCATTAAAGCGTAAACAGTGAAGAACTTTGCCAGAAGTTACTGTGTAGGTCTATGGGGTTATGACGTGGATGTTTTTTTTGGGTGCTCACTCGCTTTGAACTCAAGCGTAGTCCATACACACTACTTCTAGTACTGCTGGACTGAATTGTGCATCTGGGGGATTTTTTTTTAAATGTTGCATATCCCTTACAGGATGTTGCAGTCAACACCAGCATTTTTCAGCTGCTGTTGATTTACTAGGCAAGATTACGCTCAGTAGTTTGCCATTGCTTTCTGAGCAATTGGCTCACATACCAGGGAGACCATGGGGATTGGCGATCCCTATTAACAGTGTACCTCGCCATCAGGCGAACCCACTCTGTCTTCAAAGGTACATATAATTTACGTCCACAAGTCTAGTACAATAGTATAACAGAGTGGCTGATAGCAGAGTGTTGGCTGGTGTGCAGTGAGAAGATTATAATATTCAGCATTGCACGGCTGAGCACTCTGCTGGGGGGGGGGGGGTTAGCTAGGGGATTGTCATGCTGTGACGACGGGGTAGTGAACAGTTAGTTACGACGATTCCATCAGAGACGGAGGTCACAAGAAGAAGAATTGTTTGGATGCCAGCTAGAATGTGAGATAACCTCTGTTGTAATTTCATTATGAACGATTGTACTGAGGATTTGTCACTCCTACATTGTATTTGTTATGAGAACTGAACTCTCCAATAAACTAACAAGTCAAAAGGCCGATGGAGTTGGATTGTCGTCTGGTGTTATGTTTGGCCTGAATGTCATTACCTTCTACACTGTTAAAATAGGCCAACATATTAGTCCAACTGTCGGTGTAGGGGTTGAATCGCTTACCTCAGCATCAGCACACCAGATGTTTAAGAACACATGTTCTTATCCATTTGGCCATGCTAACCTACACTCAGGGTTTGATTTTGATACACTACAATCTCAATCTCTCTCTCTGTGTTCTCTGTTGCAATCTAGTGCGTACAATATTCGTGAAGATACAGTTAGAGTATAAATACGGGGTAGTGTCCAAGAGATGCCAAGTACTTGTCAATATATCTGTTGCGTGTCTGCTGGCATCTAACATGTAACCTCTCTAACTTGTCTGACTTCCACCTATCATGTGCTATATATCTCTTGTGTGTCTGCTGGCATCTAACATGTAACCTCTCTAACTTGTCTGACTTCTGTCATGTGCTACCATGTGTCTGACTTCTATCATGTGCTATGTGTTTGACTTCTATCATGTGCTATCATGTGTCTGACTTCTATCATGTGCTATAATCTGTATGACTTCTACAACCTCTATGACTTGTCGCTAAACTGTATGACTTGTTGCTAAGCTGTCTCTTACCTAATGCGGCATTATTTCTGTCCACTTTGAAATGTCAACTCTGGATATGAACGTTCTTCATGCTAACCTGAGATTTTGTCAATAGGGCTCACTGGCTTAGCCGCCTGATTGGCTTTCTGGGCATGTCTTGTATTTCTGTCTCGCTACAATCTGTTTTCATTTGAGCTATTGTGTAACTCGTGAACTCTTTCTGTCTCATCTTTCCATCATAGTTACTCTCTCTGGACTGTGACAGAGCCTCTCTCTTACATTGTTTATTGACCCATCTGCACTCGAGGGATGGCGTAGTCAACATCATGCTGGCTTCCTTTACTTCCCACAACATTTCCTAGTACCTATTTTAGGCTTTGTCGACAACCTGGGAGTCTAGAACAATGTGTTTTTTAAATCTGCCACATGGGGATTTGAACACACAACCATTAGGCTGACAGACAAGCATGACCAAATGGTGCATAGGGATTCATGTGGTCAACCTCAAGCTGGATATGTTTTTTGTCCTGGGGAAATCTCTGGTCCATAGGGATTCATGTGGTTGTCCTGGCTGGCAACCCCAAATAGTCATAAATTTACTTGGGACAAAATCTATATGGCTGAAATAAAGATTATGTCCCTGAATATCCCAAAATACAGCTATAAGTGGCTCTTTAAATTAGCTGGGCTGGGTATTCTCCAAGGAGTAGGAAAAGGGAAAGTTAGATGACTAGGTTTACATCTCCGAAAGGATTACTAGCCAGGGCATATTATCCCTTCCGACTGCTTTCCCCTCCATGGTATGTAATTAAACCCTGAACCTTACAAGTCAGAGAATCCATTCTCTGTTGGAGATGGAAGTTAGACCTGTGTTAAAGATCATATCTAGCCCTCAGATCTCTGTTGGAGATGGAAGTTAGACCTGTGTTAAAGATCATATCCAGACCACAGATGTCTGTTGGAGACTGAATGAAGCCAGACCACATATCTCTGTTGGAGATGGAAGTTAGACCTGTGTTGAAGATCATATCCAGCCCTCAGATCTCTGTTGGAGACTGACTGAAGCCAGACCACAGATCTCTGTTGGAGATGGAAGTTAGACCTGTGTTGAAGATCATATCCAGCCCTCAGATCTCTGTTGGAGACTGACTGAAGCCAGGCCACAGATCTCTGTTGGAGACTGACTGAAGCCAGACCACAGATGTCTGTTAGAGATTGATTGAAGCCAGACCACAGATGTCTGTTGGAGACCGACTGAAGCCAGACCACAGATGTCTGTTGGAGACTGATTGAGGCTAGACCACAGATGTCTGTCGGAGACTTATTGAAGCCACACCACAGATCTCTGTTGGAGGCTGACTGAAGCCAGACCATAGATGTCTGTTGGAGAGTGATTGAAGCCAGACCTCAGATCTCTGTTGGAGACTGACTGAAGCCAGACCACAGATGTCTGTTAGAGATTGATTGAAGCCAGACCACAGATGTCTGTTGGAGACCGACTGAAGCCAGACCACAGATGTCTGTTGGAGACTGATTGAGGCTAGACCACAGATGTCTGTTGGAGACTTATTGAAGCCACACCACAGATCTCTGTTGGAGGCTGACTGAAGCCAGACCACAGATGTCTGTTGGAGAGTGATTGAAGCCAGACCTCAGATCTCTGTTGGAGACTGACTGAAGCCAGACCACAGATGTCTGTTAGAGATTGATTGAAGCCAGACCTCAGATCTCTGTTGGAGACTGACTGAAGCCAGACCACAGATGTCTGTTAGAGATTGATTGAAGCCAGACCACAGATGTCTGTTGGAGACCGACTGAAGCCAGACCACAGATGTCTGTTGGAGACTGATTGAGGCTAGACCACAGATGTCTGTTGGAGACTTATTGAAGCCACACCACAGATGTCTGTTGGAAACTGATTGAAGCCAGACCACAGATGTCTGTTGGAGACTTATTGAAGCCACACCACAGATCTCTGTTGGAGGCTGACTGAAGCCAGACCACAGATGTCTGTTGGAGAGTGATTGAAGCCAGACCTCAGATGTCTGTTAGAGATTGATTGAAGCCAGACCACAGATGTCTGTTGGAGACCGATTGAAGCCAGACCACAGATGTCTGTTGGAAACTGATTGAAGCCAGACCACAGATGTCTGTTGGAGACCAATTGAAGCCAGACCACAGATGTCTGTTGGAAACTGATTGAAGCCAGACCACAGATATCTGTTGGAGATTGATTGAAGCCAGACCACAGATATCTGTTGGAGATTGATTGTGGCCAGACCACGGATGTCTGTTGGAGACTGATTGAAGCCAGACCACATATGTCTGTTGGAGACTGATTGAAGGGAGGCCACAGATGTCTGTTGGAGACTGATTGAAGCCAGACCACATATGTCTGTTGGAGACTGATTGAAGGGAGACCACAGATCTCTGTTGGAGATTGATTGAAGCCAGACCACAGATTAGAGATCTAATCTGGTAGTTCCTCTACCTTGTGCATGTTCATGTCCATATAGTATTGGTTGGCCCCTGCCTCTTCATTTAGGAAGCATAGCTTCCATTGTTGTTCTTTCTAAACCACGCATGTATCGCATCATCTCATCTTGTTCCTCTTGTAACTTGCGGTGTTGAGGTGAAGCATAAACAGCGAAAGAGTGCCCAGTTATGGGCTTCATATATCGAGATTCCCATGGACTCTGTTATTTCCTCTGTCCATCGTTTACTTGGTTGGCCTCTTCTTCTGGTTTGATCTGGTCTGTACATCATTGCTTGTTGTGGTATATGTTAGTTTGTAGCCTAGTTACCAACTAACAGTATGCCACGACAAGCAGTGAGTACAGACCAAATGGAACCAGAAGAAAAGGCCGACCATTTAAACCTACGTGTGAGCATTTTGGTGTATTTCATTGTTAACACATTCCTATACATGTAAATTTGTGTATCCTCAGTCCTCCTTTGAACTGTATGGTGCAGACTTTATGCTGACAGAAGATCTGACCCCCTGGCTCCTGGAGATCAACGCCAGCCCCAGCATGGAGTCCAGCACAGCTGTCACTGCCAAGATGTGTAAAGCTGTCTTAGAGGACACCATCAAAGGTACCACCAAGATGTGTAAAGCTGTCTTAGATGACACCATCAGAGGTACCACCAAGATGTGTAAAGCTGTTTTAGAGGACACATCAGAGGTACCACCAAGATGTGTAAAGCTGTTTTAGAGGACACCATCAAAGGTACCACCAAGATGTGTAAAGCTGTTTTAGAGGACACCATCAAAGGTACCACAAAAATGTGTAAAGCTGTTTTAGAGGACACATCAGAGGTACCACCAAGATGTGTAAAGCTGTTTTAGAGGACACCATCAGAGGTACCACCAAGATGTGTAAAGCTGTTTTAGAGGACACCATCAGAGGTACCACCAAGATGTGTAAAGCTGTTTTAGAGGACACCATCAGAGGTACCACCAAGATGTGTAAAGCTGTTTTAGAGGACACCATCAGAGGTACCACCAAGATGTGTAAAGCTGTTTTAGAGGACACCATCAGAGGTACCACCAAGATGTGTAAAGCTGTTTTAGAGGGCACCATCAAAAGTACAGTTTACATGGGAAGGTCACCCCAGAGCAGATACAGCTGTAGCAAGTACCTAGACTGCTGTACTAGTAACACAGCTCTCTAATCTGGACTGCTGTACTGGCAACACAGAGATCTAATCTAAACTGTTTTAGACAGTTCTAATCTGGACTGATTACTGGAAGACAAAGATCTAATCTAAACTGTTTTACTAGCAACACAGAGTTCTAATCTGGACTGTTTTACTTTACTGGCAACACAGGGTCTAATCTGAAAATCTGAACTGTTTTAAACATAGTTCTAATCTAGACAGTTTTACTGGCAACACAAAGATCTAATCTATACTGTTTTACTGACAACACAGAGATATAATCTGAACTGTTTTAGACATAGTTCTAATCTGGACTGTTGTCATAGTAGCACAGAACTCTACATTGTGTGCTCCCATGCCCCCTGCTAATCTGCTGGTTTTGGCTTATCGTGATAGAAAAATACCACATCCTATGTCTGAACACTGCCTGGTGATTGCCAGTTGGAGCATCGTTCATCTCCTCAACCTTACCAAACACTGCCTGGTGATTGCCAGTTGGAGCATCGTTCATCTCCTCAACCTTACTAAACACTGCCTGGTGATTGCCAGTTGGAGCATCGTTCATCTCCTCAACCTTACCAAACACTGCCTGGTGATTGCCAGTTGGAGCATCGTTCATCTCCTCAACCTTACCAAACACTGCCTGGTGATTGCCAGTTGGAGCATCGTTCATCTCCTCAACCTTACCAAACACTACCTGGTGATTGCCAGTTGGAGCATCGTTCATCTCCTCAACCTGACCAAACACTGCCTGGTGATTGCCAGTTGGAGCATCGTTCATCTCCTCAACCTTACCAAACACTGCCTGGTGATTGCCAGTTGGAGCATCGTTCATCTCCTCAACCTTACCAAACACTGCCTGGTGATTGCCAGTTGGAGCATCGTTCATCTCCTCAACCTTACCAAACACTGCCTGGTGATTGCCAGTTGGAGCATCGTTCATCTCCTCAACCTTACCAAACACTACCTGGTGATTGCCAGTTGGAGCATCGTTCATCTCCTCAACCTTACCAAACACTACCTGGTGATTGCCAGTTGGAGCATCGTTCATCTCCTCAACCTGACCAAACACTACACCTGGTGATTGCCAGTTGGAGCATCGTTCATCTCCTCAACCTGACCAAACACTACACCTGGTGATTGCCAGTTGGAGCATCGTTCATCTCCTCAACCTTACCAAACACTGCCTGGTGATTGCCAGTTGGAGCATCGTTCATCTCCTCAACCTTACCAAACACTGCCTGGTGATTGCCAGTTGGAGCATCGTCCATCTCCTCAACCTTACCAAACACTACCTGGTGATTGCCAGTTGGAGCATCGTCCATCTCCTCAACCTGACCAAACACTACCTGGTGATTGCCAGTTGGAGCATCGTTCATCTCCTCAACCTTACCAAACACTACCTGGTGATTGCCAGTTGGAGCATCGTTCATCTCCTCAACCTTACCAAACACTACCTGGTGATTGCCAGTTGGAGCATCGTTCATCTCCTCAACCTTACCAAACACTACCTGGTGATTGCCAGTTGGAGCATCGTTCATCTCCTCAACCTTACCAAACACTACCTGGTGATTGCCAGTTGGAGCATCGTTCATCTCCTCAACCTTACCAAACACTACCTGGTGATTGCCAGTTGGAGCATCGTTCATCTCCTCAACCTTACCAAACACTACCTGGTGATTGCCAGTTGGAGCATCGTTCATCTCCTCAACCTTACCAAACACTACCTGGTGATTGCCAGTTGGAGCATCGTTCATCTCCTCAACCTTACCAAACACTGCCTGGTGATTGCCAGTTGGAGCATCGTTCATCTCCTCAACCTGACCAAACACTGCCTGGTGATTGCCAGTTGGAGCATCGTTCATCTCCTCAACCTTACCAAACACTAGCCTGGTGATTGCCAGTTGGAGCATCGTCATCTCCTCAACCTTACCAAACACTACCTGGTGATTGCCAGTTGGAGCATCGTTCATCTCCTCAACCTGACCAAACACTACCTGTGATTGCCAGTTGGAGCATCGTTCATCTCCTCAACCTTACCAAACACTGCCTGGTGATTGCCAGTGGAGCATCGTTCATCTCCTCAACCTGACCAAACACTACCTGGTGATTGCCAGTTGGAGCATCGTTCGTCTCCTCAACCTGACCAAACACTACCTGGTGATTGCCAATTGGAGCATCGTTCATCTCCTGAACCTTACCAAACACTACCTGGTGATTGCCAGTTGGAGCATCGTTCATCTCCTCAACCTTACCAAACACTAGCCTGGTGATTGCCAGTTGGAGCATCGTTTCATCTCCTCAACCTGACCAAACACTAGCCTGGTGATTGCCAGTTGGAGCATCGTTCATCTCCTCAAACCTGACCAAACAACTACCTGGTGATTGCCAGTTGGAGCATCGTTCATCTCCTCAACCTTACCAAACACTGCCTGGTGATTGCCAGTTGGAGCATCGTTCATCTCCTCAACCTTACCAAACACTACCTGGTGATTGCCAGTTGGAGCATCGTTCATCTCCTGCAACCTTACCAACACTAGCCTGGTGATTGCCAGTTGGAGCATCGTTCATCTCCTCAACCTGACAAACACTACCTGGTGATTGCCAGTTGGAGCATCGTTCATCTCCTCAACCTTACCAAACACTGCCTGGTGATTGCCAGTTGGAGCATCGTTCATCTCCTCCAACCTGACCAAACACTGCCTGGTGATTGCCAGTTGGAGCATCGTTCCATCTCCTCAACCTGACCAAACACTACCTGGTGATTGCCAGTTGGAGCATCGTTCATCTCCTCAACCCTGACCACAACACTGCCTGGTGATTGCCAGTTGGAGCATCGTTCATCTCCTCAACCTTACCAAACACTGCCCTGGTGATTGCCAGTTGGAGCATCGTTCCATCTCCTCAACCTTACCAAACACTGCCTGGTGATTGCCAGTTGGAGCATCGTTCATCTCCTCAACCTTACACAAACAACTGACCTGGTGATTGCCAGTTGGAGCATCGTTCATCTCCTCAACCTTACCAAACACTACCTGGTGATTGCCAGTTGGAGCATCGTTCATCTCCTCAACCTTACCAAACACTACCTGGTGATTGCCAGTTGGAGCATTCGTCCATCTCCTCAACCTTACCAAACACTACCTGGTGATTGCCAGTTGGAGCATCGTTCATCTCCTCAACCTTACCAACACTACCTGGTGATTGCCAGTTGGAGCATCGTTCCATCTCCTCAACCGGACCAAACACTGCCTGGTGATTGCCAGTTGGAGCATCGTTCATCTCCTCAACCTTACCAAACACTGCCTGGTGATTGCCAGTTGGAGCATCGTTCATCTCCTCAACCTTACCAAACACTGAGCATGGTGATTGCAGTTGGAGGCATCGTTCCATCTCCTCAAACCTGACCAAACACTGCCTGGTGGATTGCCAGTTGGAGCATCGTCCATCTCCTCAACCTTACCAACACTGCCTGGTGATTGCCAGTTGGAGCATCGTTCATCTCCTCAACCTGACCAAACACTACCTGGTGATTGCCAGTTGGAGCATCGTTCATCTCCTCAACCTTACTAAACACTGCCTGGTGATTGCCAGTTGGAGCATCGTCCATCTCCTCAACCTTACCAAACACTAGCCTGGTGATTGCCAGTTGGAGCATCGTCATCTCCTCAACCTTACCTAAACACTAGCCTGGTGATTGCCAGTTGGAGCATCGTCATCTCCTCAACCTTACCAAACACTACCTGGTGATTGCCAGTTGGAGCAATCGTTCATCTCCTCAACCTTACCAAACACTGCCTGGTTGATTGCCAGGTGGAGCATCGTTCATCTCCTCAACCTTACAAACACTACCTGGTGATTGCCAGTTGGAGCATCGTTCATCTCCTCAACCTTACAAAAAACACTACCTGGTGATTGCCAGTTGGAGCATCGTCATCTCCTCAACCTTACCAAACACTACCCTGGTGATTGCCAGTTGGAGCATCGTTCATACTCCTCAACCTTACCAAACACTACCTGGTGATTGCCAGTTGGAGCATCGTTCATACTCCTCAACCTTAACAAACACTACCTGGTGATTGCCAGTTGGAGCATCGTTCATCGCCTCAACCTTACCAAACACTACCTGGTGATTGCCAGTTGGAGCATCGTTCATCTCCTCAACCTTACAAACACTGCCCTGGTGATTGCCAGTTGGAGCATCGTTCATCTCCTCACCTACCAAACACTGCCTGGTGATTGCCAGTTGGGCATCGTTCCATCTCCTCAACCTTACAAACACTGCCTGGTGATTGCCAGTTGGAGCATCGTTCATCTCCTCAACCTTACCAAAACACTAGCCTGGTGATTGCCAGTTGGAGCATCGTTCATCTCCTCAACCTTACCAAACACTACCTGGTGATTGCCAGTTGGAGCATCGTTCATCTCCTCAACCTGACCAAACACTACCTGGTGATTGCCAGTTGGAGCATCGTTCATCTCCTCAACCTGACCAAACACTACCTGGTGATTGCCAGTTGGAGCATCGTTCATCTCCTCAACCTTACCTAAACACTACCTGGTGATTGCCAGTTGGAGCATCGTTCATCTCCTCAACCTTACCAAACACTACCTGGTGATTGCCAGTTGGAGCATCGTTCATCTCCTCAACCTTACCAAACACTACCTGGTGATTGCCAGTTGGAGCATCGTTCATCTCCTCAACCTTACCAAACACTGCCTGGTGATTGCCAGTTGGAGCATCGTTCATCTCCTCAACCTTACCAAACACTACCTGGTGATTGCCAGTTGGAGCATCGTTCATCTCCTCAACCTTACCAAACACTACCTGGTGATTGCCAGTTGGAGCATCGTTCATCTCCTCAAACCCTTTCCCAAAAACTCCTGGTGATTGCCAGTTTTGGGGCATCGTTCATCTCCTCAACCCCTTTCCCAAAAAACTCCTGGTGATTGCCAGTTGGACATCGTTCCCTCTCCTCAACCTTACCAAACACTACCTGGTGATTGCCAGTTTTTTGCATCGTTCATCTCCTCAACCCACCAAAAACTACCTGGTGATTCCAGTTGGAGCATCGTTCATCTCCTCAACCTTACCAAACACTCCTGGTGATTGCCAGTTGGGGCATCGTTCATCTCCTCAACCTTACCAAACACTCCTGGTGATTGCCAGTTGGAGCATCGTTCATCTCCTCAACCCCTTTCCAAACACTCCTGGTGATTGCCAGTTGGAGCATCGTTCATCTCCTCAAACCCTTTCCAACACTGCCTGGGGATTTTCCAGTTGGAGCATCGTTCATCTCCTCAAACCCTTTCCAAACACCCCGCCTGGTGATTGCCAGTTGGAGCATCGTTCATCTCCTCAACCTTACCAAACACTGCCTGTGATTGCCAGTTGGAGCATCGTTCATCTCCTCAACCTTACCAAACACTACCTGGTGATTGCCAGTTGGAGCATCGTTCATCTCCTCAACCTTACCAAACACTAGCCTGGTGATTGCCAGTTGGAGCATCGTTCATCTCCTCAACCTTACCAAACACTACCTGGTGATTGCCAGTTGGAGCATCGTTCATCTCCTCAACCTTACCAACACTACCTGGTGATTGCCAGTTTGGAGCATCGTTCATCTCCTCAACCTTACCAACACTACGACCTGGTGATTGCCAGTTGGAGCATCGTCCATCTCCTCAACCTTACCAAACACTACACCTGGTGATTGCCAGTTGGAGCATCGTTCATCTCCTCAACCTTACCAAACACTACACCTGGTGATTGCCAGTTGGAGCATCGTTCATCTCCTCAACCTTACCAAAACACTGACCTGGTGATTTGCCAGTTGGAGCATCGTTCATCTCCTCAACCTTACCAAACACTACCTGGTGATTGCCAGTTGGAGCATCGTCATCTCCTCAACCTTACCAAACACTACCTGGTGATTGCCAGTTGGAGCATCGTTCATCTCCTCAACCTGACCAAACACTACCTGGTGATTGCCAGTTGGAGCATCGTTCATCTCCTCAACCTTACCAAACACTAGCCTGGTGCTTGCCAGTTTGGAGCATCGTTCATCTCCTCAACCCTTACCAAACACTGCCTGGTGATTGCCAGTTGGAGCATCGTTCATCTCCTCAACCTTACCAACACTAGCCTGGTGATTGCCAGTTGGAGCATCGTTCATCTCCTCAACTTACCAAAACACTGCCTGGTGATTGCCAGTTGGAGCATCGTTCATACTCCCTCAACCTGACCAAAACACTACCTGGTGATTGCCAGTTGGAGCTCGTTCATCTCCTCACCTTACCTAAACACTACCTGGTGATTGCCAGTTGGAGCATCGTTCATCTCCTCAACCTTACCAAAAAACTGCCTGGTGATTGCCATTGGAGCATCGTTCCCTCTCCTCAACCTTACCAAAAACTCCTGGTGATTGCCAGTTTGGGGCATCGTTCATCTCCTCAACCTTACCAAACACTCCTGGTGATTGCCAGTTGGAGCATCGTTCATCTCCTCAAACCCTTTCCAAACACTCCCCGGTGATTGCCAGTTGGAGCATCGTTCCCTCTCCTCAACCTTACCAAACACTCCTGGTGATTGCCAGTTGGAGCATCGTTCCCTCTCCTCAACCTTACCAAACACCCTGGTGATTGCCAGTTGGAGCATCGTTCATCTCCTCAACCTTACCAAACACTCCTGGTGATTGCCAGTTGGAGCATCGTTTATCTCCTCAACCTTACCAAACACTCCTGGTGATTGCCAGTTGGAGCATCGTTCATCTCCTCAACCCTTTCCAAACACTCCTGGTGATTGCCAGTTGGAGCATCGTTTATCTCCTCAACCTTACCAAACACGACCTGGTGATTGCCAGTTGGAGCATCGTTCATCTCCTCAACCTTACCTAAACACTACCTGGTGATTGCCAGTTGGAGCATCGTTCATCTCCTCAACCTGACCAAACACTAGCCTGGTGATTGCCAGTTGGAGCATCGTTCCATCTCCTCAACCTGACCAAACACTACCTGGTGATTGCCAGTTGGAGCATCGTTCATCTCCTCAACCTTACCCAAACCTGCCTGGTGATTGCCAGTTTGGAGCATCGTTCATCTCCTCAACCTGACCAAACACTGCCTGGTGATTGCCAGTTGGAGCATCGTCCATCTCCTCAACCTTACCAAACACTGCCTGGTGATTGCCAGTTGGAGCATCGTTCATCTACTCAACCTGACCAAACACTAGCCTGGTGATTGCCAGTTGGAGCATCGTTCATCTCCTCAACCTTACCAAACACTGCCTGGTGATTGCCAGTTGGAGCATCGTTCATCTCCTCAACCTTACTAAACACTACCTGGTGATTGCCAGTTGGAGCATCGTTCATCTCCTCAACCTTACCAAACACTACCTGGTGATTGCCAGTTGGAGCATCGTTCATCTCCTCAACCTTACCAAACACTGCCTGGTGATTGCCAGTTGGAGCATCGTTCATCTCCTCAACCTGACCAAACACTAGCCTGGTGATTGCCAGTTGAGCATCGTTCATCTCCTCAACCTGACCAACACTACCTGGTGATTGCCAGTTGGAGCATCGTTCATCTCCTCAAACCTTACCAAACACTACCTGGTGATTGCCAGTTGGAGCATCGTTCATCTCCTCAACCTTACCAAACACTACCTGGTGATTGCCAGTTGGAGCATCGTTCATCTCCTCAACCTTACCAAACACTGCCTGGTGATTGCCAGTTGGAGCATCGTTCATCTCCTCAACCTGACCAAACACTACCTGGTGATTGCCAGTTGGAGCATCGTTCATCTCCTCAACCTTACCAAACACTAGCCTGGTGATTGCCAGTTGGAGCATCGTTCATCTCCTCAACCTTACCAAACACTACCTGGTGATTGCCAGTTGGAGCATCGTTCATCTCCTCAACCTTACCAAACACTACCTGGTGATTGCCAGTTGGAGCATCGTCCATCTCCTCAACCTTACCAAACACTGCCTGGTGATTGCCAGTTGGAGCATCGTTCATCTCCTCAACCTTACCAAACACTGCCTGGTGATTGCCAGTTGGAGCATCGTTCATCTCCTCAACCTTACCAAACACTACACCTGGTGATTGCCAGTTGGAGCATCGTTCATCTCCTCAACCTTACCAAACACTGCCTGGTGATTGCCAGTTGGAGCATCGTTCATCTCCTCAACCTTACCAAACACTACCTGGTGATTGCCAGTTGGAGCATCGTTCATCTCCTCAACCTTACCAAACACTGCCTGGTGATTGCCAGTTGGAGCATCGTTCATCTCCTCAACCTTACCAAACACTACCTGGTGATTGCCAGTTGGAGCATCGTTCATCTCCTCAACCTTACCAAACACTACCTGGTGATTGCCAGTTGGAGCATCGTTCATCTCCTCAACCTTACCAAACACTACCTGGTGATTGCCAGTTGGAGCATCGTTCATCTCCTCAACCTTACCAAACACTGCCTGGTGATTGCCAGTTGGAGCATCGTTCATCTCCTCAACCTTACCAAACACTACCTGGTGATTGCCAGTTGGAGCATCGTTCATCTCCTCAACCTTACCAAACACTGCCTGGTGATTGCCAGTTGGAGCATCGTTCATCTCCTCAACCTTACCAAACACTACCTGGTGATTGCCAGTTGGAGCATCGTTCATCTCCTCAACCTTACCAAACACTACCTGGTGATTGCCAGTTGGAGCATCGTTCATCTCCTCAACCTTACCAAACACTACCTGGTGATTGCCAGTTGGAGCATCGTTCATCTCCTCAACCTTACCAAACACTACCTGGTGATTGCCAGTTGGAGCATCGTTCATCTCCTCAACCTTACCAAACACTACCTGGTGATTGCCAGTTGGAGCATCGTTCATCTCCTCAACCTTACCAAACACTGCCTGGTGATTGCCAGTTGGAGCATCGTTCATCTCCTCAACCTTACCAAACACTACCTGGTGATTGCCAGTTGGAGCATCGTTCATCTCCTCAACCTTACCAAACACTGCCTGGTGATTGCCAGTTGGAGCATCGTTCATCTCCTCAACCTTACCAAACACTACCTGGTGATTGCCAGTTGGAGCATCGTTCATCTCCTCAACCTTACCAAACACTGCCTGGTGATTGCCAGTTGGAGCATCGTTCATCTCCTCAACCTTACCAAACACTGCCTGGTGATTGCCAGTTGGAGCATCGTTCATCTCCTCAACCTTACCAAACACTGCCTGGTGATTGCCAGTTGGAGCATCGTTCATCTCCTCAACCTTACCAAACACTGCCTGGTGATTGCCAGTTGGAGCATCGTTCATCTCCTCAACCTTACCAAACACTACCTGGTGATTGCCAGTTGGAGCATCGTTCATCTCCTCAACCTGACCAAACACTACCTGGTGATTGCCAGTTGGAGCATCGTTCATCTCCTCAACCTTACCAAACACTACACCTGGTGATTGCCAGTTGGAGCATCGTTCATCTCCTCAACCTTACCAAACACTGCCTGGTGATTGCCAGTTGGAGCATCGTTCATCTCCTCAACCTGACCAAACACTGCCTGGTGATTGCCAGTTGGAGCATCGTTCATCTCCTCAACCTTACCAAACACTACCTGGTGATTGCCAGTTGGAGCATCGTTCATCTCCTCAACCTTACCAAACACTGCCTGGTGATTGCCAGTTGGAGCATCGTTCATCTCCTCAACCTGACCAAACACTACCTGGTGATTGCCAGTTGGAGCATCGTTCATCTCCTCAACCTTACCAAACACTGCCTGGTGATTGCCAGTTGGAGCATCGTTCATCTCCTCAACCTTACCAAACACTACCTGGTGATTGCCAGTTGGAGCATCGTTCATCTCCTCAACCTGTACCAAACACTGCCTGGTGATTGCCAGTTGGAGCATCGTTCATCTCCTCAACCTTACCAAACACTACACCTGGTGATTGCCAGTTGGAGCATCGTTCATCTCCTCAACCTTACCAAACACTACCTGGTGATTGCCAGTTGGAGCATCGTTCATCTCCTCAACCTTACTAAACACTACCTGGTGATTGCCAGTTGGAGCATCGTTCATCTCCTCAACCTTACCAAACACTACCTGGTGATTGCCAGTTGGAGCATCGTTCATCTCCTCAACCTTACCAAACACTACCTGGTGATTGCCAGTTGGAGCATCGTTCATCTCCTCAACCTTACCAAACACTGACCTGGTGATTGCCAGTTGGAGCATCGTTCATCTCCTCAACCTTACCAAACACTGCCTGGTGATTGCCAGTTGGAGCATCGTTCATCTCCTCAACCTTACCAAACACTGCCTGGTGATTGCCAGTTGGAGCATCGTTCATCTCCTCAACCTTACCAAACACTGCCTGGTGATTGCCAGTTGGAGCATCGTTCATCTCCTCAACCTTACCAAACACTGCCTGGTGATTGCCAGTTGGAGCATCGTTCCATCTCCTCAACCTGACCAAACACTACCTGGTGATTGCCAGTTGGAGCATCGTTCATCTCCTCAACCTTACCAAACACTACCTGGTGATTGCCAGTTGGAGCATCGTTCATCTCCTCAACCTTACCAAACACTACCCTGGTGATTGCCAGTTGGAGCATCGTTCATCTCCTCAACCTTACCAAACACTGCCTGGTGATTGCCAGTTGGAGCATCGTTCATCTCCTCAACCTTACCAAACACTGCCTGGTGATTGCCAGTTGGAGCATCGTTCATCTCCTCAACCTTACCAAACACTACCTGGTGATTGCCAGTTGGAGCATCGTTCATCTCCTCAACCTTACCAAACACTACCTGGTGATTGCCAGTTGGAGCATCGTTCATCTCCTCAACCTTACCAAACACTAGCCTGGTGATTGCCAGTTGGAGCATCGTTCATCTCCTCAACCTTACCAAACACTGCCTGGTGATTGCCAGTTGGAGCATCGTTCATCTCCTCAACCTTACCAAACACTGCCTGGTGATTGCCAGTTGGAGCATCGTTCATCTCCTCAACCTTACCAAACACTACCTGGTGATTGCCAGTTGGAGCATCGTTCATCTCCTCAACCTTACCAAACACTACCTGGTGATTGCCAGTTGGAGCATCGTTCATCTCCTCAACCTTACCAAACACTGCCCTGGTGATTGCCAGTTGGAGCATCGTTCATCTCCTCAACCTTACCAAACACTAGCCTGGTGATTGCCAGTTGGAGCATCGTTCATCTCCTCAACCTTACCAAACACTGCCTGGTGATTGCCAGTTGGAGCATCGTTCATCTCCTCAACCTTACCAAACACTGCCTGGTGATTGCCAGTTGGAGCATCGTTCATCTCCTCAACCTTACCAAACACTGCCTGGTGATTGCCAGTTGGAGCATCGTTCATCTCCTCAACCTTACCAAACACTGCCTGGTGATTGCCAGTTGGAGCATCGTTCATCTCCTCAACCTTACCAAACACTAGCCTGGTGATTGCCAGTTGGAGCATCGTTCATCTCCTCAACCTGACCAAACACTGCCTGGTGATTGCCAGTTGGAGCATCGTTCATCTCCTCAACCTTACCAAACACTACCTGGTGATTGCCAGTTGGAGCATCGTTCATCTCCTCAACCTTACCAAACACTACCTGGTGATTGCCAGTTGGAGCATCGTTCATCTCCTCAACCTTACCAAACACTGCCTGGTGATTGCCAGTTGGAGCATCGTTCATCTCCTCAACCTGACCAAACACTGCCTGGTGATTGCCAGTTGGAGCATCGTTCATCTCCTCAACCTTACCAAACACTACCTGGTGATTGCCAGTTGGAGCATCGTTCATCTCCTCAACCTTACCAAACACTACCTGGTGATTGCCAGTTGGAGCATCGTTCATCTCCTCAACCTTACCAAACACTACCTGGTGATTGCCAGTTGGAGCATCGTTCATCTCCTCAACCTTACCAAACACTACCTGGTGATTGCCAGTTGGAGCATCGTTCATCTCCTCAACCTTACCAAACACTACCTGGTGATTGCCAGTTGGAGCATCGTCATCTCCTCAACCTTACCAAACACTACCTGGTGATTGCCAGTTGGAGCATCGTTCATCTCCTCAACCTTACCAAACACTACCTGGTGATTGCCAGTTGGAGCATCGTTCATCTCCTCAACCTTACCAAACACTGCCTGGTGATTGCCAGTTGGAGCATCGTTCATCTCCTCAACCTTACCTAAACACTACCTGGTGATTGCCAGTTGGAGCATTCGTTCATCTCCTCAACCTTACCAAACACTGCCTGGTGATTGCCAGTTGGAGCATCGTTCATCTCCTCAACCTTACCAAACACTGCCTGGTGATTGCCAGTTGGAGCATCGTCATCTCCTCAACCTTACCAAACACTAGCCTGGTGATTGCCAGTTGGAGCATCGTTCATCTCCTCAACCTTACCAAACACTACCCTGGTGATTGCCAGTTGGAGCATCGTTCATCTCCTCAACCTTACCAAACACTAGCCTGGTGATTGCCAGTTGGAGCATCGTTCATCTCCTCAACCTTACCAAAACACTACCTGGTGATTGCCAGTTGGAGCATCGTTCATCTCCTCAACCTTACCAAACACTACCTGGTGATTGCCAGTTGGAGCATCGTTCATCTCCTCAACCTTACCAAACACTACCCTGGTGATTGCCAGTTGGAGCATCGTTCATCTCCTCAACCTTACCAAACACTACCTGGTGATTGCCAGTTGGAGCATCGTTCATCTCCTCAACCTTACCAAACACTGCCTGGTGATTGCCAGTTGGAGCATCGTTCATCTCCTCAACCTTACCAAACACTACCTGGTGATTGCCAGTTGGAGCATCGTTCATCTCCTCAACCTTACCAAACACTGCCTGGTGATTGCCAGTTGGAGCATCGTTCATCTCCTCAACCTTACCAAACACTACACCTGGTGATTGCCAGTTGGAGCATCGTTCATCTCCTCAACCTTACCAAACACTAGCCTGGTGATTGCCAGTTGGAGCATCGTTCATCTCCTCAACCTTACCAAACACTGCCTGGTGATTGCCAGTTGGAGCATCGTTCATCTCCTCAACCTTACCAAACACTACACCTGGTGATTGCCAGTTGGAGCATCGTTCATCTCCTCAACCTTACCAACAACACGCCTGGTGATTGCCAGTTGGAGCATCGTTCATCTCCTCAACCTTACCAAACACTGCCTGGTGATTGCCAGTTGGAGCATCGTTCATCTCCTCAACCTTACCAAACACTACCTGGTGATTGCCAGTTGGAGCATCGTTCATCTCCTCAACCTTACCAAACACTACACCTGGTGATTGCCAGTTGGAGCATCGTTCATCTCCTCAACCTTACCAAACACTGCCTGGTGATTGCCAGTTGGAGCATCGTTCATCTCCTCAACCTTACCAAACACTGCCTGGTGATTGCCAGTTGGAGCATCGTTCATCTCCTCAACCTTACCAAACACTGCCTGGTGATTGCCAGTTGGAGCATCGTTCATCTCCTCAACCTTACCAAACACTACCTGGTGATTGCCAGTTGGAGCATCGTTCATCTCCTCAACCTTACCAAACACTGCCTGGTGATTGCCAGTTGGAGCATCGTTCATCTCCTCAACCTTACCAAACACTGCCTGGTGATTGCCAGTTGGAGCATCGTTCATCTCCTCAACCTTACCAAACACTACCTGGTGATTGCCAGTTGGAGCATCGTTCATCTCCTCAACCTTACCAAACACTACCTGGTGATTGCCAGTTGGAGCATCGTCATCTCCTCAACCTTACCAAAACACTACCTGGTGATTGCCAGTTGGAGCATCGTCATCTCCTCAACCTTACCAAACACTACCTGGTGATTGCCAGTTGGAGCATCGTCATCTCCTCAACCTTACCAAACACTACCTGGTGATTGCCAGTTGGAGCATCGTTCATCTCCTCAACCTTACCAAACACTACCTGGTGATTGCCAGTTGGAGCATCGTTCATCTCCTCAACCTTACCAAACACTACCTGGTGATTGCCAGTTGGAGCATCGTTCATCTCCTCAACCTTACCAAACACTGCCTGGTGATTGCCAGTTGGAGCATCGTTCATCTCCTCAACCTTACCTAAACACTACCTGGTGATTGCCAGTTGGAGCATCGTTCATCTCCTCAACCTGACCAAACACTGCCTGGTGATTGCCAGTTGGAGCATCGTTCATCTCCTCAACCTTACCAAACACTACCTGGTGATTGCCAGTTGGAGCATCGTTCATCTCCTCAACCTTACCAAACACTGCCTGGTGATTGCCAGTTGGAGCATCGTTCATCTCCTCAACCTTACCAAACACTACACCTGGTGATTGCCAGTTGGAGCATCGTTCATCTCCTCAACCTTACCAAACACTACCTGGTGATTGCCAGTTGGAGCATCGTTCATACTCCTCAACCTTACCAAACACTGCCCTGGTGATTGCCAGTTGGAGCATCGTTCATCTCCTCAACCTTACCAAACACTACCTGGTGATTGCCAGTTGGAGCATCGTTCATCTCCTCAACCTTACCAAACACTGCCTGGTGATTGCCAGTTGGAGCATCGTTCATACTCCTCAACCTTACCAAACACTACCTGGTGATTGCCAGTTGGAGCATCGTCATCTCCTCAACCTTACTAAACACTACCTGGTGATTGCCAGTTGGAGCATCGTTCATCTCCTCAACCTTACCAAACACTGCCTGGTGATTGCCAGTTGGAGCATCGTTCATCTCCTCAACCTGACCAAACACTGCCTGGTGATTGCCAGTTGGAGCATCGTTCATCTCCTCAACCTTACCAAACACTACCTGGTGATTGCCAGTTGGAGCATCGTCATCTCCTCAACCTTACCAAAACAATACATCCTGGTGATTGCCAGTTGGAGCATCGTTCATCTCCTCAACCTTACCAAACACTGCCTGGTGATTGCCAGTTGGAGCATCGTTCATCTCCTCAACCTTACCAAACACTACACCTGGTGATTGCCAGTTGGTAGCATCGTTCATCTCCTCAACCTTACAAACACTGCCTGGTGATTGCCAGTTTGGAGCATCGTTCATCTCCTCAACCCTTACCAAACACTACCTGGTGATTGCCAGTTGGAGCATCGTCATCTCCTCAACCTTACCAAACACTGCCTGGTGATTGCCAGTTGGAGCATCGTCTCATCTCCTCAACCTTACCAAACACCTACCTGGTGATTGCCAGTGGAGCATCGTTCATCTCCTCAACCTTACCAAACACTGCCTGGTGATTGCCAGTTGGAGCATCGTTCATCTCCTCAACCTTACCAAACACTGCCTGGTGATTGCCAGTTGGAGCATCGTTCATCTCCTCAACCTTACCAAACACTACCTGGTGATTGCCAGTTGGAGCATCGTTCATCTCCTCAACCTTACCAAACACTAGCCTGGTGATTGCCAGTTGGAGCATCGTTCATCTCCTCAACCTTACCAAACACTACCTGGTGATTGCCAGTTGGAGCATCGTTCATCTCCTCAACCTTACCAAACACTACCTGGTGATTGCCAGTTGGAGCATCGTTCATCTCCTCAACCTTACCAAACACTGCCTGGTGATTGCCAGTTGGAGCATCGTTCATCTCCTCAACCTTACCAAACACTACCTGGTGATTGCCAGTTGGAGCATCGTTCATCTCCTCAACCTTACCAAACACTACCTGGTGATTGCCAGTTGGAGCATCGTTCATCTCCTCAACCTGACCAAACACTGCCTGGTGATTGCCAGTTGGAGCATCGTTCATCTCCTCAACTTACCAAACACTACCTGGTGATTGCCAGTTGGAGCATCGTTCATCTCCTCAACCTTACCAAACACTACCTGGTGATTGCCAGTTGGAGCATCGTTCATCTCCTCAACCTTACCAAACACTACCTGGTGATTGCCAGTTGGAGCATCGTTCATCTCCTCAACCTTACCAAACACTACCTGGTGATTGCCAGTTGGAGCATCGTTCATCTCCTCAACCTGACCAAACACTACCTGGTGATTGCCAGTTGGAGCATCGTTCATCTCCTCAACCTTACCAAACACTACCTGGTGATTGCCAGTTGGAGCATCGTTCATCTCCTCAACCTTACCAAACACTACCTGGTGATTGCCAGTTGGAGCATCGTTCATCTCCTCAACCTTACCAAACACTGCCTGGTGATTGCCAGTTGGAGCATCGTTCATCTCCTCAACCTGACCAAACACTGCCTGGTGATTGCCAGTTGGAGCATCGTTCATCTCCTCCTCAACCTTACCAAACACTGCCTGGTGATTGCCAGTTGGAGCATCGTCCAACCTCGTTTCAACCTGACCAAAGTTCATCCCTGAATTACCTACCTCCTGCTATTACCAAATCAGCCTGGTGATTGCCTGGAGCATCACATCTCCTAACCTTACCAAAACAGCCTGTGATTGCCAGTTGGAGCATCGTTCATCTCCTCAACTTACCAAAACACCTGGTGATTGCCTTGGAGCATCTAATCTCCAACTTACCAAAACGGCTGGTGATTGCCTTAGGACTATTCTCCCAACCTTCCAACATCTGATCCAGCGGACCGTTCACTCCTCAATTACCAATACGCTCTGGTATTGCCAGTTGGAGCATACTCTCCTCGCACCACTGGACATCGTGGGATTGCCAGTTAGCATCTTCATCTCCTACCCACCAAACACTGTTGATCTGCCGTTGGAGCACTCTTCCTCAACTACCAAACTCCTGTATCCAGCAACACTTCCTCTTCAACTTACACGTTCATCTGGTGATTGCCATGAGCATCTGTCATTGCCAGTGAGCACTCGTCATCTCCTCAACCTTACCAAACACTACCTGGTGATTGCCAGTTGGAAGCATTCGTCATCTCCTCAACCTTACCAAACACTACCTGGTGATTGCCAGTTGGAGCATCGTTCATCTCCTCAACCTTACCAAACACTACCTGGTGATTGCCAGTTGGAGCATCGTTCCAATCTCCTCAACCTTACCAAACACTACCTGGTGATTGCCAGTTGGAGCATCGTCCATCTCCTCAACCTTACCAAAACACTACCTGGTGATTGCCAGTTGGAGCATCGTTCATCTCCTCAACCTTACCAAACACTACCTGGTGATTGCCAGTTGGAGCATCGTTCATCTCCTCAACCTTACCAAACACTACCTGGTGATTGCCAGTTGGAGCATCGTTCATCTCCTCAACCTTACCAAACACTACCTGGTGATTGCCAGTTGGAGCATCGTCCATCTCCTCAACCTTACCAAACACTGCCTGGTGATTGCCAGTTGGAGCATCGTCATCTCCTCAACTGACCAAACACTGCCTGGTGATTGCCCGTTGGAGCATCGTTCATCTCCTCAACCTTACAAACACTACCTGGTGATTGCCAGTTGGAGCATCGTTCATCTCCTCAACCTTACCAAACACTGCCTGGTGATTGCCAGTTGGAGCATCGTTCATCTCCTCAACCTTACCAAACACTACCTGGTGATTGCCAGTTGGAGCATCGTTCATCTCCTCAACCTTACCAAACACTACCTGGTGATTGCCAGTTGGAGCATCGTCCATCTCCTCAACCTGACCAAACACTACCTGGTGATTGCCAGTTGGAGCATCGTTCATCTCCTGAACCTTACCAAACACTGCCTGGTGATTGCCAGTTGGAGCATCGTTCATCTCCTCAACCTTACCAAAACACTACCTGGTGATTGCCAGTTGGAGCATCGTTCATCTCCTCAACCTTACCAAACACTACCTGGTGATTGCCAGTGGAGCATCGTTCATCTCCTCAACCTGACCAAAACACTACCTGGTGATTGCCAGTTGGAGCATCGTTCATCTCCTCAACCTTACCAAACACTACCTGGTGATTGCCAGTTGGAGCATCGTTCATCTCCTCAACCTACCAAACACTGCCTGGTGATTGCCAGTTGGAGCATCGTTCATCTCCTCAACCTGACAAACACTACCTGGTGATTGCCAGTTGGAGCATCGTCCATCTCCTCAACCTTACCAAACACTGCCTGGTGATTGCCAGTTGGAGCATCGTTCATCTCCTCAACCTTACCAAACACTGCCTGGTGATTGCCAGTTGGAGCATCGTCCATCTCCTCAACCTTACCAAACACTGCCTGGTGATTGCCAGTTGGAGCATCGTCCATCTCCTCAACCTTACCAAACACTGCCTGGTGATTGCCAGTTGGAGCATCGTTCATCTCCTCAACCTTACCAAACACTGCCTGGTGATTGCCAGTTGGAGCATCGTTCATCTCCTCAACCTTACCAAACACTGCCTGGTGATTGCCAGTTGGAGCATCGTCCATCTCCTCAACCTTACCAAACACTGCCTGGTGATTGCCAGTTGGAGCATCGTTCATCTCCTCAACCTTACCAAACACTGCCTGGTGATTGCCAGTTGGAGCATCGTCCATCTCCTCAACCTTACCAAACACTACCTGGTGATTGCCAGTTGGAGCATCGTCCATCTCCTCAACCTTACCAAACACTGCCTGGTGATTGCCAGTTGGAGCATCGTCCATCTCCTCAACCTTACCAAACACTGCCTGGTGATTGCCAGTTGGAGCATCGTTCATCTCCTCAACCTGACCAAACACTACCTGGTGATTGCCAGTTGGAGCATCGTTTATCTCCTCAACCTTACCAAACACTACCTGGTGATTGCCAGTTGAGCATCGTCCATCTCCTCAACCTTACCAAACACTACCTGGTGATTGCCAGTTGGAGCATCGTCCATCTCCTCAACCTTACCAAACACTGCCTGGTGATTGCCAGTTGGAGCATCGTCCATCTCCTCAACCTTACCAAACACTGCCTGGTGATTGCCAGTTGGAGCATCGTTCATCTCCTCAACCTGACCAAACACTACCTGGTGATTGCCAGTTGGAGCATCGTTTATCTCCTCAACCTTACCAAACACTACCTGGTGATTGCCAGTTGGAGCATCGTCCATCTCCTCAACCTTACCAAACACTACCTGGTGATTGCCAGTTGGAGCATCGTCCATCTCCTCAACCTTACCAAACACTGCCTGGTGATTGCCAGTTGGAGCATCGTTCATCTCCTCAACCTGACCAAACACTACCTGGTGATTGCCAGTTGGAGCATCGTCCATCTCCTCAACCTTACCAAACACTACCTGGTGATTGCCAGTTGGAGCATCGTCCATCTCCTCAACCTTACCAAACCACTCCTGGCATACACTGGCTTTGGTGCCAAGTACTCTAACAATCACTGTGATCATTATGTGCCATGCTGAACGGTGCAGGCCATCACATGTCTCCACAAACATCTGCCTCTGTGGTTCTTGATAAGTTCAGCCTCTCTTAAAACTCATCCAGCAATTTCTCCCACTGTCAGCCTCTGTAACACTCTGTCTTCTGTTAGTTTAAGTTTTTTTTTAGTTTAGTCGATGGATCAACATCACGGCACACAGGTGTAACCCATAAGTGCTCCGTTCTACTCCTAACTCAAGCCTGAGTCCAGAGAATCACAGCTCAGTGCATGAACTCTGTAGCACCAGCGAGGATCCTGAAATACTTTGAGTAGATTGTTAACTTGACATTTTCCCTAGGCAGCGCCGTTAGGCTACTCTTTTTTGATTTCCAACTGCCAAGGGATTTTCACGTGCGCAACAATACACACGGGCGTCCGATCTCACTACCCAGGGACCAGAAGAAATTTTGTTACTAGAAGCCCACGTGAAAAAAATCCCACCCCTCACCAGGGCTTGAACCTGGGACCTCCAGCACTTGAGGCGGACACCATACCTCGAGACCACTCAGCCCCCAAGTCTTCTGTTAATGATAGTTTAGTTGTTAGTCATGTCAATGTTCCGGTAGCCAAAGGTTCCATCCACAGAAGTGCGGATTAAAAATATCCAGATTGAACTGTGCTCCCAGATAGACCCAGCCTTAAAATGGCCACGTGAAATGGCTGTGGAAATAAAAGCAGCCGGCGCGATCCTTATTGATTGGTTGATGCAAACATGGGACCAGTACCATGTACCCAATGTGGCATGAGGCATGTCAGCGGGTCCCTCACTTCATGTCATTTACTGGTTCATTTTCTTTCGTTTTTCAGTTGTAATTGACCGCAAGTTTAACTACAACTGTGACACAGGAAGATTTGAACTGGCCTACAAGCAGCCTTACATCTCAGCCAGGTCATACACTGGGATCAGCCTCTGCGTGCTAGGCCAGGCAGTCGCCAAACCTAGCCACAAGGAATCATGCGGTCAGAAGAAATGCGGTGGCAACAGCGTACCTCTTAATTTGTATTCTTCCCCGCAGCAATCAGACAATGCCACCTGCGACTCAAAGCTATCCAGTAATTTTTCTATGCTGGGGGTCAAGGACATCATAAACAACATCCTATTCTACAATGGCAACCAGGTCAAGTCAAGCACCAGGAGCTCGTTTGAGTCTGCAAGTCCGCATCATTTCCTCTATACCATTCCTCGCTCACTTAAACATGCCAACTCGGCCGGCACGATCGTGCGGAAGAGTGCTCATAATAAGACAGCAGCCGTGAAAACTAAGAATAGCAAAGTTGTGCAGACTCACAAGCCAGGTTCTCGGTGTAAAAGTAAGTCAAGGATGTTATTCTCCTTAAGCTTTTTCCTTTGTCTGTTTATTCTCCGTAAGCTTTGTGAAAGCTCACAACTTGTGTGCATATTGTAAGCTCACAACTTATGTGTATATTGTAAGCTCACAACTTATGTGTATATTGTAAGCTCACAACTTATGTATATCTTGTAAGCTCACAACTTATGTGTATATTGTAAGCTCACAACTTATGTATATCTTGTAAGCTCATAATTTTTTTCTTTTAATGTATGCTCACTTTGAACTCAAGTGTAGTCCATACACATGCTACTACTGTTTTAGTGCACTGGACCTAATTTTGCGCGTGGATTAGCTTTCCCTTTTACCAGTGTTCCTCGCCATCAGGTGAAACCCACTCTAACTGTTGAGGTACTTGTAATTTACGTCCCCAAGTCAAGGACGAGAAGTCAACATTATAGTCCAACTGGCTGGTATAGAGGTTGAACCCGCAACTTCATCATCAGTACACCGGATGTTTAATAACGGGAGCTCTTATCCATTCAGATTATCCATTCGTGTTGACCTCTAGTTCACAACTTATGTATTTAACTCTTAACTTGTGTATATGTTATAAGCTCTCAACTTGTATGTATGTTACAATTTCTCAACTTGTGTGTATGTTACAAGCTCTCAACTTGTGTGTATGTTACAAGCTCTCAACTTTATGTATGTTACAAGCTCTCAACTTGTGTATATGTTATAAGCTCTCAACTTGTATGTATGTTACAATTTCTCAACTTGTGTATATGTTACAAGCTCTCAACTTGTGTGTATGTTACAAGCTCTCAACTTGTGTGTATGTTACAAGCTCTCAACTTGTGTATATGTTACAAGCTCTCAGCCTGTGTGTATGTTACAAGCTCTCAACTTGTGTGTATGTTACAAGCTCTCAACTTGTGTGTATGTTACAAGCTCTCAACTTGTGTGTATGTTACAAGCTCTCAACTTGTATGTATGTTACAATTTCTCAACTTGTGTGTATGTTAACAAGCTCTCAGCCTGTGTGTATGTTACAAGCTCTCAACTTGTGTGTATGTTACAAGCTCTCAACTTGTATGTATGTTACAAGCTCTCAACTTGTGTGTATGTTACAACCTCTCAACTTGTGTGTATGTTACAACCTCTCAACTTTATGTATGTTACAAGCTCTCAACTTGTGTGTATGTTACAAGCTCTCAACTTGTGTGTATGTTACAAGCTCTCAACTTGTGTGTATGTTACAACCTCTCAACTTTATGTATGTTACAAGCTCTCAACTTGTGTGTATGTTACAAGCTCTCAACTTGTGTGTATGTTACAAGCTCTCAACTTGTGTGTATGTTACAAGCTCTCAACTTGTGTGTATGTTACAAGCTCTCAACTTGTGTGTATGTTACAAGTTCTCAACTTGTGTGTATGTTACAAGTTCTCAACTTTATGTATGTTACAAGCTCTCAACTTGTGTGTATGTTACAAGCTCTCAACTTGTGTGTATGTTACAAGCTCTCAACTTGTATGTATGTTACAATTTCTCAACTTGTGTGTATGTTAACAAGCTCTCAGCCTGTGTGTATGTTACAAGCTCTCAACTTGTGTGTATGTTACAAGCTCTCAACTTGTGTGTATGTTACAAGCTCTCAACTTGTGTGTATGTTACAAGCTCTCAACTTGTATGTATGTTACAAGCTCTCAACTTGTGTGTATGTTACAAGCTCTCAACTTTATGTATGTTACAAGCTCTCAACTTTATGTATGTTACAAGCTCTCAACTTTATGTATGTTACAAGCTCTCAACTTTATGTATGTTACAAGCTCTCAACTTTATGTATGTTACAAGCTCTCAACTTTATGTATGTTACAAGCTCTCAACTTGTGTGTATGTTACAAGCTCTCAACTTTATGTATGTTACAAGCTCTCAACTTGTATGTATGTTACAACCTCTCAACTTGTGTGTATGTTACAAGCTCTCAACTTTATGTATGTTACAAGCTCTCAACTTGTGTGTATGTTACAAGCTCTCAACTTGTGTGTATGTTACAAGCTCTCAACTTGTGTGTATGTTACAAGCTCTCAACTTTATGTATGTTACAAGCTCTCAACTTGTATGTATGTTACAAGCTCACACACAACTTGTGTATATAATAAGCTCACACTTATGTGTATGTTACAAGCTTACACAGAATTCGTGTGTATAATAAGCTCACACTTATGTGTATATAGTAAGCTGACTAACTTATGTGTTTATAGTTATCTGACAACTTATGTGTATAATGTAAGTGTACAATGTGTGTTTATATAGTTAGTTCACAACTTATGTGTACATAGTTAGCTCACAACTTATGTGTATGTTGTAAGCTCACAATTTGTGTTCATATAGTTAGCTCACAACTTATGTGTATGTTGTAAGCTCACAGTTTGTGTTCATATAGTTAGTTCACAACTTATGTGTATATAGTTAGCTCACAACTTGTGTGTATGTTTTAAGCTCACAACTTATGTATGAATTAAACTGTTAATTGTGTGCAGTAATGAGTTTTATTGCAAGATTTTAGTTCAGAACTCAGCATTGACTGCATGAAACCATTCACATTTTCTGTTTATTGTTAGAATTTGTGTGTAAATATAACTCTCCCACTATTTCTACTCTTTAACAGACAGTGCCAAGAAATCAGAGAGTGCCCAACTGGGATCCTGTCAACGCTGCGGCAGACAACATACTTATCATTTACTGTCCACAAACCCAAACTGCCTGTGTCAGAAATGCTCATTCTTACTAACTCTACCGAGAAGCCAGTTAATCATTGGGGCCCACAACTTGTCTCAATTCAACGGTCAACATCGTAACCATAACCAGATTCAATACGCCAACAGCAAGAGCCCGGACGAGCAGGCACAAAAAGCCTTGAACTCCATTGCTTCATGTGTTACACCCTTAAAGGATGATGCAGCTGCCAAGTTGTTTGACTCCATACCCCATGAAACTGTGGGCGTAACTTCAGCAAGACCTGCGTCGGCTCATTGCTTGAGCAAGAATTCTTTCGTCCCACCCAGCCCAAGACCCCGACATCAAAAAACCAAAACTACATGCTCCCAGTTATGTTATCAAAATCCATCTGACCTGAACTCCAAACAACAGCATTATAAAGGTGGTTTAGGAAAATTCACTGCCATCCAGAGGAATAGAAATAGTGGTCAGAATCTGTTGCATAGAACTTTCACGCCTGATGTCACCAGCATCAGGAGAGCCGATGGATGAAGGCAACATTGTGATGTTTTTCTGATCAGTTATAATGGATAGAATCAACGTAGTAACTGTCTTATTTAGAAAGGTGGGGGAAACCAACTTATCAATCTTTGTATTTACAAGAATGGATGAAAGCAACTTGCCAACCTTCCTATTTACAGTGGGTGAAACCACTTACCAGCCTTCCCATATACAGGAATGGGTGAAGACAGAAATGCATCAATGTTCTTATTTACAATAATGGCTTCTTAATTACAACAGTGAGTGAAATCAAATGTGAAATAGTACAAACTTCTTACATACAACAGGTGGTGAAACCAACCTACTAACCTTAGTTACAACAATGGGTGAAAGAGTTTACCCAACTTATTATCTACAACAGTGCGTGAAACCTGCTTACCAATCTTATTTACAATAGTGGCTGAAAGAAATTTATCAAACTTCTTATATACAACAGTTGGTGAAAGAAACTTACCAACTTTCTTATTTACAATAATGGCTGAAACCAACTTACCAACCTTCTTATTTAAAATAATGGCTGAAACCAACTTACCAACCTTCTTATTTAAAATATTGGCTGAAACCAACTTACCAACCTCATTTACAACAATGGATGAAACCAACTTCCTTATTTACAACAATGGCTGAAACCAACTTACCAGCCTTCTCATTTACAACTACCAATGAAACCATCTTACCAACCTTCTCATTTACAACACACTGGCTGAAACCAACTTTCCAGCCTTCTCATTTACAACTACCGATGAAACCAACTTACCAACCTTCTTATTTGCAACACTGGGTGACACCAACTTACCAACCTTCCTATTTACAATGTAGGATTAAGGCAAAAATGTACCAATACTATTATTTACAGGGGTGCGCGAAAGCAGCTTTTTGCTATCTTTCTTTTCAGTCGTGTTGGGCAAAAGCAACATAATACCATCTTTTTTATTTACAGTGTTGGATAATTGTAACAATATACCAAGTTACATTGTTACAATGAGAGGTGTAGTTAATATTATACCAACTTTTTTATTTACACTAAAAGATGAACGCAACACCCTACCAGCAACTTATTAACAGTGATTGGTGAAGGTTACTTGTTACCAACATTATTGTTAGAAATGAGAGACGATGGTGACATTATACCAACTTTACTGTTGACAGTGATGGATGGAGGCAACATTATACCAACTTATATATTTACATTAAGGGGTGAAGGCACCAATTTGCTAATGTTCTCATTAGCAATCAGGAAAGATGACAGTGTACCAATTTAGTTGCTTATGATGTTGGGTGAGAAAGTTGAAGATAAGGATTGACCAGCCAGCTGTCCTACAAGTTGTACTGAAGATAAGGATATACCAGCCAGCTGTCCTACAAGTTGTACTGAAGATAAGGATATACCAGCTAGCTGTCCTACAAGTTGTACTGAAGATAAGGATATACCAGCCAGCTGTCCTACAAGTTGTACTGAAGATAATGATATACCAGCCAGCTGTCCTACAAGTTGTACTGAAGATAAGGACATACCAGCCAGCTGTCCTACAAGTTGTACTGAAGATAAGGATATACCAGCCAGCTGTCCTACAAGTTGTACTGAAGATAAGGATATACCAGCCAGCTGTCCTACAAGTTGTACTGAAGATAAGGATATACCAGCCAGCTGTCCTACAAGTTGTACTGAAGATAAGGATATACCAGCCAGCTGTCCTACAAGTTGTACTGAAGATAAGGATATACCAGCCAGCTGTCCTACAAGTTGTACTGAAGATAAGGATATACCAGCCAGCTGCCCTACAAGTTGTACTGAAGATAAGGATATACCAGCCAGCTGCCCTACAAGTTGTACTGAAGATAAGGATATACCAGCCAGCTATCCTACATGTTGAACTGAAGAGAGGCAAGTATATAGCCAAGGGTTGCTGTTAAAGTAACATTCTGGCAACTTGTCTCCTGAATGTCATATTAGCAATATGCTATTTCTTATTATTAACTTTAGTGGGTTATGGCTACAAAAGTAACATAATTATCATCAGTATTATTAAATGAAAAGAATAAAGGAAAATTATGTATCAGTTGTGATGAATAAATATAACTTAGACTATCTTAATTCTGTCTTGAATGACGATACCTTGTTACCAACTTTGTTAACAGCAACTGTGATGAAGAGAGGTACTTGTAACCAACTTTCAAATCAACATTTGATAAATAAAGCTAACTTTATACCCACTTTTTTTACCAACTGTGATGGATAAAGCAAATTTTATACCAACCTTTTTTGTAACAACTGATGAATAAAACTTAACTTTATAACAACTTTTTATCAACTGTGATCAATAACGCTAACTTTATACCAGCTTTACTGCTATTTATGAGTGATAAAGCTAACATATTAGTAATTGTCGTGTTAATGGGTGCAGGCAGCATATATTTCTCATCTGCTTCAATTATCAACATTTACCGTGGAAGTGGTCCACTAGCAGATACTGCCATTGGGCTGTCTTGTCTCTCTACACATTCTAATGGTGACATGAGGTGAAGAGGCCAGTGACTTTTCTCGTTGCCTTTCCTGAAAATTAGCTGGTACCCACCGTGTGAAACTGGGTCAAACCCAGGGCTATACTGGTCAGAACAAATCATCCTGCCCCTGCTGGGCATTGAACCCATACCTCTGTCCTGGTAGGCAAGCACACTAACCAGCATGCCACAGTGGCTCCTGATCAGCGTTCACCATGGCACTTTCCCAGTATGGGTCATGAAAAGAATGGGGTGCCTGGGGTCTTTGCTGTTCTCCTATTACTGACTATAGACTGGATTACAAAGACAACAATTACCGCCAGGTATGTATTTCAAAGAACTCTGACAGAGCAGCTTGGTGGTCCGATCTTTGCAGACAACCCTCCTGTCCCATACATTAAATCAGATGCGAGAGAGGGTCCAAATTACTGTCGTAGCTGGGATGAGTTGAAGATGAGCTTTCAGCCTTGACAAAGTACTTCCGAGGCGTGTGCATTCATCACCTCTGACAGAAAAAGTCCAGCTCCTGGCCTTCTCGTGGTGGTAACTGTTTAAACTAACAGGGGAAGGACAACAACGAGTCTCTGGCACTGTAAAACTAGATGGCTCTAGGTGTGTATATAACTATAACCATGTAGATACGTATGTGTGTAGGTACATATCTAAACTCAAATAAGACGAGTCTATCCCGGTAAAAAAAAAAGTACTGAAGACGGAGGAAACCAACCAGGAGGTACACTACAGCAATTAGAATACCACACACAAATGGAATGGAAATATGTCTATATCTGTAACACGCAATGTGCTCGCCCTCGAAAGGGCCCAACCATAAATACTAGAGGTCTATCACATTTTCTGTAGAGCCAAGGAACACGAGAATAGAGCGTCTGACCATATCAAAAACTCTGAATAATGCACTTGAATGCAGAGGGCGTCAGCAGTGAGAAAACAGAACTAGCAATCATCCTGAATAAAGAAAGGGTAAATATAAGAGGGGGCTTTATATGAAAACCTTAAAAATGTGATAACAATTACAATAACCGTGCCATTGTGTTGTAACCTGCCAGTATTGTTGTTAATGATGTCAAGAGTGTTAAGCACGTGACATCAAGGTGCAGACAAACACAGTGGAGTCATAAGAACAGTTTAAATATTGCCACCCCACTTTTGACATGCACCTAAGAGGAGCAGCATTCTGTTATCCATTTTTTGATCAGTGAAGGGGTGAAACCTGTATCAATTCAACGGCGAATGAAGGTCCAGTATGGTGATGCATGCCAGTAAGTCCAGCACAGTGGTTCTCAACCTTTTTTCGGCCGTACCCCCCTTGACCATATTTTCAGAACGTTATTCCCCCCTTTCGTATTTCCTACATAAAAATCCTGCCCCGCCCCTACACATTATACGTAATAATGGAAGCTAAATTTAATAGCATATACTAAAACAAGTCTAGATGTCCACATAAAACATGATTTGTGGGTCTACTTACTTTATAAATTGAATTTTAGAAGGGTGAGACGTACAGTGACGACTGGTAAGATCGAGGGGAACAGACCAAGGGGAAGACCTAGAAGCAAGTACCTGGATGGCTTGGCCTTGTGGCATGGTCGAGAAAGAAACACGGAGCTGATCCACAACTCTGATGATCGAGTGAGATGGCAGAACATGACCGCACACGCTTACCGACATGGCACATGATGGATGGATGGAGACGTACAGAACCGTACAGTATGAAGTGAAAAACAATATCAAGTAATCGGTTCTTGTATTAACGCGATCTTGAAATAATCTTAATTCTCCCCCTGGAAACCCTAAAATTCCCCCCTGTGGGGGGGGGGGGGGTGAGGGGGGAGGATTCCCCACCGGTTTAGAACCACTGGTCCAGCAAGTGTATGAATGGAGTAAAAAGTTTCAAAAGGGTGTGACATCTGTGACAGACTTTTCACGACCGGGTCATGCACACCGAGGAGTGACCCCAGAGTCGATTGCAGCAGTTGAAGGACTCGTACAGGAAAGCTGCCGATTGACTGTGAGTGACATTACCACACGTCTTAAGAATTAACATCAGTCAATATTCAGCACACCAAATCATTCATGACGTGCTTCGGTACCGCAAAGTGTCTGCAAAGTAGGTGCCACGACAGCTGACTCCAGAATTGAAACGACGCATTGATGCTTGGCACAAACTTTTGCAGTGCTTTGGAGCAGACGGTGATGGTTTCTTATCAAGAATTGTTACTGGAGATGAAACCTGGATTCACTACCATGAGCCGGAAAATGAAGAGTGCGAGCAAGGAATGGTGCCAACTCTCCTCACGGAAACCATAGAAATTTATCAGCCATCTGCAGGAAAGGTTATGCTGACTCTCTTTTGGAATGAACGAGGCGTTATTGTAGAGCACTACATGCCAAGAGCGAAAACTGTCACCAGACTGTACTCGCCAGACCTAGCCCTGAGTGATTTCCGCCTGTTTGCAGTGGCGTGCAGAGGTTCTTTGATGCCCCTAAATTGTTATTTACCTAATTCATTCCTCCGCCCCTCCCACTGCACTGTGCTGTCCCTTCTCTCTAATTGGATGCCCCCCTCCCAGCTGGATGCCCGGGGCCGTTGCACCCCCCCCCCCCCTTTTGCACTCCACTGCCTGTTTGGACAACTCAGAGTCGTTGGGAGGAAAGACTTTTCTGTCCAATGAAGAGGTACAGCAGTGGTGCATGCGTATTGCACACGCAACCAAGAGAATTGTTTTCTACAGGAATCCAAGCACTTTATTGGACGCTGGAGGACTTGCATTCCACGCAGTGGTGACTACATCGAAAAATGTTACATTTGTTCTTTACTTTTCCAGAATACATTCGCGCGTGCAAAAAAAAATAAAAATTAAGGTTATCATTTGAAGCCCCTCGTATGTTGCCTGTAATAAACTCACCTCAATGAAAACATCATCATCATGTGCCTTGCCAGTTAGCGTATGCGTTCATGGCTCTCCACAGATCTCGGTCTTCGGTGTTCTGGATCAACTCTGCTGATGATATTCCTCCATGCCACCGTCTCAGTCCATCCAGCATCATTTCTCTTGGTCTGCCTCTGCTTCTCTAACCCTTGATCTTTCAAGCCGTCACGATGTTCTCCGTGCCTCTTTTCGCATCACATGACCAAAGAAAGCTGTAATTCTCATTCTTATTATTGAATATAATATTCTAGTTTCATTGACCTCTTTCATGAAGTCATTGTTAGTTACTCTGGCAGTCCAAGGAATTCGCAACATTCATTTCAGGAACCACATCTCTGTTGCTTCCAAGTTCTTAATTATAAAAACATAATCTTCAAAATCAGAGGCTACCAATCTGACCAAAAAGACGGGCGGAAGGGTGGGATACTGATCCTTGTAAAGAATTACATCACAAATTTAAATATACATGGAAGGGGCGGAGCATCGTACCCTTAAAATCAAGACAGAAAACAGATTTACATCTGATTAATGCCTATTGCCCAAACGCCTGCCCTCTGGCATAAGATACAACCCCAGCAAAAGAAAGAAATGGTTGCGGGTGAAGATTTTAACTGCCAATCGCAGAGCTGAGCTATGTTCACGTGGACCAGAGAGTAAAACAATAGATTTGCCCTGATTAATAAGCCATCCGACCTACCTAACTTCCACTTGAGACCATGGCGTACCACAGCTTCACCAGACCTGGAGTGGAACATCACAAGAATAGGGAATCAGATTGGTGGCAGTGACCATCGGCCAGTCTTTCTAATTAGAAAATGAGCTTGTAAGTAAGTGAAAGTAACATCTTCATTAGATGGAACTACAAGAAAGCAGACTGGGCAATGTACAAACATGGCACCAGCATACTGGTTAGAAATCTGAACACAGATACATACATAAATAAAGTAGTTCAAGAGTTCGGCAAATGCATACTACAGGCAGTGTATAAATACTGCAGGCAGTGTATAAATACTACATGCAGTATAAATACTACAGGCAGTGTATAAATACTACATGCAGTATAAATACTGCAGGCAGTGTATAAATACTACATGCAGTATAAATACTACAGGCAGTGTATAAATACTACATGCAATATAAATACTACAGGCAGTGTATAAATACTGCAGGCAGTGTATAAATACTGCAGGCAGTGTATAAATACTACAGGCAGTGTATAAATACTACAGGCAGTATAAATACTACAGGCAGTGTATAAATACTACATGCAGTATAAATACTACATGCAGTATAAATACTGCAGGCAGTGTATAAATACTACATGCAGTATAAATACTGCAGGCAGTGTATAAATACTGCAGGCAGTGTATAAATACTACAGGCAGTGTATAAATACTACAGGCAGTGTATAAATACTACATGCAGTATAAATACTACAGGCAGTGTATAAATACTGCAGGCAGTGTATAAATACTGCAGGTAGTGTATAAATACTGCAGGTAGTGTATAAATACTGCAGGCAGTGTATAAATACTACAGGCAGTGTATAAATACTACAGGCAGTGTATAAATACTACATGCAGTATAAATACTACAGGCAGTGTATAAATACTACATGGAGTATAAATACTACAGGCAGTGTATAAATACTACATGCAGTATAAATACTGCAGGCAGTGTATAAATACTACAGGCAGTGTATAAATACTACATGCAGTATAAATACTACAGGCAGTGTATAAATACTACAGGAAGTGTATAAATACTACATGCAGTATAAATACTACAGGCAGTGTATAAATACTACAGGCAGTGTATAAATACTACATGCAGTATAAATACTACAGGCAGTGTATAAATACTGCAGGCCGTGTATAAATACTGCAGGCCGTGTATAAATACTGCAGGCAGTGTATAAATACTACAGGCAGTGTATAAATACTACAGGCAGTGTATAAATACTACAGGCAGTGTATAAATACTACAGGCAGTGTATAAATACTACAGGCAGTGTATAAATACTACAGGCAGTGTATAAATACTACAGGCAGTGTATAAATACTACAGGCAGTGTATAAATACTGCAGGCAGTGTATAAATACTGCAGGCTGTGTATAAATACTGCAGGCTGTGTATAAATAATGCAGGCAGTGTATAAATAATGCAGGCAGTGTATAAATACTACAGGCAGTGTATAAATACTACAGGCAGTGTATAAATACTGCAGGCAGTGTATAAATACTGCAGGCAGTGTATAAATACTGCAGGCCGTGTATAAATACTGCAGGCAGTGTATAAATACTGCAGGCAGTGTATAAATACTGCAGGCAGTGTATAAATACTACAGGCAGTGTATAAATACTGCAGGCAGTGTATAAATACTACAGGCAGTGTATAAATACTACAGGCAGTGTATAAATACTACAGGCAGTGTATAAATACTGCAGGCAGTGTATAAATACTACAGGCAGTGTATAAATACTACAGGCAGTATAAATACTACAGGCAGTGTATAAATACTACAGGCAGTGTATAAATAAACATACGTGTATTGTATTGTTCGCTGCTGGTAGAAGCAGAAGAAGACAGTAGATACAACACCTGGAATATGGGTCAACTGTATGGTGTTCAACATCAAATGCTATACTACAGGAGCTGACAAGGTGCAAACTCAAGCACTTAGAGTCACCACAATAAAGAATACACCAAAACATTTAGTGGATATCGAGAAGATGGGAGGACACAAGCACTAAGAGAGCGCAGAGACACAATGATGTTAATATGAGCAGAACAGTTCCTCGGCGTGCCAGGTTACTCTATGGAGAACAGATTTGAAAACTTAGCTATGGGGCGGTTGAAAAGAAGCAATTTTATCCACCAGGCCAAATGTCTCTGCAGACAAACCACTGGCGTGCCTGCTGCTGGTATCTCACTGAAAACTATCCCACAACGAACTCCATGGAGAGAGGAACTGCCACTACAAATCCAGACAACAGTGAAAGGTACATTCGACAAGGAATTACAGAACGTGTCCAACATAAAGCGACTACTCTTAGTTTCCGTGATGACGAATACCTACAGGACCTTTGGGTCCGAGCCTACGCAGATGGGTCAGCACAAAACGCTATTCTAACTGGAGGAGCGGGAGTGTGCATAGAATATCCAAATAATACTAGGGGCACGCCAGAGTACCAACAGGAAAGGACTGCCATAACTATGGTGCAGAAATCCAAGCAATCAAAATAGACACAAATTACTGAGCACCAACCATGGTACATCGTGGAGCTATTGACAGATACAGAATCAGTACTTGAGGCCTTCCTGTCTGGGAAATTACCAGTACTACGGACACTACTTTCTGGGCCAGCGTATGTCATCATACAGTGGATCCCATCTCATTGTGGAGTGCGCAGAAACGAAAGAGCTGATCAACTAGCCATTGAAGGTGCAACAGACGAGAGACGAGTGCCAGCCAGGTACTACCAAAAGAAAATAATTATCAAATCAAACAGAAAGCCACCGGCACAAGACGATTACAAATTTATAGACAGACCAGAACAATCATTATTCTGCATTCCAGAACTGGACACAATGGATTACACAATCCCATGCATACAACACAATTTAAGTTTGGCCACGTGCACATAAGGATTGATGCCTCAGACAGCAGATCACTTACTCCAAGACTGCCCTAAATACAAATCTTGTGGTCTAAAGAAAACAACAGTAAAAGATAAACTCCATGGACCATTGGGTGAACTAAAAGACGCCACAGTTGAGTTTATATAAGAGGCAACATTTCAGACATAGACAATCATTTCAAGCGAAAGAAAGAAGAAGAGGGCATTCATGTATCTCCATAAATTTCGGTCGTTAATGTTCCAGATCAGGTTTGTTGATGCTACTCCTAATGCCGCAGTCTTAAACCACAAATCATCACTTCTTTCGATATACCTTTGCCTCTTCAATTGTTGATCTTTCCAGTCGTCGCAATGTTCTCCAATGCTCCTCTGCTCATTGCATGACCAAAGGACATTGTTTCTTTCTTACAGTTGCACATAATATTACGCTTTCATTAGCCTCTTCCAGCATTCGTTGTTGATTACTCTGGCAGTCCAGGGTATTCGCAACACTCGCACCAGAAACCATTTCCCTGCTGCTTCCTTGATCTTTCTAATTTGTTTGCGCAGATTCTAAGATCCACCATTCATTCATTCATTCATTCATTCATTCATTATGTGACATGTTGATAAGCGTGTGCGGTCATGTTCTGCCATCTCACGCGATCACCAAAGTCGTGGGTCAGCTCCGCGTTTCTGTCTCGACCATGCCACGTGGCCAAGCCATCCAGGTATTTAATTCTTGGTCTTCTCCTTGGTCTGTTCCCTTCGATCTTGCCAGTTGTCACCAAGTTCTCTAATTCATTTCTTCTCATTACATGCCCAAAAAATGTTGACTGTCTACATCTAATGTCTCTAATTACTTTACGATCTTCATTTATTTCTTGAAGGCCTTGTTCATTGGTTTTTCTATCTGTCCATGGTATTCTTTGCATTTTCCTCAGAAACCACATTTCCATAGCCATCAGATGTTTTTCAGCTGGTCTGCTCATTGTCCACGCCTCACATCCATATAAAAGTACAGGTTCTGTGTAGCACTTCAACACTCTTTTTCTCGTTTCAATTGATATCTTTTTATTGGTCAGTGTCACAATATCTTTTGCAACAGAATGAGATTGGTCGTTGTCTAGATCCTGATGCTCCTTCTATATCACCGTAGAATGTAAGCTGGGTTAGCCCCATGTCCCACAACACAAGTCATTACTGTAGTACACATCTATTAGTCACTGAACAAGATTGTGTTTGCGCACATAATATTCCTTTAATAATGAATTAACACGGAAACAGGCAACATATATAGATCCAGTAACCCCTCTGCTGTGTGTCCACCGTGACGAGGTAGAGGGGCTTGTGCGTCCCAATGACCCCAAGAGCTATGCCGACGGTAGCACAGCTACTGGTAGGGCCACCCATGTCGGACAGGTCAAGGGAGAGGGACCAGACGAAGAGACACACAAACCTGCTGCCTTGTAGGTAGACTGGGGACAGTCAAATGCTAGGGAAAGCACCCCGAATACATGCTTGTCGAAATCGGATGCACTGAGCCACAGGCTTGACAAAGCAGTACAACGTAAAACCTGCTGCCTTGTAGGTAGACTGGGGACAGTCAAAGGCTAGGGAAAATATCCCGAATACATGCTTGTCGAAATCGGATGTACTGAGCCACAGGCTTGACAAAGCAGTACAACGTAAAACCTGCTAGTAGTATATAGGTACATTATCCAGTGCTTTTGTGGATCTTATATAAATCAACCATTTATCGATCCTGATCCACAAAGGGCGATAACTCTTTTTTCCCCCAAAAATGTAGGCGTGGTCTAGTGACTCATCATAGGTGGCGTGGTCTAGTGACTCATCAGAGGTGGTCTGGTCTAGTGACTCATCAGAGGTGGCGTGCGTGGTCAAGTAATTATAGGTACGACATAAAAAAAAAAACGATATAAAACATCAATAAAGAAAACAAACGACTCAAGTAAGGTATATAATAATTTTATTAAATCATATATAGAAAAGAAGAAGAAAAAAAAAAAAAAGAAAGAAAAAAAAAAACATAGTCAAGTGACCCCTTAAATTATAGGTAAGGGTGTGCGATGACGTGCTCAAGTGGTGGTCAAGAGGTGGTCAAGAGGTGGTCAAGCGGTCAAGAGGTGGTCAAGTGACCCCTTAAATTGTATGGGATGGTACGTGTAGTGACGTGGTGATGATCAAGAGGTGGTCAAGTGGTGGTCAGGGTGTGGTCAAGTGGTGGTCAAGATGTGGTCAAGTGGTCGAGTGACCACTTAAATTGTCGGGGAAAGTAGGTGTAGTGATATGGTGATGATTAAAGGGTGGTAAATTAGTGGTCAAGCAGTGGTCAAGTGGTGGTCAAGTGAGGAAAATTTTAGTGGAAAGTAGTTGTAATGATATGGTGATGATTAAAGGGTGGTAAATTAGTGGTCAAGCAGTGGTCAAGCAGTGGTCAAGTGGTCGAGTGACCACTTAAATTGTCGGGGAAAGTAGTTGTAATGATATGGTGATGATTAAAGGGTGGTAAATTAGTGGTCAAGAGGTGGTCAAGCGGTGGTCAAGGGGTGGTCAAGTGGTTAAATGACCCCTTAAATTGTTGGGGAGAGTACGTGTAGTGACGTGGTGATGATAAAGAGGTGGTCAAGTGGTGGTCAGGGTGTGGTCAAGTGGTGGTCAAGATGTGGTCAAGTGGTCGAGTGACCCCTTAAATTGTCAGGGAAAGTGAGTGTAGTAAGTTGGTGATGATCGTGAGGTGGTCAAGTAGTGGTCAAGAGGTGGTCAAGGGGTGGTCAAGTGGTTAAATGACCCCCCTAAATTGTATGGGAGGGTACAGTTAGTGATGTGGTGATGATCAAGAGGTGGTCAAGTAGTGGTCAAGTAGTGGTCAAGGGGTGGTCAAGTGGTCAAGTTACCCCTTAAATTGATGGGAAGAGTACGTGTAGTGACACGAAGATGATCAAAATGTAGTCAAGTAGTCGTCAAGTGGTGGTCAAGCGGTGGTCAAGTGGTCGAGTGACCACATAAATTGTAGAGGAGAGTAGGTGTAGTGACATGGTGATGATCAAGAGGTGGTCAAGTTGTTAGGTCTAGAGGTTGGGGTGTCTCAGTCATGAAGTATCAAACTGTCTGCTCTGGGAAGGATGTCGCTGATCAGGGCGAGTAGGTTCTAATACGTTTATCGCTATTGTCTATAATTGGCGTGGTTGTATAGTAATAATAGTAGAGTTGTTTCATAGTAATGTTAGTCATCATTATCAAGGTGCATGTTAGGTGATATTTATAACGGTAGTAGTAGTACCAGTAGTAGCAATACCAACAATAGTACTAATTATCATCATCATCACGTGTCTTACCAACGGACGTACCACCCACACATTGCGATCTCCAACACCATTGAACAATTCCGGGGTTGACTCACAATACAGAAATCCCCAATTAACGGCATTACCTTCATGTAATGGTGGTACTCATAGTACCAATAGCACCAGTAGTAATAGTCACCAACATCAGCAAGAGACTTATCGCCTGACATTGGTCAGTATGACACTCCATAAACTATGATCTCCGACACCATGGATACAAATAGTAATAATATTGGTAATAGTTGTAGTGGTAGTAGTAGTGGTAGTAGTAGTAGTAGTAGTAGCGGCGGTGGTGGTGGTGGTGGTGGTGGTGGTGGTGGTGGTGGTAATAGTAGGAGTAGTAGAATAGCGAGGGTGCTTGTTGTTTCACTAAGTATTTGTATATCGTATGTAGTATAAAGCTAGTTTGTGTTGTATGCCATGTAAGGTGTTACTGAAATATCTGTAGTTTATAGTTCTAAGAGGTGATGACGTCATAACCCACCACTCTATCATCTTATTGATAGTGTCTCCAGTGCCACGAAAAAGGCTCATTGTGAGATATCGATCATTTCTCAAAGCGACAGCATCCGGGGTGCATGCCCATTACGAGCAAACATCGATACGCCACTTAAAAGGCAACGACAAGGCAAAATGGCGTCGAATACAGTGTAACGTACAAAACTTATGAGGTCATCGGTTGTCCATTCCATCATGGTCGACAAATAGGCGCTCACTAACTTCACAATAGGCTCACTCAAATAAACATATAGGATGATAAGGCACCGACCCAAATGTGAAAAATGTCGGCCAAATACAGAAATAGTTCGTCCACATGTATGCAAACTAGGAAAATTTGTTACTCGAACGGGACATATATTGACCAAGTAGGGAAATTTGAGAGCCATAAGTGAAAAAATATAATCCAAAGAGAGGAATATCTCATTCCAACTTATAAAAAGAAGGAAAATTCTCAACCAAATGAGAAAAAGTTAGACCAAGTATAGTAACATCGCAACCAAACTTATGAAAAGTAGGAAACTTTGTTAGCCAAAGCGAAAAAACCTAGGTCAAGTAGGAAAATCTGTTAGCCAAATGTAAAAAATGTCGGCCAAATACAGAAATAGTTCGTCCACACGTATGCAAACTAGGACAATTTGTTAGTCGAACAGGATAAAATATTGCCCAAGTAGGGAAATTTGAGAGCCATAAGTGAAAAAATATAATCCAAAGAGATGAATATCTCGTTCCAACTTATAAAAAGAATGAAAATTCTCAACCAAATGAGAAAAAGTTAGACCAAGTATAGTAACATCGCAACCAAACTTATGAAAAATAGGAAACTTTGTTAGCCAAAGCGAAAAAACCTAGGTCAAGTAGGAAAATCTGTTAGCCAAATGTAAAAAATGTCGGCCAAGTACAGAAATACCTCGTCCGCACGTAGGCAAACAAGGAAAGGTTGTTAGCCAGATAGGAAAAATATTGCCCAAGTAGGAAAATTTGATAGCCAAATATAAAAAAAAAATATCACCCAAAGAGAGGAATATCTCGGCCAGACTTATAAAAAGTAGGAGAACTATGTGCCAAATGGGAAAAAGTTAGGCCAAATACAGAAATATTTCAACCAAACATATAAAAAATAGGAAAATTGATAACCAAATGGGAAATATATTGACCAACTAGGGAAATGTGTTACTCAAAGAGGAAAAAGAATGACCAAGTAACGAAATACATCGCTCAAGCTTATGAAAACTACGAAACTTTGTTAGCCAAATGGAAGAAACCTTGGTCAAGTAGGAAAAATCTGTTAACCAATTGTGAAAAATGTCGGCCAAATGCAGAAATAGTTCGGCCACACATATGCAAACAAGGAAAGGTTGTTAGCCAGATAGGAAAAGTATTAACCAAGTAAGAAAATGTGATACCCAAAGGTGAAAAATATCAGACAAAGAGAGAAATATCTCATCCAAACTTATAAAAAGAAGGAAAATTCTCAACCAAATGAGAAAAAGTTAGACCAAATATAGTAACATCTCAACCAAACTTATGAAAAGTAGGAAACTTTGTTAGCCAACGAGAATAAAAACCTTGTTCAAGTAGGAAAATCTGTTAGCCAAATGTAAAAAATGTCGGCCAAATACAGAAATACCTCGTCCGCACGTATGCAAACAAGGAAAGGTTGTTAGCCAGATAGGAAAAATATTGCCCAAGTAGGAAAATTTGATAGCCAAATGTAAAAAAAAAATATCACCCAAAGAGAGGAATATCTCGGCCAGACTTATAAAAAGTAGGAGAACTATGTGCCAAATGGGAAAAGTTAGGCCAAATACAGAAATATTTCAACCAAACATATAAAAAATAGGAAAATTGATAACCAAATGGGAAATATATTGACCAACTAGGGAAATGTGTTACTCAAAGAGGAAAAAGAATGACCAAGTAACGAAATACATCGCTCAAGCTTATGAAAATTACGAAACTTTGTTAGCCAAATGGAAGAAACCTTGGTCAAGTAGGAAAAATCTGTTAACCAATTGTGAAAAATGTCGGCCAAATGCAGAAATAGTTCGGCCACACGTATGCAAACAAGGAAAGGTTGTTAGCCAGATAGGAAAAGTATTAACCAAGTAAGAAAATGTGATACCCAAAGGTGAAAAAATATCAGACAAAGAGAGAAATATCTCATCCAAACTTATAAAAAGAAGGAAAATTCTCAACCAAATGAGAAAAAGTTAGACCAAATATAGTAACATCTCAACCAAACTTATGAAAAGTAGGAAACTTTGTTAGCCAACGAGAATAAAAACCGTGTTCAAGTAGGAAAATCTGTTAGCCAAATGTAAAAAATGTCGGCCAAATACAGAAATACCTCGTCCGCACGTATGCAAACAAGGAAAAGTTGTTAGCCAGATAGTAAAAATATTGCCCAAGTAGGAAAATTTGATAGCCAAATGTAAAAAAAAAAATATCACCCAAAGAGAGGAATATCTCGGCCAGACTTATAAAAAGTAGGAGAACTATGTGCCAAATGGGAAAAAGTTAGGCCAAATACAGAAATATTTCAACCAAACATAAAAAATAGGAAAATTGATAACCAAACGGGAAATATATTGACCAACTAGGGAAATGTGTTACTCAAAAAGGAAAAATAATGACCAACTAACGAAATACATCGCTCAAACTTATGAAAACTACGAAACTTTGTTAGCCAAATGGAAGAAACCTTGGTCAAGTAGGAAAAATCTGTTAACCAATTGTGAAAAATGTCGGCCAAATGCAGAAATAGTTCGGCCACACGTATGCAAACAAGGAAAGGTTGTTAGACAGATAGGAAAAGTATTAACCAAGTAAGAAAATGTGATAGCCAAAGGTGAAAAAAATATCAGACAGAGAGAAATATCTCATCCAAACTTATAAAAAGAAGGAAAATTCTCAACCAAATGAGAAAAAGTTAGGCCAAATACAGAAATATCTCAAACAAACATATAAAAAATAGGAAAATTGATAACCAAACGGGAACTATATTGACCAACTAGGGACATGTGTTACTCAAAGAGGAAAAATAATGACCAAGTAACGAAATACATCGCTCAAACTTATGAAAACTAGGAAACTTTGTTAGCCAAAGTGAAAAAAAAAAACCTTGGTCAAGTAGGAAAATCTGTTAGCCAAATGTGAAAAATGTCGGACAAATGCAGAAATAGTTCGGTCACACATATGCAAACTAGGAAAAGTTGTTAGCCAGATAGGAAAAGTATTGGCCAAGTAGGAAAATTTGAAAGCCAAATGTGAAAAAAGATCACCCAAAGAGAGAAATATTGCGAACAATGTCGGCCAAATACAGAAATTTCTCAACCAAACTCATGAAAAGTAGGAACAACTTGTTACCCAAATAGAAAAAATATTGGTCAAGTAAAGAAATAGCGTGGTCAAACCTATAAAAACATACCAACATTTGTTAACACAACTTGGCCACTTGTTCTTACAAACTTGCTCGCTGGCTCAAACAATCTGTCCTCTTGCTATTACAATCGGTCGACCTATCCTATCAACTCACACACTTACCATAACAACTGTCCCTTTTCCCCAACAACGTGTCCACCGACTCTCTCATATTATCGACTCGCCCTATCAACTTACCCACTGACTCTAACAACTTCCCCACAGGGGCTCACAAAATTTCCACTTGTTATTACAAATTCTCGACAGTCTCGCCCAAATTACCACTTACTCTTACAAACTGTCCCAACTGCGCGCACAAAGGTGTCCACTTGTGATTTCACGGCCTCCTCATCACATAGATAAGTAGCCCTTATAAAATACAAATGTATCCCACAAGTCATACAGAAGTGTCCCCCATATTGTCATAAAAAAAAATATTTGTGTGTGTAGGTAAGTTCATGTCTTTGGCAGTTCATATTTTGTAAATTCATTTCTTCAGCATAAGATTTGTGTAAGTTCACACCCTCAGCATAAATTTTGTTGTGTAAGTTCATGTCTTCGACAGTTCATGTTTTGCTAAGGCCTAGTTTTAGTGAAAAGGCAGAAGTCTATTGGCTAGAATTTCAACCTGAGTGGTCAATTACTAACACTGCCTGTGGACAGCTATTCTTACCCATGCGCTAAAGTTGAGAAAATGAACTTCCGTTGAATGGAAGCTACCACAGACTTGACTTATTAAACCCCTCTGGAAGAAGTAGCGGCAGCTTAACCAGGAAAAGATCGAATTAGTTATCCCCCTTAGTCTGGGAATTATCAAAATATATGCTCACACAAGCGATATTACTCATGACGTCATATAAACAAAAATATAAACGATAACAAATGAGGCAGAGCCACAATTGTTATCCTTTATATTTTTGTTTATATGACGTCATGAGTAATATCGCTTGTGTGAGCATATATTTTCATAATTCCCAGACTAAGGGGGATAACTAATTCGATCTTTTCCTGGTTAAGCTGCCGCTACTTCTTCCAGAGGGGTTTAATAAGTCAAGTCTGTGGTAGCTTCCATTCAACGGAAGTTCATTTTCTCAACTTTAGCGCATGGGTAAGAATAGCTGTCCACAGGCAGTGTTAGTAATTGACCACTCAGGTTGAAATTCTAGCCAATAGACTTCTGCCTTTTCACTAAAACTAGGCCTTAGCAAAACATGAACTGTCGAAGACATGAACTTACACAACAAAATTTATGCTGAGGGTGTGAACTTACACAAATCTTATGCTGAAGAAATGAATTTACAAAATATGAACTGCCAAAGACATGAACTTACCTACACACACAAATATTTTTTTTTATGACAATATGGGGGACACTTCTGTATGACTTGTGGGATACATTTGTATTTTATAAGGGCTACTTATCTATGTGATGAGGAGGCCGTGAAATCACAAGTGGACACCTTTGTGCGCGCAGTTGGGACAGTTTGTAAGAGTAAGTGGTAATTTGGGCGAGACTGTCGAGAATTTGTAATAACAAGTGGAAATTTTGTGAGCCCCTGTGGGGAAGTTGTTAGAGTCAGTGGGTAAGTTGATAGGGCGAGTCGATAATATGAGAGAGTCGGTGGACACGTTGTTGGGGAAAAGGGACAGTTGTTATGGTAAGTGTGTGAGTTGATAGGATAGGTCGACCGATTGTAATAGCAAGAGGACAGATTGTTTGAGCCAGCGAGCAAGTTTGTAAGAACAAGTGGCCAAGTTGTGTTAACAAATGTTGGTATGTTTTTATAGGTTTGACCACGCTATTTCTTTACTTGACCAATATTTTTTCTATTTGGGTAACAAGTTGTTCCTACTTTTCATGAGTTTGGTTGAGAAATTTCTGTATTTGGCCGACATTGTTCGCAATATTTCTCTCTTTGGGTGATCTTTTTTCACATTTGGCTTTCAAATTTTCCTACTTGGCCAATACTTTTCCTATCTGGCTAACAACTTTTCCTAGTTTGCATATGTGTGACCGAACTATTTCTGCATTTGTCCGACATTTTTCACATTTGGCTAACAGATTTTCCTACTTGACCAAGGTTTTTTTTTTTCACTTTGGCTAACAAAGTTTCCTAGTTTTCATAAGTTTGAGCGATGTATTTCGTTACTTGGTCATTATTTTTCCTCTTTGAGTAACACATGTCCCTAGTTGGTCAATATAGTTCCCGTTTGGTTATCAATTTTCCTATTTTTTATATGTTTGTTTGAGATATTTCTGTATTTGGCCTAACTTTTTCTCATTTGGTTGAGAATTTTCCTTCTTTTTATAAGTTTGGATGAGATATTTCTCTCTGTCTGATATTTTTTTCACCTTTGGCTATCACATTTTCTTACTTGGTTAATACTTTTCCTATCTGTCTAACAACCTTTCCTTGTTTGCATACGTGTGGCCGAACTATTTCTGCATTTGGCCGACATTTTTCACAATTGGTTAACAGATTTTTCCTACTTGACCAAGGTTTCTTCCATTTGGCTAACAAAGTTTCGTAGTTTTCATAAGTTTGAGCGATGTATTTCGTTAGTTGGTCATTATTTTTCCTTTTTGAGTAACACATTTCCCTAGTTGGTCAATATATTTCCCGTTTGGTTATCAATTTTCCTATTTTTTTATGTTTGGTTGAAATATTTCTGTATTTGGCCTAACTTTTTCCCATTTGGCATATAGTTCTCCTACTTTTTATAAGTCTGGCCGAGATATTCCTCTCTTTGGGTGATATTTTTTTTTTTTACATTTGGCTATCAAATTTTCCTACTTGGGCAATATTTTTACTATCTGGCTAACAACTTTTCCTTGTTTGCATACGTGCGGACGAGGTATTTCTGTATTTGGCCGACATTTTTTACATTTGGCTAACAGATTTTCCTACTTGAACACGGTTTTTATTCTCGTTGGCTAACAAAGTTTCCTACTTTTCATAAGTTTGGTTGAGATGTTACTATATTTGGTCTAACTTTTTCTCATTTGGTTGAGAATTTTCCTTCTTTTTATAAGTTTGGATGAGATATTTCTCTCTTTGTCTGATATTTTTTCACCTTTGGGTATCACATTTTCTTACTTGGTTAATACTTTTCCTATCTGGCTAACAACCTTTCCTTGTTTGCATACGTGTGGCCGAACTATTTCTGCATTTGGCCGACATTTTTCACAATTGGTTAACAGATTTTTCCTACTTGACCAAGGTTTCTTCCATTTGGCTAACAAAGTTTCGTAATTTTCATAAGCTTGAGCGATGTATTTCGTTACTTGGTCATTCTTTTTCCTCTTTGAGTAACACATTTCCCTAGTTGGTCAATATATTTCCCATTTGGTTATCAATTTTCCTATTTTTTATATGTTTGGTTGAAATATTTCTGTATTTGGCCTAACTTTTTCCCATTTGGCACATAGTTCTCCTACTTTTTATAAGTCTGGCCGAGATATTCCTCTCTTTGGGTGATATTTTTTTTTTACATTTGGCTATCAAATTTTCCTACTTGGGCAATATTTTTCCTATCTGGCTAACAACCTTTCCTTGTTTGCATACGTGCGGACGAGGTATTTCTGTATTTGGCCGACATTTTTTACATTTGGCTAACAGATTTTCCTACTTGAACAAGGTTTTTATTCTCGTTGGCTAACAAAGTTTCCTACTTTTCATAAGTTTGGTTGAGATGTTACTATATTTGGTCTAACTTTTTCTCATTTGGTTGAGAATTTTCCTTCTTTTTATAAGTTTGGATGAGATATTTCTCTCTTTGTCTGATATTTTTCACCTTTGGGTATCACATTTTCTTACTTGGTTAATACTTTTCCTATCTGGCTAACAACCTTTCCTTGTTTGCATACGTGTGGCCGAACTATTTCTGCATTTGGCCGACATTTTTCACAATTGGTTAACAGATTTTTCCTACTTGACCAAGGTTTCTTCCATTTGGCTAACAAAGTTTCGTAGTTTTCATAAGCTTGAGCGATGTATTTCGTTACTTGGTCATTCTTTTTCCTCTTTGAGTAACACATTTCCCTAGTTGGTCAATATATTTCCCATTTGGTTATCAATTTTCCTATTTTTTATATGTTTGGTTGAAATATTTCTGTATTTGGCCTAACTTTTTCCCATTTGGCACATAGTTCTCCTACTTTTTATAAGTCTGGCCGAGATATTCCTCTCTTTGGGTGATATTTTTTTTTATATTTGGCTATCAAATTTTCCTACTTGGGCAATATTTTTCCTATCTGGCTAACAACCTTTCCTTGTTTGCCTACGTGCGGACGAGGTATTTCTGTACTTGGCCGACATTTTTTACATTTGGCTAACAGATTTTCCTACTTGACCTAGGTTTTTTCGCTTTGGCTAACAAAGTTTCCTATTTTTCATAAGTTTGGTTGCGATGTTACTATACTTGGTCTAACTTTTTCTCATTTGGTTGAGAATTTTCATTCTTTTTATAAGTTGGAACGAGATATTCATCTCTTTGGATTATATTTTTTCACTTATGGCTCTCAAATTTCCCTACTTGGGCAATATTTTATCCTGTTCGACTAACAAATTGTCCTAGTTTGCATACGTGTGGACGAACTATTTCTGTATTTGGCCGACATTTTTTACATTTGGCTAACAGATTTTCCTACTTGACCTAGGTTTTTTCGCTTTGGCTAACAAAGTTTCCTACTTTTCATAAGTTTGGTTGCGATGTTACTATACTTGGTCTAACTTTTTCTCATTTGGTTGAGAATTTTCCTTCTTTTTATAAGTTGGAATGAGATATTCCTCTCTTTGGATTATATTTTTTCACTTATGGCTCTCAAATTTCCCTACTTGGTCAATATATGTCCCGTTCGAGTAACAAATTTTCCTAGTTTGCATACATGTGGACGAACTATTTCTGTATTTGGCCGACATTTTTCACATTTGGGTCGGTGCCTTATCATCCTATATGTTTATTTGAGTGAGCCTATTGTGAAGTTAGTGAGCGCCTATTTGTCGACCATGATGGAATGGACAACCGATGACCTCATAAGTTTTGTACGTTACACTGTATTCGACGCCATTTTGCCTTGTCGTTGCCTTTTAAGTGGCGTATCGATGTTTGCTCGTAATGGGCATGCACCCCGGATGCTGTCGCTTTGAGAAATGATCGATATCTCACAATGAGCCTTTTTCGTGGCACTGGAGACACTATCAATAAGATGATAGAGTGGTGGGTTATGACGTCATCACCTCTTAGAACTATAAACTACAGATATTTCAGTAACACCTTACATGGCATACAACACAAACTAGCTTTATACTACATACGATATACAAATACTTAGTGAAACAACAAGCACCCTCGCTATTCTACTACTCCTACTATTACCACCACCACCACCACCACCACCACCACCACCACCGCCGCTACTACTACTACTACTACTACTACCACTACTACTACCACTACAACTATTACCAATATTATTACTATTTGTATCCATGGTGTCGGAGATCATAGTTTATGGAGTGTCATACTGACCAATGTCAGGCGATAAGTCTCTTGCTGATGTTGGTGACTATTACTACTGGTGCTATTGGTACTATGAGTACCACCATTACATGAAGGTAATGCCGTTAATTGGGGATTTCTGTATTGTGAGTCAACCCCGGAATTGTTCAATGGTGTTGGAGATCGCAATGTGTGGGTGGTACGTCCGTTGGTAAGACACGTGATGATGATGATAATTAGTACTATTGTTGGTATTGCTACTACTGGTACTACTACTACCGTTATAAATATCACCTAACATGCACCTTGATAATGATGACTAACATTACTATGAAACAACTCTACTATTATTACTATACAACCACGCCAATTATAGACAATAGCGATAAACGTATTAGAACCTACTCGCCCTGATCAGCGACATCCTTCCCAGAGCAGACAGTTTGATACTTCATGACTGAGACACCCCAACCTCTAGACCTAACAACTTGACCACCTCTTGATCATCACCATGTCACTACACCTACTCTCCTCTACAATTTATGTGGTCACTCGACCACTTGACCACCGCTTGACCACCACTTGACGACTACTTGACTACATTTTGATCATCTTCGTGTCACTACACGTACTCTTCCCATCAATTTAAGGGGTAACTTGACCACTTGACCACCCCTTGACCACTACTTGACCACTACTTGACCACCTCTTGATCATCACCACATCACTAACTGTACCCTCCCATACAATTTAGGGGGGTCATTTAACCACTTGACCACCCCTTGACCACCTCTTGACCACTACTTGACCACCTCACGATCATCACCAACTTACTACACTCACTTTCCCTGACAATTTAAGGGGTCACTCGACCACTTGACCACATCTTGACCACCACTTGACCACACCCTGACCACCACTTGACCACCTCTTTATCATCACCACGTCACTACACGTACTCTCCCCAACAATTTAAGGGGTCATTTAACCACTTGACCACCCCTTGACCACCGCTTGACCACCTCTTGACCACTAATTTACCACCCTTTAATCATCACCATATCATTACAACTACTTTCCCCGACAATTTAAGTGGTCACTCGACCACTTGACCACTGCTTGACCACTAATTTACCACCCTTTAATCATCACCATATCATTACAACTACTTTCCACTAAAATTTTCCTCACTTGACCACCACTTGACCACTGCTTGACCACTAATTTACCACCCTTTAATCATCACCATATCACTACACCTACTTTCCCCGACAATTTAAGTGGTCACTCGACCACTTGACCACATCTTGACCACCACTTGACCACACCCTGACCACCACTTGACCACCTCTTGATCATCACCACGTCACTACACGTACCATCCCATACAATTTAAGGGGTCACTTGACCACCTCTTGACCGCTTGACCACCTCTTGACCACCTCTTGACCACCACTTGAGCACGTCATCGCACACCCTTACCTATAATTTAAGGGGTCACTTGACTATGTTTTTTTTTTTTCTTTCTTTCTTTTTTTTTTCTTCTTCTTTTCTATATATGATTTAATAAAATTATTATATACATTACTTGAGTCGTTTGTTTTCTTTATTGATGTTTTATATCGTTTTTTTTTTTAATGTCGTACCTATAATTACTTGACCACGCACGCCACCTATGATGAGTCACTAGACCAGACCACCTCTGATGAGTCACTAGACCACGCCACCTATGATGAGTCACTAGACCACGCCTACATTTTTGGGGGGAAAAAGAGTTATCGCCCTTTGTGGATCAGGATCGATAAATGGTTGATTTATATAAGATCCACAAAAGCACTGGATAATGTACCTATATACTACTCCTGCTGCCTTGTAGGTAGACTGGGGACAGTCAAAGGCTAGGGAAAATATCCCGAATACATGCTTGTCGAAATCGGATGTACTGAGCCACAGGCTTGACAAAGCAGTGCAACGTAACTTAATTCATGATGTCACAAATCAAAATTAATTGTTATGGTGCTAATCCCGTGAAGTCCCATCAGGCGGCGATAGTGCCGGGCCCCCTGCCTCGAGGGGGTCCACCCATGACTACTGGTGGTCACCTTCCCCTGTGCTGTGGAGTCAAGGCACAGAGGAGTAGGTTAAGAGCTATTGACCAAATACCCCGGACACTCAACATACTACAGTGGAATGCCGAAGGAGTTTACAAGAAGAAAGACCCCCTAACACAGCGTCTTCATAAAGATAGAATAGATGTGGCATGCATTCAAGAGACACACCTCAACGCCAATCACAAATTCTCAGTCAGAGGATATCAGGCCACACGTTTCGACCGCGAAGGACACAAAGGAGGAGTACCTATACTTACACGAAATACAATACCTTGCAGCGAAGTATCTGTGATCTCTGACAACCAAACGGAAATTATAGGTGTTGATATAATGATAAAGGACATGAAAATAAGAATCTACAATCTGTATAGCCCAGCAGATAAGGACCTTACACTCTCAAACATGAAAATAACTGACACAAACTGCATTATTGTCGGAGACTTTAATAGCCGTTCAGAAAGATGGGGATACCCAGATACTGACAAAAGAGGAGATGAATTGGAGGACTGGGAAATAGACTCAAATCTCCATCTACTCAACAAAGTGGATGACACACCGAGCTTCTACTCCAGAAGATGGCTTACCACTTCTACTCCAGACTTAGCTTTCTGCACAGGAGACATCCTCCACAAAATCGATCGCCATGTGCTGGACCAATTAGCAGGTAGTGACCACAGACCAATCAAGCTTGTAATGAATATGGAGTATGTTCCACAGGAGCAAAAGCCCTTGCCCCGCTGGAATTACAAACGAGCAGATTGGGACAGATTTGCCATACTAACAGACAAATATTGTGAAAACATAAATACACGATATGGCAACATAAAGCAAATGGTGGAAAGTCTAAACAGAGCGATAATACAGGCAGCCACTGAGTCCATTCCAAGAGGAGCGAGGAAAAATTACAAACCATACTGGACTGAAGAACTACAAAGTTTGGAGGACAAAGTTGAAGATGCCAGGAAGACAGCAGAGAGAGAACAAACAATTGAAGCGAACATCTCTCTCAAAGCCATCTCAGCAAAATATAAAAGAACAGTAAATTAAACAACGAGAGATTGTTGGAGGGAAAAAACAGAAAACCTGAATTTTGACAGGGATGGAAACAAACTATGGAAACTAGTGAACGCCATGAACAATGAAGGACCTAGAAACAAACAAATAACAATTAAACAAGGAAATGCCTTGCTTACAGGAAAAAAGGCTGCAAATGCACTAATGGAACACTATGCAAATGCAAACCAAATTGATATTACAACCGAACAGAAGAAAGCAATCAAAGACAAACAGATACATCATAGAAATACAGAGACAGCAGCAGAATATATGATGGCAAATCTAACAATGGAAGAAATGGAACAGGCAATGAATACCCTAAAAAAGAAGAAATCACCAGGAAAGGATGGAATCACAAATGAAATGCTAATAGGACTAGGCACCAAGGCAAAGAAGAAACTACTAGCAGTCCTAAATAACAGCTGGAAGAGAGGAATAGTCCCACAGGCATGGAAGGAAGCTATACTAATACCAGTCCCAAAGAAAGGAAAAGACCTGGAAGAACCAAATGGCTATCGACCTATCAGTCTACTTAGCTGTGTAGGAAAATTAATGGAACGCATTATCAATGGCAGGCTAACATGGCATCTGGAAGAAAACAAACTATTAACACCACACCAAGCAGGATTCAGAAAGTACAGATCCACTGAAGATCAAATAACCTATATAGCTCAGGAAATAGAGGATGCCTTCCAAGAGAAAAAGCACACACTGGCGGTCTGGATAGACTTAGAAAAAGCATTTGATAAAGTATGGAAGGAAGGACTGAAAGTAAAACTGCAAAAAATGCATGTTTGTGGGAAAATGTATAAATGGATCAGCCACTACCTTGAGAACAGAACTGCCAGGACAAAAGTACAAGGACAAACAAGCAAAATGATGCTGTTGGAGCAAGGTGTCCCCAAGGAGGAGTTCTTTCACCAACATTATTCCTAGAATATATAAATGACATCACAGAAAATTTTCCAGTCAGAGTACACATATCCTCCTTTGCAGATGACCTAGCCATATGGACATCTGAAGAATATATTAGTACAGCTAACAGCAGAATACAGCAAGCCTTATTCAAAATCATGGCTAGTGAAGATAAGTGAGGAGAAAACAACATGCACATTGTTCTCCCTCTCAAATAAAACTCAGCAACCTAAGCTGGTATTGAATGGAAAAATATTGCGCCATGAAGAACATCCAAACTATCTAGGAGTCACCTTTGATCGTCGCCTGACATGGAAGACACAGGTTGAGAAAAATCGAACAAGAGCAAGGCAGAGAATGGCAATCATGAAAAAGCTTGCTGGTACAACGTGGGGAGAAGATGAGAAAGTTCTCAAGAAGCTATATACTGGACGGGTGAGGCCAGAACTGGAATATGACATTGCAGCTTGGGCAACAGCGGCTAAGTAAAACTTTAACAAAATAAGTAGAGTCCAAAACCAAGGAATGCGAATCATAACTGGAAGCCTGAAGACAACGCCTATTAATGAACTAGAAAAGATCACTTGTTTACAACCAATGCAGGACAGAAGAGATAGCAGAGGCCAGCAACAAGCAGAAAAATTTAGAAGATTGACAGACCACCCTATGTATAACAGGTTTAATTGTTTTGGAAAAGGAAGACTGAAGCGTAGCAACTTTGTAGAAACTGCAAAACGAAAGATTAGGGCAGATCCCATACTTAACATATCAACAGTCAAGCCCATTTACTATGCACACAACTTCCCAGCTTGGAGACAGCAGCAACTGCCTGAGATGATAGAAAACATTCCTGGTATTGAGAAAAAGAACACTCAGCATGAAACCGAAAGAAGAGAAATAACCCTAAACTACATAAAAGAACATTACCCAAGCAGCAATTGAACCCATGCATATACAGATGGATCAGCCAAAAATTCAATAGAGAATGGAGGAGGAGGAATTCTCCTAAATTTAAAAAATGGAGTGAAAAAACACATTCAGTGGCAACTGGAAAGTTTTCAAGTAACTTCAAAGCAGAGGCAGAGGCTCTGAAAACTGCAGCAGAAATGCTCTTGATGGAGGAAAATAAAGAAAAGCAAATAGCTATCTTCACAGATGCAAAGTCAGCTGTCTCAATACTGAAGAGCAATAACAGCACAGAAATAGCTGACCTAAGAGCAGCACTCCATGGTCTAAGCCAGAAATCCAAAAAAAGTTGTAATACAGTGGATCCCATCACATTGCAGTATACCTGGAAATGAAGAGGCTGACAGACTGGCAACAGAGGGCGGACGACTACCACAGCCTGACATAGACATAACTTACAATGAGGCAAAGAGGTTGATAAAAAGCACCTATAAAACCAAATGGGAATCAGAGCATCCAGGCCACCAGAAGGATGATGCATATTACAAACTCGACCGAAGAGAACAAGTAGCAATCTTCAGACTCCGCACAGGACATAACAGGCTGAAATACCACTTGTTAAATAAACTAAAAATAGGAGATACCGATGAATGTAATTGTCGAACTGGAAAAATGACAGCAAAACATTTGCTGCAGGATTGCCCAATATATGCAGAACAGAGGAAGATATTTTGGCCCACACCTGCTTCATTTGAGGACAAGCTCTATGGAGATATCAACAAGCTCAAGTTGACCGCAGCTTACTTTAACTACATACAGGTTGACATTTAAAGGTGTATGAAGAAGTATTCAGACTGCCACACTTCATACCACAGGTATGTCAGTTACAAAAGCCTCCCAGAGGCATGAAATGGAATATTGCTCGGATAGCAAATCCATTACGTGGAAAGTCCGAATCAAAAGCTCACTGTGTGAGCTTCATAAAAGGTGGAAAAAGTGTCCTAGTGGCACGAAATGGAATATTGCTTGGATAGCAAATCCATTACGTGGAAAGTCCGAATCAAAAGCTCACTGTGTGGGCTTCAAATAAGGTGGAAAAAGTGTCCTAGTGGCACGAAATGGAATATTGCTCGGATAGCAAATCCATTGCGTGGAAAGTCCGAGTCGAAAGCTCACTGTGTGGATGTCATCTGCACACTGCATTCTTCTGGTTTCCGGAAGAACAGCCTATGGTGAACGGAAGGCCCAATATACGGAAGTGAGGCTAAGCAGCCATGTGCAGGACGTGACGATTCCTTGGGTGAGCCCAGTACCAGAGCGCTGTGTGTTGGCTCTGCAATTTCCAAATCTCAAAAAAAGACACCGAGCCCACTGCAACAGAGTACTCGAATATTCTAGCCCGCGGAGGGATTTGTGATTGTGTGTAATTTCTATTCTTGGATTATGAAGTATGATTTGCACCAGCCAATTACCAGTGACTAAATAGTAAGAACATAACTGAGTGCATTAATTCGGTACCCAGATAATGGGAAAAGGATCTAATCGACAGCAAAGATAAACCCTTAACCGCACACCAGGAGAACAATGACTCTATTAATTAGTTTAATTAGTAATACAAAATGCTGTTTATGTGTTGGTAATTTTTTCCTGAAAGTAACAGGTCAGTAGTTTTTTTCCAATGGTATAGATGGTATAGTATTGTGACACCAACTCATTATTTTTTTAAAATGAGAGAATGGTAAAAGGTGACAGAAACATGTTATGTTGGGTTCTATGTAATATTTTTATTTGCCTTAATTATGGGGGAAAATGAAAGTAGACCCAATTTGTGGTTGTTGTGTTGTTTGTAATAACCTGGGTTTTTTCTGGGGTCACTGGGTACTATATTGTAATAGTGCAATGAATCCCATGCCTGTCTGAAAATGCATAGTGTTTATTACATCTATATATGTAACTGCAGATCTTGAGTTAATACCTGAACTGTTTGTCTCCCCGGGAAGGTTAACCCGGTCAACAAATGCCCGCAGAAGTCGGATGTGTCGGCCTAACGGCGCAAGAACGCAGCTCTGCTGTAAACAGGCACAACGCAGTCACATCCGAAAAAAACTCCGGATGAACGAAGAAGAAGAAGAAGAACTGTTTGTCTAAAAGTATTGTGTACATCAAGTAAATGTGGTGTCCAACAAGTGGTTGTTTATATGTTGTGAGCAATCAATATCCTTCTAGCACTATAGAAAATGTAAAGGGTGATGAAGTGGGAAGGGAAACCTACACACAGATGCCAATGTTTCAAGGATTGAACTCTTTTCTCCTGGGATTTGTGGTAAATATCCCTGATCACTCTGCATTCTAACCAGTGACCAGAGAATCAATAATACCCCCTAGACAACTTAACATAATAATCTCATAAATTAAAATCCACATCCCACATAGGTGCATGTACATTTGTCAGAGTGTTGAGGGAATCAAGACAGGACATAGAGAGGACAAGGGATAGAATAGAGTCAAGGACTGTAGAGATAACTATAGACAGGACATGGGTAAGGGCGCAGGGATGTCATAAGACGGGACATCTGTAGGACGGTAGAGAGATTAGAGATAGGACATCAGTGGGGACACAGAGATGTCACTAATAGGACACCGACAGGACAAGACCTAGCCAATATAAGGGACATAAGTTCACGGGACGCTGTCCTGAACTGACCAGACGGCACTACACCGAACGACCCAACACAACACGGGCGGACTAACGCATTACGTGGCGGGTGAGACAGCCCGAGTTGTCACGAGGAATACGTGGCCTAGTACCACGAAATGAACTGACCAGTTTGAAAACGTCAGACGGGACTCAGACAGTTCGAGAGGAAGGATCGTTGTTTGTTCTGGAGCGAGTGTATAGCTTTGCGAGAGTGCTAGTTGAAGATAGCGAGCAATTGTGTGTAGGGCTTGTGTAATTGGCTGAGTGCTATAAGTGTTTGTTAGGCGGCATTGTGTATAGAGTGATTTCACCGCCTTTTGTGTAATCATGACAATGATCAGGTTCTCCTGAATTAAAATGTATAGAACATACGTACGACTGATGTTTTCTTGAGTACTTTTGAAGGATTTGAATACCTGTGTGTATGTAAGACTGCTGACAACATTAATCATCGTTATATTTTTTCCATTTACCTTTTATTCGTAGTTTACTAATCCTATCATTAACATCTTTAAAGTTTAGAACGTTCCCACATAACTCTTTTTTAATGACAAATCCTGTTCATAATTCATGTTTATTTTGGGTGTTTCCTCCATATATTATAATCATTCCATTTTGCTCTAAAGTACCCTCTCCTGGCCACCTTATTTCTTGAATTGCTGTTATATCCATTTTATACTCAACCAGCTCCCGGGTTAATTCTTCGGCCGCTCCAACTCGATATAGTGTCCGTACATTCCATGTTCCAAATCTCAAAAGTCCTTTATTCCAAGGTAGATGTCCAATTAAGTCAGTCCGAATTCGAGGCTCGTGTATCTGTTTCGTAACAAAATGGTTTTTACAAAAGTGGGGATGTTAACCCCATGCTTCAACCCCCAGCCTGGAGGACCTGGGTTGCTGCTTCTTGGTTCCAGTACATCTCATCTCATCATGTTCCTCTTGTACCTTGCGGTGTCGAGGTGAAGTATAAACTTCGTGAGAGTGCCCGATTATGGGCTTCATATATCGATATTCCCATGGACTCTGCTATTCCCTCCGTCCAACGTTTACGTGGTCGGCCTCTTCCTCTGTTTCCATCTGGTCTGTACATCATTGCTTGTTGTGGCATGCTGTTGACTGGTAACCTACTTGCATGGCCAAATCATTTGACTTGCTGCTTTCTAATAAAATCTAGTGCTGCTTTAACCCCCACTTTAGTCCTGATGTCTTCATTTCTGATCTTATCTCTTCTTGATACTTTGAGAATTCTTCTCAGGAACCTCACTTCTGTTGTTGTGATTTTTCTTTTCTCTTTTTCTGTCATTGTCCAGGTCTGGCATTGGTAGCATAGAGTTGGTAGGAAGATTGTGTTGTAAAGTGCTTTCTTAGTAGTTACTGATACATGTTTGTTCTTTAGTATTGGTGCCATTTGTCCAATGAGTTAATTTGCCTTATTGCACCTATTTTCGATCTCGTCTTCTGATCTGCCATTTGATGATATTATACTTCCCAGGTACTTGAAACTCTTCACTTATTTCAAGGGATGTTCGTTTAGGTGAACTGTTGTTGTTTGTTCTTCTTTAGTTATAGTCATTACCTCTGTTTTGCTTGTGCTAATTTTCATCTTATGTTCCCTACACATTTCGTTTAGACTATTCATGTGGTCTTGTAATTCAGCTTCTGATTTTGCTATTAGTGCTTGGTCGTCCGCAAACAGGAGTTCTCTAATGGTTAGATTTGCAGATGGTTCTTCTTCTGTGTTCTCGTCATGCGGTATTCTTGCTGTCTCTGCTTGGCTGGTTTCTTTACATATGTTGTCTATATATGTTATGAACAAGAGAGGGGACAGGACACAACCTTGTCGATCTAATGATGAAGGGTTCTGAGTGTCCTCCAGTTGCTCTCACTACGCATTCACTGTTGTTGTATAAACTTCTACATAGGTTTGTTAGATGTGTACTCACTCCATATTGTTTAAGGATTTCCCACAACTTGTTTCTATCTACTCTATCGAATGCCTTTTCTTGGTCGACAACGGCTAAGTAGAGTGTTTCATTGAATTCTATTGATTTTTCTATAAGTTGTCTAAGAGCAAAATTGCATGTGTGCATCCTTTGTGTTTCCTAAATCCAAGTTGTGTTTCGCTTAGCTGGGGTTCTAAAGTAGTTCGTAATCTATTTTCAAGAATTTTGCAAAATATTTTCCCAGTATGACTCAACAGTGAAATATGCCTCTGTATTGTGTGCAGTCTCTTTTGCTGCCTTTGTTTTTCCAAATTGGGATAATTATGGCATTTCCCCAATCTCGCGGTGTCTGTTGTTCTACCCAAACATGATTGAATAGTCTATGTAGCCAAGCTGTTCCTACTTCTCTTGTGCTTTAATTAGTTCATTTGGTATTTCATCCTGTCCTGGTGATTTGTTCAATGGGGACTAATCTGATGGCTTCTATAATTTCTTCTTTTAGTATGTCTGGTTCTATTTCTTCGGTGACATCTGTATAGGTCTCTTGAAATCCTGTGACATCTGATGGGATGTTGAGAAGTTGTTCGAAATACTGCTTCCATCTTATTAGGATTTGTTTTTGTTCACTTATTGGTTCTCCATTTTCGCTGTTAATTATTTCAGTTGGATCAAAGGGTTCTCCTCTGGCTCGCATTCCACCTATCTTTTTGTAGAAGTTTCTAGTTGAAGTTGCCTCCTTGTAGTTTTTATTTAGTGTTTCTCCATAATCTTCCCAGTCTTTTTGTTTTTCCCTCTTTACTATTCTATTCACATGTCTTCTCGCTATTCTATATTCTATGTGATCACATTCCTGTTTGCTCTTCGACCACTTTTTATATTTTTCCTTTTTGTCTTTTACCGCTTTCTTTACTTTTGTGTTCCACCAACTTGTTATTTTCTTTATCCGTGTTTTGCGTTTTTTCGTGGTTTCACATGTTATTTTTGCAGCATTTAAAATGCTTGATTTCTTCTTAGTTTTTCTACGAGCAGTATGAAGATCCAGTAAATATTCTTTATTATTCTTAAATCTCTCCCATCAATGTTGATATCTTCCAACATTTTAATCAGCTCATCATGTTTTACTTTATCAAATGCCTTAGTATAATCTATGAAGCATAAATATATGTCTTTCTGTTTCTCTATTGACCTCCGTAATGTATATATTGCATTGTTTGTGCCCTTTCCATCCACAAATCCTTACTGTTCTTCACTAATTTCCATTTTTATTTTCTTTCTGGTTCTTCTCATTACGATTCTGAGTAGAAGCTTAGTGATATGGTTTATAAGGTTAATTGTACGAAAATCTTCACAATCAATTGCTCCTGGTCTTTTTGGTGTAGCTATAAATACAGATTTCAGCATATCACTGTGTACATCCACAGCTGTAAATATCATCTAACATTTTGGTTAATATATCTACTCCAACTTCTCCCAATACTTCTAATTCGTCTATTGTGATTTCATCTGGTCCAGCTGATTTTCCTTTCTTCATATATTTCTTAGCGTCAGCGACTCCTTCTTTTAGAATAGGTGGACCTTCTAAGTTACTTTCTTCTGTTAATTCTTCCCTTTCCCCATCATATAAGTCTTTTATATACTCATTCCACATCTTCATTATATCATCTTCCTCCAATAATATCTTTCCTGTTTTTGATTTCAAACACCCTGAATTTATTCTTATTTTCTTCCCGTGAGCTCACTGATTTGTCTGTTTGCTAGTAATGTACGGATATTATACGCAGACGTCTGGTCACGTGACCTATTCGCAAACGGCTAGTCACATGACCTATTCGCAAACGGCTGGTCACGTGACTTATATTTGACTACATTATTAATGTAGTGGAACCGGCTCCGTGGCCGAGGAGTTAGCAGCTTTCTCCGCTAACTCCGAATACTCTCGTCACGTGACGCGACGAGAATTAGCAGTGGTTCGAATCGCAAAAGTGACTTATGAGAGTATGGAGCCGGTCGCTCAGAAAGTCGTGGCGTGCTGATGAGCGTAATCTAGCCTAGGAATCAACATACAGCTGAAAGATGCTGGTGTTGACCGCAATATCCTGAAACAGGATGGAAACGCGGGAAAAAAAAAAAAAAAAATTAATGTAGTGGGGCAATATCAGTGGTGTCCTCGGTAGTGTAGTGGTTAGTATCTCCGCCTGTCACGCGGGAGGCTGGGGTTCGACTATCCGCCTGTTTTGTTTTGTTTTTAAATTGAGTTCATATACCCTTATCATCATCATCATCATCATCTTCCACTTCTGCCGTCAAGCGTCGTGGGGAGGAATAATTTGCGTTCCAGCGCCCGGTGGACGGCACTGGATAGTGTCATTCCGTGTGGTTGTACAATGTCTCTTATCGGTGAGTTCAAATACCCTTGTCGAAAAATTGCAAATTCTGTCATTATTATCTTCCTCCCCCACCTTCCTCTCTCCAGTTGTATGGACAAATGGGGAAATAGACGCAAAGCATAGCCGAACAATGGGAAATTCAAAAGAATGACATCTATCAATTAAGCAAAGCATATTACTGAAAAGAAGGCGAACAATAAATAGATGACAGGTGTAATCTTAGAATTGATGGACAACATAAAACAAAGTAAAAACGACAAATAATATACTTCCCCTTCTTTTCATCTTCCAATGGAGCCTAGATTCTCAACTAAATCATGTCAACCTCTTTGCAGGTAGAGTTTTCAGTTTTACACTGGGTGAGGCAGTCAGTCTTACGGCACCCAACCTTAGACGCCTCCTACTTCAAGCATGGTAGATTACAGTGTAACTATTTATAGGTGCCAGTAACACAGAGCCGTCTCCCTGGCGAATGTGTTAAGGACATTGATCGTAATCCCGTGTACTCACAAACGAAACACAGCTGCGGGAGATTCGGCAGAGGATCGTGTTGCGCTGGTTACTTACAGAGGTATGAGCCGGTCGTTAAGAAAGGCAAACTACTGAACGTAAAACTTGCCAAGACAGCTACGGCAGCTGAAAAATGATGGTGTTGACTGCAATGTCCTGTAAAGGATATGCGAAAAAAAGTAGCACACAGAGACGAGCCAAACAGTCAAGAGTGTTTCAAACAATTAGGGTTAACTATGGTCACATGATATGTAAATGTAACCCTGTGTGAACTTTATCACATTTGAACCCTCGCATCGGAGTTCATAAAAACAAATGTTGACAAGAACTTCAGTTGCAAAGTGGAGGTCTGTCGACTTGGTTCACTTGAGGTAGGACGACTAGTGTCATCTACAGGCTGAATACTTACTTTCATCTCGTGCGTACGCAAATTCAACGTTAAGAAGTAAGTAACGTATCTAGGCATTCATTAGAATATGAACATTAAAGTTTTATGGAATAAACTATGTATGTGTGTAGATGGAGTATGTAGATGAAGATGAAGATGTGGTTTGAATAAAAAAGAACTTGCAAACAAAAGACAGACAAGAAGGGAGAATAATAGTTTTCTTAAGCCAATCGATGAATGAATCACTTAAAAACGAGAAGTTGGTTGAGAGCTTTACCAAAGCACGACTACAAAAAACAATGGACCTTGCGACCAAAGCCTTCGTCAGAACAGAACAAACAAACAAACATTAACAAATAGACGATCGACACTACATGAAAGTACAAATTTCAACTTATCTGTGTCCTAGCTTGAAACGGCTATCCATGGGTGGAATAAAACGGATGTTGTGGTTAACGAGGTCAACTTATTAAAGATCAGTACAGCCAGAAACTCGGTGATTGGCTAAGTCATCCGGTGAGGGAACCCGCGCTGGGGGGATGGGGGTGTGCCCAGGAGAGCGAATGGAAAAATATGGATGTGTAACTCTGGGGCGATGTAACGGATGCAGTTCGCAATTCCGCACGCCAAGTTCGAAACACTGCTGTGGGCAATATGGATGCAGACCAACAGGTCATCAATAGCGTTTGCTATCAAAAAGTAGCACAAGTGACGGTTGTTCAGAACGCAATGAGAAGCGACCCCACGCAAACCAACCAGGAAGTCACAGAAAGCAGAGATAATGCTGGTGTTGACTACCACGTCCTGCGAAGGACATGCAACTGGCTTGGAAGTGGACTATACGACTGTGGAGATGGGGGGAAGGGTGGGGACAAGGAGCGAAGGGGACTTAAATAAAACTGTGTTGGACATTGAGGCCGTGAGGGTAGAGTGAACCCAATTGAAAGATAAGACGGTTTTCCAATGTCTTGCGATCACGTTCGTGAGATGTGCACGATTTTATCGCCGTAACACGTATGTCGACAACCCATAGTGGTCGAAACTGTTGAAGTGTAGGGGTACCGGTTTCTTGGCACCACTGTCCATATCGGATAAATGTTGTCTAAATCTGTCTGCTAGACGAAGGCCTGTCTACCCAAGATACCTCATGTCGCAACGTGTGCAGATGATCGCATAGATAAAGTTGCGACTCGTACATGAGAAACCCTCCAATATGTGGAAAGTAGCCTTAGGGAAAGGTCAGACTTGTGATTTGAAGGACATATGGACAAGTCTTACAGCGAGATCGAAGACATGCAGTCTTGCCAGGAAGAGACTGGTGGGATTGTGATAGAGTGCTATGGACCAGCACGTCCCTCAGGTTACGATCCACCACTTTCCACTTTCGCTTAGGTCCATCACGCCTAATGTTAATGAACCCAGACATGTTACACTACCCCCTCCTCAAAAGAAAACATCGTTTTCAAATGATGTGAGAAACTAATGCTTCTCACACAAAACAAAAATAATGATCCAGTAACATTGCCTGGGCAGCCGTATGTATGACTCCATCTTACTCCAGCTACCACACTAACTAATACATCGAGTAATCATAGTAACCTCCCATATACCCCACACATCAATACAACCAACTTTCCATCTTGTGTACCAATGCGTGAGCTAATACATCGCAAAATAATCAACATATCATAGAAAACATTATATTTGTGTACCCGCAGGTCTATTAATATCTTCAAGAACACACACACTATGTAACTTTGCTAATAATTGTCCAGTAAACTAATAATCGTCCATGAATACATGTCGAGACGCTGCATTGCCTTTGTCTTCCATCGCCCAATATATTGTATTATCTCATATGGGCTGCGTGGTCTCGAGGTATGGTGTCCGCCTCGAGTGCTGGAGGTCCCGGGTTCAAGTCCTCGGTGATGCCGGGATTTTTTCTCGTGGACTTCTAGTAATAAATTTCCCCTGGTCTCTCGGGTAGTGAGATCGGACGCCCGTGTGTATTGTTGCGCACGTAAAAACCCTTGGCAGTTGGAAATCTAGAAAAAGAGTAGCCTAACGGCGCTGCCCGGGGCAACATTTCGAGTTAAAAATCTACCCAAAGTATTTCAGGATCCTCGCCGGTGCTACGGAGTTCGTGCACTGAGTTGAGTTTCTCCAGACTCAGGTTTGAGTTAGGAGGAGAACGGAGCACTTCTGGGTTGCACCCGTGTGCCGTGATGTTGATCCATCGACTAAACATAAACATAAACATTGTATTAATAACAAACAATAATAAACCACTCCAGATAGGATATAGAACCACATGTTAATTGTTTATGTGGCCTCATGCCCTTGGTAATTGCTTGACAGCAGGTCTGCCATGGTGTTGTCTTCGCCCCGTATGGGCATAGGCAGAAATGCGTATTCCTGCAACAATATGCAGGAATACCACGCATAGAAAGAACAGATGGTTCAATCCAAAATGTGAAGAAGCAGTCATTAGGAAAAAGAATGCCAGACATTTATGGTTAAATGACATCAATAACATCCAAAAGGAAGAGCAATATAGAAATGAATGTAAAGAGACTACAAAAATAGTTCGACAGCAGAAGCGAGAATATATGAGTTATATAATCAAAGATATGGAAACTAATCACCAGAAAAACGAATCCAGAAAGTTTTTTAAAGAACTGAAGTCAATGAAACGAGGGCACCAACACAACACATATGGTTTAAAAGACAAAAATGGGAATATGATAAATACCAATGAGGTAATGTGCAACACATGGAAAGAATACTTTGTTGAATTACTAAATTGTGAAGCTCCAAGTAACACTTTCCCACAGGAAGAGGTTCTAACGTGTGAACCACAAATTGAAGAACCTTCATTTGAAGAAATCCTATATGTAATCACACGACTTAAAAACAATAAGGCAACTGGGGCTGATGGAATTGCTGCTGAATTTATAAAGGCGGGTGGCCATGCATTACATCTAAAGTTATACGAACTAATAATAAAAATCTGGAGGACTGAAGAATTACCCCATGACAGGAAAGTGTCGGCGACCGGCGTGATATACTTCCGGCTGTGGTTAACTATAGCGCAGTTTTCAGCTGGAGCTACCCGAGTGCGAGCAACCAAGCCGTGGGTAGCCCCTACCGGCCCTGATAAGGATGAGACAAATCAAACTTGCGCACCGTTGCTACCCAGTGCCCAGTGTGAAAACCGTCTCAAGCTTTATACTTCCGCATTCCAAAGCCGTATACTTCCGCATTCCAAAGTTGAAAAAATCATACCGCCCGCTTCGCCAGTTAGCTTCGTGTACACTGTGCGTCAGGGGGCGACTACTAGTGATGACCCTCCGTGATAAAGATGAATAAAATTTGGTGGATCTGCGGTAAATCTGTGAAAATGTAAACAATATAAAATGGTATAAAGTAGTGCAGCTTTACAACGCCGCTGAATGAAAATCATATATCATGCTCATTACACATCTGTAATTAACACCCGCGTGTTGACAGAGGGGAAACAATGCACTGTTTATTTGGAGAAAAACACTTGAGATGTCAAGTTTATTACTTCTGTGTAGCGCACATTAGTGAAATCCACTGCTCTGAGTAGTATATCATGTTCATGAGTAGTATATCATGTTGGGGGGTACGGGGTGTCAGGCATTGGTAGCACCTTTGGTAAGGATGGCTCTCATGTCCTTTCAGGACCCATCCCCCACTGGTCCAAGTCTGACACCCAGCTCGTGCCTGTGGCTCCTAGTAGCTGTCAGCATGCGACAGCGGCCACCCCCCGGGCAACAGCTGTGAGAGGCTGGCTAAACCAGGCATGGGTATCCGACTTGGTGTCAAACCAAGAGGTAAACTAGGGTATGCCTACCCAGCATGTGAAGACAGGATTCGGCAGACTGCGCGGAAGAAATCATTCCTGATTCAACGGGCAAGACGGCGTTTACCTGCAAAGCGTTGTGGAACGTAATGAGCACGGCAAGGCACGTAGAGCGCCCTGGTCATCCACTGCACCTGTATTCGTCTCCAATCGTCTCGACTTGTCTTGCCACTGGACTCAGATGGACTCAGGCGAGAGAGTGAGGTCGACGAATTGCGCAACTCTTCCTCACTTTAATCCAAGTCATCGCGCAAGTCATTCTTCATTCCAACGTCACATTATCACCTTCAAGCCCTGTGGCGATGGGCGAGCGGCAAAGCGGCAGGCGTGGGTACGCTGGCAGCCGTAGTCGCAGACCTGCACACAGGCGGCTCAGGCCATATGGTCGTCTTCTACTGACCGGAGCAGCAGTGGGATTCGGCAGCCCCCTGAGCGACTGAGCAGCCCTCTATAGGAACACACTGCTCACCTCCATAGCATGAGGAAGGGGCTAGAAAAGGTGCCCTAAACATTGTCTGCTTCATCACTACCTAACCAGCTAGCCGCGGTTGGTGGGTACCCTAACTGCGGTCGACATACAAAGAAAGATAAAACAAGCATAGCTAAAAGAGTAAACCATATTCCCTTAACAATTGGAACTTGGAATGTACGCACCCTACTTGACAGAGACTGGCGCGTCGGGTCCAGAGAGACGAACAGCACTGATTGGGAGAGAGCTGGGCAGGTACAACATCGACATTGCAGCCTTGAGAGAGACACGACTTGCAGAAGAAGGCCAAATCTGTGAAATTGGTGCCGGCTACACATTTTTCTGGAGTGGAAGGAAAAGCGAGGAAAGACGCCAATCCGGTGTGGGATTTGCCATTAAGTCGGCCCTGGTCGGCAAATTAGCTGGATTTCCAAAGGCTATAAACGACAGGCTCATGACCATGAAGTTGCCTCTGCTGAATGGAAGGAAGCACGCAACCATTGTGAGTGTCTACGCACCAACTATGACCAACGAAGATGATGTCAAGAACAAGTTCTATGAGGACCTGCACAATGTATTAACATCTGTTCCCAAAGGAGACAAACTTATACTCCTTGGGGATTTCAATGCCAGAGTAGGCACGGACACCACCTCTTGGAGTGGCATTATTGGAAAGCATGGAGTCGGAAATTGTAACAGCAATGGACTCCGCCTCCTTCAGACATGTGCCGAACATGATCTCCTGATTACGAACACAATTTTCCGTCTCCCCATGAGAAATAGGACATCGTGGATGCACCCTCGCTCGAAACACTGGCACCTCATTGACTATGTCATCGTCAGGAGGAGTGACAGACAAGACGTTCGAGTGACAAAATCCATGTGTGGTGCCGAATGTTGGACAGACCATCGTCTCATTGTCTCGAAAATGAACATCCACATCAGGCCACCACGGCGTCCTCAAGGGGCGAAAATGCAAACAAAGCTAAATGTCACCCGCCTAAACAGCAAGAAAATGCAGCAGTCGTTTGAAAATATGCTGGAAGACCGCCTCAAGCCCAATGCTGAAGCAAAACAGGATACAGAAACAGAATGGAGAGCCCTAAAGGACACGATTTACAACACTGCTATGGAAATCCTGGGTCCAGCCCCCCGAAAGCATAAAGACTGGTTTGATGAAAATTCCGAAGACATCAACCAATTGCTGGCCGAGAAACATCTTCTCCTCAAGGCACATTTGAATGACCCAAAGTCAACATCTAAAAAAGATGCTTTCAAGAACATTCAGAGAGTAGTGCAGCAGAAACTTCGGCACATGCGGGACTCCTGGCTGAGCAGCAAAGCTGATGAAATTCAGGGCTTTGCTGACAGACATGATATGAAAAACTTCTACGACTCACTGAAAGCGGTCTATGGTCCTTCATCACCAGGCATAGTTCCCCTCCTCAGTGCAGACGGGGGAACATTGGTCACCGATAAGAAAGAAATCCTCCAACGCTGGGCAGAGCATTTCAGCAAAATCTTAAATGCAACTTCCTTCTTCGATGATGAAACCATCAACTGCCTTCCTCAAGTTCCCACCAATGAGACACTTGATGACCTGCCAACCATAGTGGAAATAAACAAAGCCATCCAGCAACTCTCCAGCGGCAAGGCACCTGGTCCTGACTCCATCCCAGCAGAGATATACAAGGCAGGTGGGCCGGTCCTAACAGAGCAGCTTCACCAAGTCTTCACAAACATATGGATGAACGAGACCATGCCACAAGATTTTAAGGACGCGTCAATAGTCCACCTTTACAAACGTAAAGGAAACCGCCAATCCTGTGACAACCACCGAGGCATCTCCTTGCTTTCAATTGCAGGGAAGATACTCGCCAGAATTCTTCTCAATCGCCTCACAGCCCATCTCGATCAAGGTCTTCTTCCTGAGAGTCAATGTGGCTTCAGAAAAGAACGTGGAACTGTTGACATGATTTTCGCTGCAAGGCAGCTGCAAGAGAAATGTCAGGAACAGAACTGCGAAATGTTCTCCACTTTCATTGACCTTACCAAGGCTTTTGATACAGTCAGCAGAGAAGGACTGTGGAAGATTATGGCAAAATATGGCTGTCCACGAAAGTTTGTCCAAATAGTGCGGCTATTTCATGACGGCATGCAGGCAAGAGTACAGGAAAATGGTGAACTGTCTGAACCCTTTCCTGTCACCAATGGAGTGAAGCAAGGATGTGTCCTGGCACCAACACTGTTCAGCCTCATGTTTTCAGCCATGTTGATGAATGCCTTCGAGAACGACGACATTGGAATAGACATCAACTACCGTATGGATGGAAAGTTATTCAATCTCAGAAGGCTGAAAGCTAAAACCAAAATTAACAGCGGCACCGTCAGAGAGCTCCTGTTTGCTGATGATTGCGCTCTATACGCCAACTCAGAGGCGGACATGCAACATAATGTTTCAGCTTTCTCACATGCCTGTGCCAACTTTGGGCTCAATATCAACTTGGAGAAGACTGTAGTTATGTACCAGCCAGCTCCAGGGAATAATCACACTGTGCCGAATATCAAAGTGAATGATCATAGACTAAGTGTTGTGGACAAATTCACCTATCTTGGCAGCACCGTGTCACAAGCTGCCACAATCGATGACGAAGTGAATGCAAGAATCTCCAAGGCCAGTGCAGCCTTTGGCAGACTGTACAAGAATGTATGGGACAGAACTGGAATAAGCCTGCAAACAAAGCTAAAAGTCTACAAAGCAGTTGTATTATCCACACTGCTATATGCTTGTGAAACCTGGACTGTTTATCAGCGACACGCTAGGAAATTAAACCACTTCCACACAGTCTGCCTAAGGAAGCTACTGAAGATTAAATGGCAAGACAAGATTCCAGACACTGAAGTCCTAGAAAGAGCATCCATGCCCAGTATCCACACTCTACTGATGAAGAATCAGATTCGCTGGGCTGGTCACTTGACTCGCATGCCAGATCACAGGCTCCCTAAACGAATTTTCTACAGCGAACTGCGTTGTGGTAAACGCTCCCAAGGTGGCCAGAGGAAACGTTTTAAAGACACTCTGAAAATTTCACTGAATGCTTTTGGAATTCATCATGACACCTGGGAGGCTGCAGCCAGAGACCGAAATTCGTGGCGTGCATCATTGCACAAAGGTGCAGTCATATGTGAGGCAACCAGGACTGCAAGAGCTGTGAAGAAAAGGCAGGACAGAAAAACCACTGCAGGAAATCCTCCTCCAGAGACGCAAGCATTCTTTGCCCACATTGTCAAAGAACATTTCGAGCCAAAATAGGCCTTATCAGCCATCTTAGAACCCACGGCTCCACACCTTCAACCCCACTGGATGAAATGAATGGTCATCATCATTCTTGATGGACAAACAACATATCATGTTCATTACTTCGCGTAATGACACAAATTAGTGCAGCTTTACATAATAGAAATACGACACATACAGGACGTTGTGGCGGTTAGCCTTCATCAGCAAACAAAACACATTCACAAAACACAACATATAGTCCAAGAGATCTTCTGTAGCTACATTCCCACGTAACAACAGAACGAGAAGAATGAAAAGATAACAGCAATGAAATGAAAATTGGAAAAAATGTTCATACTTACCTCAGAATTTTACTTGTTTACTGTCACAATCTCTTTTGCAACAGAATGAGATTGGTCGTTGTTTAGATCCTGATGCTCCTTCTATATCACTGTAAGCTGGGTTATCCCCATGTCCCACAACACAAGTCATTACTGTATTACACATCTATTAGTCACTGAACAAGATTGCGTTTGCGCACATAATATCCCTTTAATGATGAATGAACACGGAAACCGGCAACATATATAAATCCAGTAACAGTAATTCCAGAATATATCCTCATCACAACCTAACACTCAAATAACACTGCCTTCTCCAGGCCTTCTTAATCTAATCCACTAAGACAGTTAACTAGCCACTCTTCCCTGGCCCGAACTCACTCGATCCAACCCACTCTGGGTCTAGGCATCAACAAACTTACCGACCCTCTCTGGGTCTACGCTTCAACTAACTCCCCAGTCCCCTGACTCCATACAACACTACTCCCCAGCCCTAAGCTGTCTGCCTCACAACCACACTCGCGGGCTGACGCCTCCTCGACTCTCCCTTAAACTGACTGCGTCCAACCTTCCCCGTCTGTCTTCTTATTTGCCCTTTCCGGGGACCTACCACCCAGCTTCATTTTACCTCCGTCTATTATTTCTCAGGGCCGTCTATTATTTATATAGTGCCAATTTCGCTTAGGTCCCTCACGCCCAATGTTAATGAACCCAGACATGTTACAGTCAGTATGTTTTTCAACTTGCAAAAGGCTACCTTCGCCATGGCAATTCCTGTTCTAATCTCTTCAAGGCATCTCCCATCAGATATTATGACTGTTCCGAAATAGTTGTACCGATTCACTTGTTTAAGAATATGCCCATTTACTTGTATATTACATTGTGGTTATCAGTTCAGTTATCAGTTGGGGTATCTTCATTGCACTCCGGACAGGTCCATAGGTGCTCAGATCCTCACCCCATCATATGCATCAGCGTCCAGTGGCTAATAGTGCCAGTTCTGTGTTGATTGACGAGGCACCTCGTTTTCCTGATGTACCTCTCGCGTCTGTCCGTGCCAATTCTTACTCCCAAGTTTTTCATCCTGGACAAGGATGTGGATTCACTGACGTCAAAGTACTCTGTTCTCGACATGTCTTTAAGGACGTTAATAACATCGGCACGATCCATGGGCTGACCATCCTACAGGGGGTGCAGAGCCAGCCAATTTATCAGCTCGTTCATTTCCCTCGACTCCCGTATGTCCCGGGACGAAGATGAAGGTGACTTTACGGACAACAGACTTCCGCAGCGACTCAGTCCACTGTCTACGTACAGATCCCGCTTCGACCTTCCGAATCATGTTCATTGAATCACTTAGTACACACATGTTGGTATAATGCTGTGATTCCAGCCATTTGAAAGCCTGTGTAACTGCCATCACCTCCATTGTCATGCTCCTCGTGGTCATAGAGTGGGCACCACTGGATTCTTGAACGGTTCGGCCCGCTGAACGGGCTTTAAATGCCTACGTGCTTCTCTGCTGCTTTACAACAGATCCATCTGTATAGATAAGCACTTTGGGGCTATCTGAGTGTTCATAGATGAGCGCGTTGACCTCTGTATTGATAGCAGCAGGGTTCTGCTCTCTGCACCGTCTGTCGAGTGTGATAATGCAGGAGAAATGGCACTTAAAAGCTGGAGGCACCGGCACCCATTCCTTGCCCGGGTTGATACAGGTAAGACTGCAGACCTGTCTGACGACATCTTCCGCCCGCCCCATCCATGATTTGCCCCTCTTTAGCCTGTCGCCCTTTTCTCTGAATATAGCGTCATGCAGTGGATACTGCTTGCCATGTAGCTGATTGCTGGCTCGATGGTTCAGCCGCAGTGACAGGAGTAAACAGGAACATTCATCACAATGAAATAGCACACAAGCAAATGTCCTTGCCATTCTTCAGTGTTTATTATAATCAATTATCGCAGCAAACAATGTCAAGCATTGCCGAGAGGTGCGGGTTCGCAAGCGATAAGTAATTATCAAAGCTAAACAATGTTCAAAACGCTGAAGTATAGTTCTTACACAATGGCTACTCTATCAGCAACTTACGGTCACTTGCCCTTGACATCGGGCATGGGGCATTCTCAACTGCTGTCGACTCCGCACGCTGTACTGGACTTGAATGGCTATTCAATTAGCCGCTCGGCGTGGGTGAAGTACTTTTGCTTCAGACTGAAGCGTCATTCTAATACTGAAACAATGTCCACACTCGTTTCACAACCGTCTCCCATCGGGACCCTGGCTAGACTAACTCTGTCCAGCCGTGTCGTTTCCGTGGACCACACAACTAATGTCACGTGATACGAAACTTCTCTGAATGGCTTCCCTTTGTTCTTCATCATCATCATCATCCGTTGCTCAACGACTTCCCTCAACTCAGTCGTGCGTATTCGTTCACAGTGATCGCGTGAACTGTTCTCACTATGACAATTCTTATTCTATGGTAAACATGTTCTTACTCTATTACTTTACCGCTGTCTACCTCATATCGGTCCATGACACTGCTCATCTGCACTTATTTTTAAGTATGCACGAGCTCTCCAGATCTTCTTCTTCTGCGTTCATTCGGACTTTTTTTGTGTGTGACGTGATTGCGTTGTGCCTGTTTACAGCAGAACTGCGTTCTTGCGCCGTTAGGCCGACACATCCGACTTCTGCGGGCATTTGTTGACCGGGTTAACCTTCCCGGGGGTTTCTTAGGACGTTTGACTCTCACAGTTGTGGTGTTATCCCCCATCCTAGCTGGCCCATATAGAACAGCCAAGGACATCCTGGTCAGCCCTCAAGGGAAGGCAGGGGCAGACCATGGGCATTCCCCGCCATCCAAGGAGGCTTCCATACTTGCAGAGCCGATACATAGCGCTCTGATACTGGCCTCACCCAAGGAATCGTCACGTCCTGCACATGGCTGCTTAGCCTCACTTCCTCATATTGGGCCTTCCATTCACCATAGGCTGTTCTTCCGGAAACCAGAAGAATGCAGTCTGCAGATGACATTCACACAGTGAGCTTTCGATTCGGACTTTCCACGTAATGTATTTGCTATCCAAGCAATATTCCATTTCATGCCTCTGGGACGCTTTTGTAACCTACATACTTGTGGTATGAAGTGTGGCAGTCTAAATACATCTTCATGCACCTTTAGATGTCAACCTGAATGTAGTTAAAGTAAGCTGTAGTCAACTTGGGCTTGTTGATATCTCCATAGAGCTTGTCCTCAAATGAAGAAGGTGTGGGCCAAAATGTCTTTCTCTGTTCTGCATATATTGGGCACTCCTGCATGCAAATGTTTAGCTGTCATTTTACCAGTTCCACAATTACATTCATCAGTATCTCCTATCTTTAGTTTATTGAACAAGTGGTATTTCAGCCTGTTATGTCCTGTGCGGAGTCTGAAGATTACTACTTGTTCTCTTCGGTCGAGTTTGTAATATGCATCATCCTTCTTGTGGCCTGGATGCTCTGATTCCCATTTGGTTCTATAAGTGCTTTTTATCAACCTCTTTGCCTCATTATAGGTTATGTCTATGTCAGGCTGTGGTAGTCGTCCGCCCTCTTTTGCTAGTCTGTCAGCCTCTTCATTTCCAGGTATACTGCAATGTGATGGGATCCACTGTATTACAACTTTTTTGGATTTCTGGCTTAGACCATGGAGTGATGCTCTTAAGTCAGCTAGTTCTGTGCTGTTTTTGCTCTTCAGTATTGAGACAGCTAGCTGACTTTGCTTCTCTTTATTTTCCTCCACCAAGAGCATCTTTGCTGCAGTTTTCAAAGCCTCTACCTCCGCTTTGAAGTTACTTGAAAATTTTCTAGTTGCCACTGACTGTGTTTTTTTCACTCCATTTTTAAAATTTTGGAGAATTCCTCCTCCTCCATTTTCTATTGAATATTTGGCTGATCCATCTGTATATGCATGGGTCCAATTGCTCCTTGGGTAATTTTCTTTTATGTAGTTTAGGGTTATTTTTCTTCTTTCGGTTTCATTCTGAGTGTTCTTTTTCTCAATACCAGGAATGTTTTCTATCATCTCAGGCAGTTGCTGCTGTCTCCAAGCTGGGAACTTGTCTGCATTGTAAATGGGTTTGACTGTTGATATGTTAAGTATAGGATCTGCCCTAATCTTTTGTTTTGCAGTTGCTACAAAGTTGCTACTCTTCAGTCTTCCCTTTCCAAAACAATTAAACCTGCTATACATAGGGTGGTCTGTCAATCTTCTAAATTTTTCAGCTTGTTGCTGGGCTCTGCTATCTCTTCTATCCTGCATTGGTTGTAAACAAGTGATATTTTCTAATTCATTAACAGGTGTTATCTTCAGGCTTCCAGTTATGATTCGCATTCCTTGATTTTGGACTCTACTTATTTTGTTAAAATTTGACTTAGCTGCTGTTGCCCAAGATGCAATGCCATATTCAAGTACTGGCCTCACCCGTCCAGTATATAACTTCTTGAGAACTTTCTCATCTGCTCCCCACGTTGTACCAGCAAGCTTTTTCATGATTGCCATTCTTTGCCTTGCTCTTGTTCGATTTTTCTCAACCCGTGTCTTCCATGTCAGGCGACGATCAAAGGTGACTCCTAGATAGTTTGGATGTTCTTCATGGCGCAATATTTTTCCATTCAATACCAGCTTATGTTGCTGAGCTTTATTTGAGAGGGAGAACACTGTGCATGCTGTTTTCTCCTCACTTATCTTCACTAGCCATGATTTTGACCAGTCCTCTAGCGCTAATAAGGCTTGCTGTATTCTACTGTTAGCTGTACTAATATGTTCTTCAGATGTCCATATGGCTAGGTCATCTGCAAAGGAGGATATGTGTACTCTGGCTGGAAAATTTTCCGTGATGTCATTTATATATGCTAGGAATAATATTGGTGAAAGAACTCCTCCTTGGGGGACACCTTGCTCCGACAGCATCATTTTGCTGGTTTGTCCTTGTACTTTTGTCCTGGCAGTTCTGTTCTCAAGGTAGTGGCTGATCCATTTATACATTTTTCCACAAACATGCATATTTTTTTGCAGTTTTACTTCCAGTCCTTCCTTCCATACTTTATTAAATGCTTTTTTTAAATCTATCCAGATCGCTAGTGTGTGCTTTTTCTCTTGGAAGGCATCCTCTATTTCCTGAGCTATATAGGTTATTTGATCTTCAGTGGATCTGTACTTTCTGAATCCTGCTTGGTGTTGTGTTAAGAGTTTGTTTTCTTCCAGATGCCATGTTAGCCTGCCATTGATAATGCGTTCCATTAATTTTCCTACACAGCTAAGTAGACTGATAGGTCGATAGCGATTTGGTTCTTCCAGGTCTTTTCCTTTCTTTGGGACTGGTATTAGTATAGCTTCCTTCCATGCCTGTGGGACTATTCCTCTCTTCCAGCTGTAATTCTTCTTCTTCTTCTTCGTTCATCCGGAGTTTTTTTTCGGATGTGATTGCGTTGTGCCTGTTTACAGCAGAGCTGCGTTCTTGCGCCGTTAGGCCGACACATCCGACTTCTGCGTTCATTTGTTGACCGGGTTAACCTTCCCGGCTGCTGTAATTTAGGACTGCTAGTAGTTTCTTTTTTGCCTTCGTGCCTAGTCCTATTAGTGGTGGTGGACCCCAGAAGTAGACAATGCGTGGAAAGCAAAGAGAGCTGCAGTGAAGCAGCTAAGGAAATTGCGACAGACACCCCTAAGCTCACGAGAGGAAGTGGACATGGCGGAAAATGACAAGAAAGACAAGGTGGAGGCTTTCAAGCGATGTGCTGCAGAGGCCAAGAAAGTAAAATGGGAGTGTTTTATGAAGGAGATTGGAGGTGATAAAACACTGCATAAATTCTGGAAACTGTACAGACAAATGCAAAGAAAAGATCGGCCTATGACAGTGGGAACAATTTATAAAGAGGATGGGGTACGCTTGACAACAGACAAGGAGAAAGGGGAGGCGTTTCTCCAGAGATTTTTAGAGCAGACCAATCATAGTGATGCGGATACCAGGGATGCAGTTAGAGTGGAATTATCTGGCACAATAGAGAATATGCCTTACGAAGACATCGTACTGTTTGAAGATGTTAAACATATTTTGCAGAAGGCAAAAGACACGGCACCAGGGCCTGACAGTGTTAGGTATGGCCACATGAAGGCTTTGAGCGATGTGGACCTGAAGGAGATGGCTGGCTGCTTTAATCAGAGCATTAGGACAGCGTCAGTACCGCAGGATTGGCTGCATAGCTATCTCATCCCTCTCCCAAAACCATACAAGGATCATTCAAAGCTTGCAGGCTTTAGGATCATCACACTTCAAAATACATTTGGGAAGGTTTTAGAGAAGATAGTCGCTGTTAAGCTGCAGGATTTTTTGGAAAGGGGGAAGCTTCTTCCAAGAGGCCTGGGGAGCTACAGGCCAGGAAAAGATACCTGGTCAAATGCAGCCACCTTTGCCTTTGACGTTTATGAGGGGTTCCAGAGTAGACAGGAAACGATGGCGGCAGCGCTTGATCTCGAAGATGCGTACAATAGAGTTCGCTATGATATTTTGATGACCGCACTTATGGAGAAGGGGGTCAATCCCTGGTTGGTGAACTGGATAGCAGCCGTCCTGCATTCTCGTCAAGTTGCTCTCCGTCTAGGCGCATGGACCTCAGAGCCACATATTTTAACCCCGGGACTGCCACAGGGATCTGCTATCTCACCGGTGCTCTTTAATGTGTATACGAGCAAGATTGCATACCTAGAAGCACCAGGGGTTGGAAGGATTCTAACATTTGCAGATGATATTCTTGCATACAGGCAGGGGAGAAATAGGGATCAAACAGCCCAGGAGCTACAGGTGACAGTGGACAAAGTGATTGACTGGTGCACTGAAATGAGTGCTGTCATCAACCCGGAAAAGGCGGCGGTGTTGTGGTGCTCTCTGGACAATAGGATTGTGAGAGATGATACCCCAAGCCTCACGATAGATGGTAGAAGTGTCAACAGAGAGAACAAACTGAAGTATCTGGGAATCACATTTGACAGGAGTCTGTCCTTCAAGGACCATGTGGAGACGGTTGTGACAAGATCTCAAAAGGGACTCAATGCACTTAAAACTATGGCTGCAATGGACACAGAGCAGAGAATGCTCTTCACACTATACCAGCACTTGATCCTCTCAGTGATTGATTATGGACTAGGAATGCTTACTGTCTCAAAGAGTCAGCTGGTGAAATTAGAGCGCATACAGAATGAAGCGATGCGGGTCATTCTGGGATGCACTAGAGACACTCCAGTAGTGTGTATGCGTTACATCCTTGGTCTTCCTACTGTTGCTAGTAGGCACAAGGTGATGCAAGCGAAGGCATACCTCAGAGTAGCTGCAGACACAGATCACACCGTTGCATGAGGCGCTGGACGTAGTTAAGGGTCAGAGACTGATAAGAGGGAAATCATGGATGGCTCAGGCGGAGGATACGATCAGACAGGTGTGCCCCTTGGAGAACATCAGGCGAGGAGAGGAGTGGGTCAGAGTGCCAGCCGTGCAGTCAGACTTGTGCAGAGTTGTAATAACATTGAACCGGGAGTGCAGGGAGTGGCCAGCAGGGGCCACGGAAGTGGAAATTCAGCAACTAATTCATGAAAATTCTCGCCCGGGTGATGTGATTATCTACACGGATGGGTCAGTGTTGAGAGGTAGGAGAAGTGCCTGGGGGTTCTTGGCAAAAACTAATGGTCGGCGTTTGGTGCAGGAGAGCCTGGCGTATGATAACACTACATCTAGCTTAAGAATGGAGGTGGAGGCGGTCAGTGCAGCTTTCCGCTGGATAGAAAACACGATACATACACACATTGTGATTGTAACTGACTCAGAAAGCATGCTGAGAAGGGTGAGAACAGGTAGGCTTCGTGCAGAGTGGCTTGCTTCGCTTCGGAGGTCACGGGTAGTAAGCATCACCTGGATCTTTTCTCCTGGGCATGCCGGTGTGCTGGGGAATGAACAGGCGGACAGATTGGCTGGCTCGGCAAAATTTGGTGGAGTATTGATGCAGGACAAGGCAGACGTGGTTGCGGCCTTGTGGGAGCACGTGTACACCTCGGAGGAGCAGATGGAGCACCATGGTCTGGTAAGAATGAGACAACGTGGTGTGACGAGGGGTTCTGGCCGACGCTCGGCGCTTGGAGGAAAGGCGAGACGGACATATAATCAGATTGCTACTGGAACTATTAGTGTTGGAACTCTTCGCTGGCTGCTGAGGATGGAGACGGAGCGCTTATGGGAATGTCCCGAATGCTGTGATGTCGGTTCCTAGATCAATCAATCAATCAATCAATCTAGTCCTATTAGCATTTCATTTGTGATTCCATCCTTTCCTGGTGATTTCTTCTTTTTTAGGGTATTCATTGCCTGTTACATTTCTTCCATTGTTAGATTTGCCATCATATATTCTGCTGATGTCTCTGTTTGTCTTTGATTGCTTTCTTCTGTTTCGATAGTAATATCAATGTGGTTTGCACAGGCATAGTGTTCCATTAGTGCATTTGCAGCCATTTCCCCTGTAAGCAAGGCATTTCTTTGTTTAATTGTTATTTGTTTGTTTCTAGGTCCTTCATTGTTCATGGCTTTCACTAGTTTCCATAGTTTGTTTTCGTCCCTCTCAAAGTTAAGGTATTCTGTTTTTTCCCTCCAACAATCTCTTGTTGTTTGATTTACTGTTCTTTTATATTTTGCTGAGATGGCTTTGAGAGAAATGTTCACTTCAGTTGTTTGTTCTCTCTCTCTGCTGTCTTCCTGACATCTTTAACTTTGTCCTCCAAAATTTGTAGTTCTTCAGTCCAGTATGGTTTGTAATTTTTCCTCGCTCCTCTTGGAATAGACTCAGTGGCCGCCTGTATTATTGCTCTGTGTAGACTTTCCACCATTTGCTTCATGTTGCCATAACGTGTATTTATGTTTTCACAATATTTGTTTGTTAGTATGGCAAATCTGTCCCAGTCTGCTCGTTTGTAATTCCAAATGGGCAAAGGCTTTTGTTCCTGAGGACCATACTCCATATTCATTACAAGCTAGATTGGTCTGTGGTCACTACCTGCATGGTCAAGCACATGGCGATCGATTTTGTGGAGGGTGTCTCCTGTGCAGAAAGCTAAGTCTGGAGTAGAAGTGGTAAACCATCTTCTGGAGTAGAAGCTCGGAGTGTCATCCGCTTTGTTGAGTAGATGGAGATTTGAGTCTATTTCCCAGTCCTCCACTTCATCTCCTCTTCTGTCAGTATCTGGGTATCCCCATCTTTCTGAACGGCTATTAAAGTCTCCAACAATAATGCAGTTTGTGTCAGTTATTTTCATGTTTGAGAGTGTAAGATCCTTATCTGCTGGGCTATACAGATTGTAAATTCTTATTTTTACGTCCTTTATCACTATATCACACCTATAATTTCCGTTTGGTTGTCAGAGATCACAGATACTTAGATACAAGGTATTGTATTTCGTGTGAGTATTATAACTCCTCCTTTGTGTCCTTCCCGGTCAAAACGTGTGGCCTGATATCCTCTGACTGAGAATTTGATATTCGCGTTGAGGTGCGTCTCTTGAATGCATGCCACATCTATTCTATCTTCATGAAGACGCTGTGTTAGGGAGACTTTCTTGTTATAAACTCCTTCGGCATTCCACTGTAGTATGTTGAATGTCCGGGGTGTTTGGTCAATAGCTCTTAACATGCTCCTCTGTGCCTTGACTCCACAGCACAGGGGAAGGTGACCACCAGTAGTCATGGGTGGACCCCCTCGAGGCAGGGGGCCCGGCACTATCACCGCCTTATGGGACTTCACGGGATTAGCACCATAACAATTAATTGTCATCTGTGGCATCATGAATTAAGTTACGTTGCACTGCTTTGTCAAGCCTGCGGCTCAGTACATCCGATTTCGACAATCATTTTTCGGGATGCTTTCCCTAGCCTTTGACTGTCCCCAGTCTACCTACAAGGCAGCAGGTTTGTGTGTCACTTGGTCTGGTCCCTCTCCTATGACTTGTCCGACATGGGTGGCCCTACCAGTAGCTGTGCTACCGTCGGCATAGCTCTTGGAGTCATTGGAACGCACAAGCCCGTCTACCTCGTCAAGGTGGACACACGGCAGAGGGGTCTCCAGATCTTGATCCTGTAGTTCATTGTCGGGAAGTCAAGGAGGTGCTCAGTGTTAAACAGCTGGTTCTCTCGTGCAGCCCAAAATGATGCGCATGGCCTCGTTTTGTACCTTTTCAAGTCTTCCAATCTGTGTAGGGCTGACAGTGAGGATGGCCAAGGCATACTCGATTGCGGAGGGCATACTACATTGTGGTATTTCTTCCTTCCTAGTGACGACCATTATCTGTGTCTTCTTACAATTCAATTCTAACCATAGTTGTTCACTGTGTGCAACAACCGCATCAACTAAATTTTGCAGGTCCTGTTCATTGTCTGCAGTCAAGACTGTATCATCTGCATGTGCCCCGCAATACAGCAAATTATGTTCTATTCTATATGTTAAGTTGAGTTGAGCTAAGAAATGACGTCACCGCACTCATGAAGAGAGCGAGCAAGGAATCATGTGCACTCCGTCCTCTCGTTCAACAGCCAACGAAGAGTCATACTGCTAATCGTTACAACTAGTGAACTACCATCTGATTGAAAATTCTTCTGGTCTACCCTCTGAGTTTTGAGATTTGTCTAGAACCCCTGCCGATCCCCGCTACCAATCACAACGGGAAGTTTCCGATCTTCAGAAATTGTCTCCGTAGCTGAATAATTCCTCCCCTTAATTCTTTACAATTTCATTGGGCAGGCCAGTCTGGGTCATGACTCCAAGGTGTTTTTCTCCTTGGGCATATCCATCCACCCTCGGAACGGCTGGCCGAGTGGCTAAGAACTCCGGCTTCTCCTCCGGGAGACTCGGGTTCGAATCCTCGCTAAGGTGTGGATTTTTTTTTTCTGTCTGGGGCTCTAACCTGCACAGTTCGTGGCGACTGCACTAGCCAGGCGGCCTAAATTCCCCCCAGGCTCAAGACCCCCTGGCATACACACACTGCAAGGCAGTAGATGATAGATTACAATATTATGAGTTCTATATTATATAAAGGAAATTCCTCTATTATATTGCCAGATCACAGGCTCCCTAAACGAATTTTTTTTTACAGCGAACTGCGTTGTGGTAAACGCTCCCAAGGTGGCCAGAGGAAACGCTTTAAAGACACTGAAAATCTCACTGAATGCTTTTGGAATTCATCATGACACCTGGGAGGCTGCAGCCAGAGACCGAAATTCGTGGCGTGCATCACTACGCAAGGGTGCAGTCGTATGTGAGGCAACCAGGACTGCAAGAGCTGTGAAGAAAAGGCAGGACAGAAAAACCACTGCAGGAAATCCTCCTCCAGAAACGTCAAGCATTCTTTGCCCACAATGTCAAAGAACATATCGAGCCAAAATAGGCCTTATCAGCCATCTTAGAACCCACGGCTCCATACCTTCAGCCCCACTGGATGAAATGAATGGTCATCATCATTCTTGATGGACAAACAACATTATGAGTATATCCACCTTCTAGACGTTTCGTGTAGCATAGCACTTATTTTTGTTTTGCACTTATAAGAAGTGACGTATCCCACATGAACTTCAATAGTCTGCCCAGAAATCATCCCACCCTCGGGGAGGCGAACATTGTCAATCTACCAAACATTAAACGACAAGAAAAGGACTGTCTTGATTTTCGTTATTTAAAGATCTTCCCCTGGGCGATCAAACCCCGAAAGCCCACGATAAGTAATAGACCTTGGCCCGGAGACGCCCAACCCTTGCCATGTGTAGACATGTAAATGTTGAGTTATGTCTCCTGACTTCAGTGTTGGCGGACCTGAAGTAGGTCAAGCTGCCAGGGCCGTGACTTTAACGTTCATCGTTCACAGTCTGAGGTAGGGGGATAGTACAGGTGTTACATAGAGCTAAGAATACATTTATGTCAATAATATAACCAGCAGCAAAAAGAGTATTATCTTGTTGTGAGCACAAACCAGCCGTTTCAAGTGTATCAGTGAAGCAACGGTAACCGTAACATGAACCAGCATGAAGTAAGTAGATAAATATGGCGGAACCGCATTGGTCTCTCGCCTGCTTCTATAATACGTCTAGTTTACGTTGGAATGTTATTGAATGATCGTCGTGCTCTGGTCAGTTTATGTACAGTAGTTCGTATATACATTAAATCATGTTTATAAAGATTATTTAGTCAGCATAAAAGCGTTAGACGTGGCCCAGTTGTGTGAAATGTCCTGTTGTAGTCTGCAGTGATCATGGAGACAAAATGGCCGCCAACACGACGACAACCAGGAACAGTTGAAGCACTTCATGAGGTGAACCCGTTCAGCTAGACTTTGTTTCTCGTTAGCTGGTCGCAAACACATACATTTATCAACTTGCATATAGCGTGGGACCTATTAAATGAATGTTTTATTGTATTGTCAGCATGACACGAGTTTTTCTTTTGCTAGGCAAAAAAGTATGGGAGGAACGAAAATAAACCAACGAAGTGTCTATTCGTAGGGCCCTACGAATAAACAAAGCGTCTATTCGTAGGTTGGTCACGTGATTATTCCCTAGAGCTCTACGAATAAACAAAGCGTCTATTCGTAGGTTGGTCACGTGATTATTCCCTAGAGCTCTACGAATAAACAAAGCGTCTATTCGTAGGTTGGTCACGTGATTATTCCCTGTCCCAGAAACCCCATTCATTGGCGCTAATTTCCTTTCCTGCTACCTGCAAAGTGAGTGTAATTTAGTTAGTACCAGTTTCTCCAGTATTGGTCCTCGTTGCTTTGTACTACGGCAATTCCAATACCCAACCCACACATTTTTGAGTCCCAAACGATCCGTTTTCCTTCTACCCCTTCTGGCTCCAGCCCTCTTCTTCCTTTCCCTTCCCCCCTCTCCCCTACCTCTTCTCCTCCGCTTCATTCTCTCCCCGTTGTCAAAAGTATCGAGCACAAAGCACGTACTCCGTTGCTTCGGCGATAATTCTTTGTAATATTCATAGTTGGTTAGGTAGGTGGGTAGTTAGACACGAAAGTGGTTAGGTAGGCAGGCATGCAGACAGGCGGACATATAGAAAGGCATACAGACATCTCTCTCTCTTCTTCTCTATCTCCCTCCTCCCCCTCTCTCTTTCTTGTCTTTATCACTTTTTTATGTCTTTCAACACATCTTTCTCATATCTCACATATCTGTCTCGCACACTATCTTCATTATCTATCTATCTCTTCTCTCTTTTCAACCCGCTTCACATATACCAGGTTTTCCTGCACTTTATATCCGTAGCATTTCCTTGTTTATTTGTTAATTCATGAGGGCAATCAGTCGAAAGCCTGGTGTTTGTATTGCCTAACGACCCTAATCATGTCTCTCTGAGGTGACGCATATTACTGTCAGCTTGGACCAGAATTATCAGGACATAAATAGTAGGAAATAGTAGGTCAGTAACGTAAACAAAGATGGATGCCTGTAAACAGTAAGTGTACAGAAACGCAAGTTAACAATTCTTAAACTCGCCTGATATTTAAACAGCCATACTTCAACTAAGTATAAAGTATCGATTCATAGGGCCCTGCGAATAAACAAGGCGTTTATTCGCAGGGCCCTACGAATAAACGCTTTGTTTATTCGTAGGGCTCTACGAATAAACGCTTTGTTTATTCGTAGAGCTCTACGAATAAACTCTCCCATAAACCAAACCCCTCTGCTATGTAAAAAAAATTTAATTTAATTGTCTTCTGAGATTTCCCCACATCCATTTGACCTTGTCAGCAGAGATGGTCTCTTTAAAATGCTCTTAATAATATGCCCCGCTAAATTGTTGCAGTTGCTTAAATTGTTACATAATGCCAAGAAGGGGACAATCCAAAACAATGGAAGCAGTCTATTCTATATTATTTTATATTTATATTCTGTCAGTTCATTAGTTCAGCACCTTTTAGCTTTTATTTGTAATAATCATCAATGCCAAACACAAACATAGCTGTGTGCTAGCCCCATCATAATCATATTTATAATTTTCTTTGCTGCATGATACATATGATTTGGCAGGCCAGCAGAAGTCGGAAGGTTTTTCCACTCTAGATGGGATAACCGACGGCTTAATCTCGCGAGACAATTCAAGCTGCCAATTTAAAGAATATGCTACTCCAATTATGTATATTGTAAGGATTGTGACCTGCCAATAAGTCTGAGGAAAACAAAGATGATCTGCCAGGGTGCAGAGATTACGCCAGTTATTAAAATTGATAATTATGAATAGGAAGTAGCCATTCTATTAATGGACACTATCTTGGACATGTAATAACAGATCATGGCAGAAGTGAAAAAGAAATAAAAAAGAGAATAGGAATGGTCAAAAATGCTTTCAACGGCATGAAATCAGTATTAACATCTAGAGAGATTAACAATGCATTAAAAATGAGAATTGTCAAATGTTACGTATATTCAACACTACTATATGACGCGGAAGCCTGAACATTGAACAAGCAACTAGAAAGTCGAATAGAGGCCCTGGAGATGTGGACATACAGACGAATATGTCGTATTTCATGGAAACAAACAATCAGATGCAGAGGTTCTAGAAAAACTGGAATGAAAAGAGAGTTGATGAAAGAAATAAAAAAGACGCAAGTGAAATATTTTGGCCACGTTAAAAAGACATAACACTCTTATGAAAACCATACTGGAGGGCAAGTTTTAGAGCAAGCGAGCAAGAGGTAGACAATGATACAAGTGGGTAGATAACATCAAGAGATGGATGAACACCAGTCAAGGCGAGAGACAGACAGTGTTGGAGATCCATTGCAGCCAACCTTTATAAATTAGCAAGTTTATAAATGTAAAAAAAAACTGAGGTCTTATAAGTAAGTAAAAGACCTTTGACACGGCTGCGAGTACAGTCGGAATTGGGTGGGGGCTGTAGTCTGGGTCAGCATTGGGTGGGGGCTGTAGTCTGGATCAGCATTGTGTGGGGGTTGTAGTCTGGGTCAGCATTGGGTGGGGGCTGCAGTCTGGATCAGCATTGTGTGGGGGCTGTAATCTGGATCAGCATTGTGTGGGGGCTGTAGCCTGGATCAGCATTGTGTGGGGGATGTAGTCTGGATCAGCATTGGGTGGGGGCTGTAGTTTGGGTCAGCATTGGGTGGGGAATGTAGTCTGGGTCAGCATTGGGTGGGGGATGTAGTCTGGGTCAGCATTGGGTGGGGGATGTAGTCTGGGTCAGCATTGGGTGGGGGCTGTAGTTTGGGTCAGCATTGGGTGGGAACTTTAGTCTGTCCTACCTGTACTTCCCAAGACAGTCTTGGTACTCATGTTTAGTCTGGGTCAGCCTGGGAACCCAGGTCAGTTTGTAAACAATCTAAATTCACCCAGCTGTGGGTCGAACCCATGGCCCCAGAGTCGGCAGGCCAGTGTCTGGTCACCACGCCACCGGGACTGCATCTGCCTATAAAAGCAAGCATAATATTCACACCATTTTGTTCTCATATATATAAAAAAAAAAGTTAGTTGCATATCCTTTACAGGATGTCTCAGTCAGTCCCAGAATTTTTTATGCTGTTTGTGATTTCTTGGCGAGTTTACTTTCAGTAGTTTGCCATTGCTTTCTGAACAGCCAGCACCCGTATCATTTTGTAAAAAACTAACGCAAGACAGTCTGCTGCCAAATCGCCTGCAGCTGTGTTAAGGTACCTCAAATACTATTCTCATCATTTGATACAAATTGTGATAAATTCACTGGATGAAGCTGGCAAAATGAAATCTGTCCATACTTAATTTAAATGTCAACAATCCAACACAGAGATAGTGTTTTGTGAATGTATTTTCTGTGGACTTGGTAGCAGGAAGAAATAAGCTGACCAATAAAAAATATTGTTACAAGATGTATGAAGCAAAGGTGAAGGACGGGAAATCTTGCTGTGTGGGTTCTTTCTTCATAAATAGGTTTTTATTTTCTCTCTTTTACATGTCAACTGAAGAAAATATTTAAGAAAACAGAATATTGAATTAACCTTCTTATAATTATAATGTGCTTTGCATAAAATTAGACAGTTAACGAGTCCTCTTTTTCTCAATGCTTTACAATGTATACTTGCCCCGTCGTTCTTGTTTAGAAATTGCTTGTGAAATGTTTTGTCTACACTGAGAGACATAGTTAATTATAGAGAGAGTGAAACTCGTGTCTAGTGCTTCCAATCTGATGTGGACAAGGCCCAAGGTTCATACCGGAATATGATCAACATTACCTGTGGTGGGTTGTGCATCTGAGTTAAAAAATTTGGGGGGCTTGGTCATGTAAGATGATTACAAGACAGCGCCCCACAGTGTTAGTACTGAGACATGGCAGAAACAGAACAGAGGTCACCCCCGTATATACAAGCCAATGAAATGTCTCCATCTATAAATACCCCATTTAAGGCACACAATAGATGTTTTTTCTAACTGTGGCACCAAAAGACAAAAACAAGGATGGAGAAGAAGAATATTGATATGTGATATACCATATTTTACGGACTATAAGACGCACCTTAATTTTTAAGCAATGTTTTAAAAAAATTACATTTTTACCATTTTTGTTATTAGATTGCAAAGCCAGACTTTAAAAAAAATTCTTAGTTTATAAAACCGAACTGACCTTTAAAATCCCTGAAAATCGTCATCTGAACTTTCTTCTTCTTCTTCCTCTTCATCGTCATCATTGTCCTCTTCATATATAAGATGGTCTTCACTGCCATCGAGAGCGTTACTTATGCCGCACTTCTTGAAAGATTTAACAATAATATCTTCTCTCACTCTAGACCACAACTGTTTTATCCACTGACACACTTGTTTTATTGTAGGTCGTTTTAAAGCTCCCTTCGGCGTGAATTCATGTTGGGTTTCATCCATCATCCATTTGTTCCATTCCTCTCTCATATACACTTTAAATGGTTTATTTATCGAGATATCAAGAGGTTGCAATTGTGAAGTAAGTCCTCCCGGAATAACAGCAAGCTCTGTATTTCCCTGTCTCAATTTCTCTTTCACAGAATTTTTCAAATGACTACTAAACTGATCTAGCACAAAAAAAACTCTTCTTCAATAAAGTACCTTTCCTTCTTTCCCACACTGTTAATCCATAATTTCATACCAGCCTCGTCCATCCAACCCTTGTCACGTACATGAGCAACAACACCTGGCGGTATTTCAGAAGGTTTTGGCATTGTTTTGCGCTTGAAAATGATCATTGGATTAAGTACTGTCAGCACAACATGAAAGGACAACAGTGTAGTGCATTTTTTCATGTCCACTTGTTTTTATAGTTACAGTTTTAGCATCTTTCATGGCAACAGTTCTGTTACTCGGCACATCAAATGTCAGAGGAGTTTCGTCCATATTCGCTATTTGGCTTAGTTCCACACTGGTTTTTTTCGATGTTGGATAATAAATATATGGATGTGAAGCATGGACAATGAGCAGTCAGGCTGAAAAACATCTGATGGCTGTAGAGATGTGGTTTCTGAGGAAAATGCAAAGAATACCATGGACAGCCAGAAAGACCAATGAACAAGTCCTTCAAGAAACAAATGAAGATCGTAAATTGATTAGAGAAATGAGACGTAGACAGTCAAAATTTTTTGGGCATGTTATGAGAAGAAATGGATTGGAGAATTTGGTGACATCTGGTAAGATCGAGGGGAACAGACCAAGGGGAAGACCTAGAAGCAAGTACCTGGATGGCTTGGCCTTGTGGCATGGTCGAGACAGAAACACGGAGCTGATCCACGACTCTGGTGATCGAATGAGATGGCAGAACATGACCGCCCATGCTTACCGGCATGGCACATGATGGATGGATAATAAAGCGATGGAAAGATAATATTTTCTCTTCATACTCTTGTGACATTTTCTGAGATATTTTGGTGTTGGTTCGCATGCATCGAATATATGGCAATTTTTAAGTCTGGTGGGAATTTTAAATCAAACACTGGTCATTTTTATATTAATTTCGAGTATAAGACGCACCTGAATTTTGGAGGCAATTTTTGGAAGAAAAAAGTGCGTCTTATACTCTGTAAAATACGGTATACATTTACAAGCAGGTGTTTTCTTTACAGTTCAGTTGTGCTGACAATGGCTTGAGCACTGTCGGTCAAGGGTTCGTATCTGGGCTCGCCGCTCACTATCAAAGAGAAAGACGGACCACCTATTCCTGCTTACACTCAGGCCTACACAATGTGACAGTCCTAAGACATCACAGCCCCAAAGCGGGTCCTGCTTCAGGACATCTAAAATTGTGTATGCATTCTTCTTCTTCTTCTTCTTCTTCTGCGTTCATCCAGACTTTTTTTCCGGACGTGATTGCGTTGTGCCTGTTTACAGCAGAGCTGCGTTCTTGCGCCGTTAGGCCGACACATCTGACTTCTGCTGGCATTTGTTGACCGGGTTAACCTTCCCGAGGGTATACATTCAATCTTTGTGTATTGTTTCAGTATATAGGTTTATAGGCCACCTCCTGTGTTTTTGCTGTCAGTAAAGTAAGATTGATGGTATTTATTTGAATGTTAGACATGTTTTCTTCATGCCGTCTGTTTCTGCCTCTTGACCAGTTAGCAGACACATGGAAGACATGTTTGAGGCTGTTACATTACAACTAGGTAACTTTGTGTGATTTCTGCTTGTTCAATGCCCCTTCATTATTTGTCTTATGCATGTATCTTTATGTTTTCAGACTTTGGAAAGGTGGATGTTCCGATTGACATGTAAACAACGTGTGGGGGGAAATGGATATCTGGGATTTTATTCCAGTGCAGGTTGTGCAGATTTTGCTTTTCATTAATGAACAGTAGACAGAGAAATAAGAATATTGCTTGTTTTAATCTTTGCCTCTGGTTGTCAGAAGCTGAGCTCTGGATGTTGAAAAGTTGCCACTTGTTCAAACCAAGGAAACATTTCATGGTTTTTCATGGGCTCATATTTAAAGAGGCATCTTCTGTCAAGACATTCTAGACAGCAAAAAAGTTTCTAGGAGCAGATATCCTTGAGTTTCAGAATATAGGCTTTTCAGTTTTGAATTCAAATTATAGAGTTCCTCATTTATGTTGTACTGAGTAGTGGATACAGAGAAACATGGAGTTCAACTTACCTTTGCCAGAAAACCTGGCAAAAGATGGTTTGCTGTTACGCCAGTGGACCAATTTCTCCCAGAGGTTCCACTTTCACGCCAGCACAAGTTCTTTAGAGGACCCTATAGCCCAGACAACTTCCATGCTCCTGTATGCGGCTTGCAATGAAGTCAGCACAATATGTGACGCATTGAAATTCCTGGACGTGGATCTGGTCAAGTTGAATAAAATCCTTGAAATAGTTGAGGACGTTTGCATGCCTCGCTTTATTCTCCTCTTTGAAAGATTCAGATATTTTACTTTAGAGCGAGAGGCTTCTGAATCTCTGAACGATTTTGTGAATATTCTCAGAAAGCAGGTAGATATTTGTGAATTCGGGAAGATTAAAGATAGTCTGATGACAAGTGTATTAGCTAATGGCGTGACCGATGTGAACTGCAGACAGTCTTTGCAGAATAACGACACGCTGAGCTTCAACGACGCTGTGTCCATTTGTAGTGAAAGTATCAGTTCAAGTAAAAACGCAACTGTAAACAGCGACAGCTCGTTGCCAGCTAAATCTCGCAAGAAGTCTGCGAAAAAGTCAAAGACAGCAGATAAAGATAGTTTTGAAAGTAACATGTATATGTTGCCAATGTATGATAGTATGAGTGACGACGTAGCCCAGGACGACCACTTCGTTGAAACTTTAATTAACATAAAAGAAAACAGGACTGCAAGTAAGAAGAAAAAAAAGAAAACTGTTGCCGCTTCGGGTGGTACCATCCTGACCCCATTTTTGTGTTTCTTGTGTGATAATGAATATGCACATAGAAAATCATTTCGTCGACACATCGCTTCCAAACATTATGACTGCAAGAATTTCTTTTGTAAGCATTGTAAGATCACCTTTGCCACCCGAACTGATTGCATCACTCACTGTAGAGGGCACACTTCTGCTCCGTCTGTTCCAGTTAGCCAGGTGAAAGACACAGGCAACACGGAATTCATTTGCTGGTATTGTGATATGACATTCCCAGATTTGCCGGAGTACAAACAGCACAGCGAGACTCATACTGCAGTTCGGGTATTCACGTGTGAGCTGTGTCAGAAGAAGAACCATACCATTGTCCGGATGGTTGGACACTTAAAGGGGCATCTGAACCCCAGACATAAGTGTGAAATTTGTGCCAACTGCTTTAGTAAACCTGAACTGTTAGAAGCTCATTTACAAGTGCACGCAGCACATCCTGTTCACCAGTGCCAGGTATGTGGTAAGAGTTTTGTCACTGCCGATCGTCTTCACGGGCATATGAGGTCTCATTCTACGGAGAAACGCTTTACGTGTGAGCTTTGTGGCAGATCATTCTCACAGAAAGTCAGCTTTGATTACCACAAGCGTTGGCATGCAGGAGAGATGCCGTATGAATGTGACATCTGCGGCAAGAAGACTCGATCTTTTGGAGATTTGAGGAAGCATAAAAGAATGCATAGTGACCGACGACCTTACGTCTGTGAAGTGTGCGGCAAGAGCTTCAGATTCATATCCAATCTAAATAGACATCGTAAAGGACACAGTGGGAAAAGGTCATTTGTATGTGACGTTTGTGGACGATCATTTATTTATGGCGAAGGCCTTAGGGACCACATTAAAGCTGGACGTTGTCCAGGGAGGAAGAAGGAAGGAGAAATTAAGACCCCATCTAGAGGGTCCAGAGCCAGGGCTCCGCAAGTCCTGAACACCCAGCAGCAGTTGCAGCACCTCAGCGAGGACTGCAACCCAATTAACTACGCTACCTCGTACCGCACCAACGAAGCAGTGTTCAACAATTTCCCCCCACATTGGCAGTACATGATCAGAAACAACGGACCAGATCCAACAAACAGTTTGGCTATGATGTCATCTTTTCCGTCTGATGGGTCACACATGTAAACACAAAAAAACACCATTGTCATCAAACATGTTAAACAGATTTGTTTGAAAACTTGCGGGGTCACCAAGAAACAACAGTTCTATACCATCAATTCCTGACTAGTGCTCACTTCAGGGACAACCATAAAGGAGACTTCAAGCTATTCAAAACCATGTTTTCCCATTGTACATTTGAATAATAAAGACACCTACAATCGGTTACATAGTTTATTGCCCTCTTTAACACATAACATAAGCAAATGTTAAATTACACTGAAGCACTTGCAATCTACATGGCTAAGCCATGTTTGTGTAAATACAGAAAACATGATAGTCAGTTTAAATTATAGTGGAAATATGTGTTGCATATTTCCGCTTGAATGATTCATTGCTTTGCTTTAGTTGATGTTGAGTGACTTTTGCAGTATGCACCTGATGAGACAGTGAAATATGTCAGAAATTAAATTGTGCAACCTATTGGTTTGTGTCTTTAGTAGTCAAACTTCTGTCGGTTAACGAAGTGACTGTAGTTTCAGATGTGGCTATAATAATTACACACAGGCTAGCAAATTACAGAATTGTCTCGTTTTCTTATATTTACTATATTGTGTTGTAGTTTGCATACAGTTTTATTGTTCTTACAGTGTTTCATTGATTTTTCTGAATGTTTGAGATTTTATAAGTATGCTGCTGTTGATTTTATTTCTTAAATGTTTGTTTGGTTTTTAATTATGAAGTCGTTGAAAGATTATTTCAACATTCAGCATTTTGTCTCTCTAAAAGTCACTAGTAATTTAAGCCGTATATACTGCCAGCATGTGTCCCTGTATGGACAGTGCTTTTGCCCAAATAGAATGGCCAGTATAGGACTGGGGTTTTTCCAACAACTAAGGTATCTAATATCATACACCCCCTGATCTCTTGGTTAGTGATATTGGGTATCTAGCCTTTAGGATGAGGGCAACAAAAGGTGGTCCTTTGTGCGAATTAAAATGTTTAAAATCTCATGACAGTTGGAAACTGCAAAGAGTAGACAGTAATGCACCTGCTCCGGCAAAATTGTTAGGAAAGAAAACCGACTTATAGGAAGACAGAACCTGTTGCCTTGCAAGGAATCTGTATAGAGGCAGCAAATTGTGCACGCAGGGAAAAGGAAATAGAGGTTGACCTAAAACGCATGAAGAGAATTAGAAGAGATGGATAACGGAGAGGACTTTGAATTGCAGGAGATAGATAAATATAAGAGGGTTGGACATGGGTAGGTTGATGACATTTGCTCATTCAGGGGATAAAGGCTACAGCGGAAGAAAATACATTGTATCTTCTTTTTATTTTACAGTTAAGACCTTGTTTGGCATATGTTTGAGAGGGAGAGAAAGGGGAGGGACTGGATGGGCTTTGGCAGTGTGCACGAGCTGTGGGGTGGGTTGGAAGTGATCATCGGTTGAGTTTAGAAAACAAACCATTATGAGAAACTCTGAAATTCGTTGAGCCAGGTATATTTATATACAGCGATAAAATCCTCATAAAGATGTGAATTTTTCTAGCTGAGCTTCTTCCAGTGCTGATCCCTGTGATTTGCTTCTTGAAAAGAAATCTGCATTTATGAGCTTTTGTTTATTTGCCATTTAGTATTTTATTTAATGGGTACAGTGGCTGTTTACCATATGATCGCAGCAGGTTGTGGGCATGTTAGGTGTAGTTTTACATGATCTAACCAACTTGGACAGAAACACTTAAAGTGACATCTAGGGCAAAAACAGTTTAAAGTGAAAATAAGCACAGAAACATAAAGTAACAACTAGGGCAGAAACATGTAAAGTGAAAATAAGGACAGAAACATATAAAGTAATAACTAGGACAGAAACATATAAAGTAACAAGAGAAACATGTTTAAAGTAACAATGAGAGACATGTAAAGTAATAACAAGAATAAAAACATGTAAAGAAACAAGAACTGAAACATGCAAAGTAACATCTAGGACATAAACGTGTAAAGTGGTAATAAGGACAGACACATGTAAAGTAACAACAAGAACAGGTACATGTAAATAAAAAAGGACAGAAACATTTACATAATAAGAACAGAGAAGGTAAATGTAATAACTGTCCTGGTTGGAAGGAATCCACACAAGTGAATGTGTTTGTTTGCCTTGTGTGTGACTTACCTGCTATAGGGTGTTTAACAGATGTAGGGGCCAGTACTCCAAAGAATATTTTCATTCATGACGAGTTATTTTATTACTTACTGGATTAAAGCCACAAATTGGTTGAATTATTTAATGTCATTCAACCTGAGGTGTGTCTACACTGTCAACTAATTTGCCAGTTTCTAAGACATTTTTGATTCTTGTAATATTTGAGTGACTGCTTGTTGTAATTCTGTATCCAACTGTATGGTGATAGCGATGGCTTGTTTTAGTGAGTGAGCTACATATGGCTGCTAGACAGCAGCTGCAACAGCAATACAGTTTTGAACGTATGTTAGTTCCTTCTGTTTCAAGCAGTTGTAAAACATTTGCAAGAGGTTATTTTAAAATAACATTTAAAGTCAGGAGTTAAAATAATAAATGTTCAAGAACAGAAACATGTAACATAGCAACTAGAACACAGAAACACGTAATGTAACAACTTGAGCAGAATAGGTTGATCTAATAATTGTCTGGGCGTGGAAGAGTTGAGGAAACAGAGTTTCTTGCTCTTGTATGGAGAGATCGGAGTGTGGTTGGTGACAGCTGAATTATACACTGTGAGACATCTACACTAGGATAAACCCTCACATTCTTTGTGTTGAAATGTAGGTTATACGTTTGTTTGCTAGGGAGGAAGGCGGAGAGAGGTGTCTTGCAGTTTATTGTTCATGTGTTAGACTTGGTCACTGTGTCAACATTATGATGTTGATTTTATTTTGTATTCTGAACAACAAAACTAAGCCAATGTTGTTGGGACCATTTTTTTTTTTTTTAGTACATCAATTTTTTGTGTGTGAGTGCAGGATGATGAAACACATATATTGTACTTTTCTCTGATCACCTTGTTTAATTAACGCGGCTAGATTCTGCTAGCAGGGTGTTTAGCTCATCTTGAAAACCTCGTACCAGTGTTATAGCATACAGTTTCCCCTCCAATACATGCAGCCTTTTGCCTTACCGGGGTTTGAAACTTGTACCTCCCAGATTTAGAGATTAGCACCCTAACCGCTCAGCGTTCATTCACGTCACTGTCGGTTTGTTTGTTGGTGTGGAATGAGAGGTGTGGACTGTTCCCGCCCATCCTGTATCTCTTTGTCAGCCCTTAGTTGACTGGTAATTACTGTGGACTTATACTGTCTTCAAAGTCCTGGCTGTTAGGTGTATGTTTTTGTTTTCGTTATGTGTTGTTTGTATCAGAATCGTGTCTCTGCAACTTGTAAACAGAACATAATGTTTAGTGTTTCAATGCTCAGGAATCAAATAGCCACGTTTGTTGCTAGGAGACCACTAGACATCACTAACATACTAGCATCTTTCTACATTACATACTCTCTCTTTGTGATCGCTTGCTTGAATCAAGCAAATACCAACTGAAGTAGTTTTCTACACTCATCATGTAATTTTTCTGCTTTGATAACTAATTTGCTGTGATTTTCTAAAGTGATTGTAATATTGGTGAGATTTCATGCAGAAAGCACTTTTTGCTGCCATACCTACGGTCATCTGTCTTTCTATTTCAGACCTCTGCTTGAGTGGACGATGGACCCCTGACATGTGACTTGCAGAGCTCACTCAGTTGGGGAAGCTTTTAAATGAAAAACAATTTAAACGGTGGTAGGAGTTGTGCTGGGGATGCATTGTTTGCTGGTCGTTGGTGCATCTGTGCCTGGACATTGGTGCATCATTGGCTGGCAGTGAAGTCCACTAGAATCGCTTGACAATCATTGCATGAGATGGATGCGGTGGCTTGTTTGAAGATGCTTTAAGATGGGACGGAGTCTAAAGTTGACCTGTGTGTAGCCTGCCTGGAGGTACAAATGGAGTTTATATTCCCACTTCCCAAGCAGCTGGACCCCAATGGTGTTTTGTTAAAACAGTGGGCAAGCTTTTACCAGCGGTTTCACTGCCATCAGAGCTCCGTGTCTACTGGCAGTGCGGCGCCTGACAGACGCTCAGTCTTGCTGTTTGCCTCTGGTTATAATCTGGACAGTGTCAGCGAGGCTTTGAATGTGTACAATTTGGACTTGCCTAAACTAGGCAGAGTGTTAGAGATTGTTGAACAGGCCTGCCTGCCCAGTTTCCTGGTGCTGTTTGAGAGGTTTCGCTATTTCACCTTGGAACAAGAGGCTTCGGAAACCTTGACCGATTTTGTCAATGTTATGAAAAAGCAGATTGATTTGTGTGAGTTTGGAGACATAAAGACGAGTGTCATGGCAAGTTCTGTAGCAAATGGCGCTAGTGCTGAGTGTTTCAAGCAGGCCGCACAGAACATGGACAGCCATTGTCCGGATGATTCCGAGGCTGCATACAGCAATCATTCTGATAGAAACTTGTCTTCTGATGATGAGCTTACTGCAGTGCCTAGTAATAATCTTACTGCAATGTCCAGTAAAAATTTAACAGCCGTGCCTAATAGGAATATAGCAGATGTGCCCAGCAAACACAAGGCCGGGAAGAAGAAGAAGAAGATAAAGAATAAATCAAAGTCTGCATCTAAGGGAATCCTGTACAGCAGTCCACATATCAGTGGTTTCAAGGAGGAAGCAGACTCAGATGACTTGATTGTTGAAACAATAATGAGAGCCAGTATGAAGAAGAGTAATCTGAACATAATGAAGAAGTCTGTCTTGAGGACGGAGTCTCAGTCCAAGGCCAAAACTTTCCTGTGCTTCAGATGTGACAATGTGTATGCCTCCAGGAAGTCTTTCCGCCGGCATGTGGCATCCAAGCATGTGGACTGCAGGGAGTACTTCTGTAAGCATTGCCAGAAGACTTTCCACAACCGGACCGAGTGCATCACTCATTGCATGGGGCACAACTCTTCCCCAGTTTCGGGACCACGTGCTGTGGATTTAAAGGGAGAAAACAGCGAATATATTTGTTGGTACTGCGAGGAAACTCTTCCCAACTTGGATGATTACAAGAGGCACTGTTTGTCTCATTCGGCTGTGAGAGTTTTTTATTGTGATTTATGTCAGCGGAAGAACCATACGTTAGTTCGAATGATCGGGCATCTAAAAGGGCATCTGAGTCCAAGGTACAGATGCGAGATTTGTGCCAACTGTTTTGGCAGAGCAGAGCTGTTGGCGGCACATATGTTGACGCACGAGGAACATCCTGTCCACCAGTGCCTGGTGTGTGATAAGAAGTTTGTCAGCGCTGACCGCCTGCAGGGTCACATGCGGACACACTCTGGAGAGAAGCGGTTCACGTGTGAGCTCTGTGGCAAGTCATTTTGTCAGAAGATGAGCCTGGACTACCACAAGCGTGTGCATGCTGGGGAGAAGCCCTATGAGTGTGACGTCTGTGGGAAAAGAACTGCCTCTTTTGGCTACCTCAGGAAGCACAAGCAAATGCATAGTGACAAACGTCCTTACGTGTGTGAGGTTTGTGGGAAGGACTTCCGCTTCATCTCCAATTTAACCAGGCATCGTAATGGACACACTGGCAAAAGAGCATTTGGTTGTGAAGTGTGTGGCCGAACGTTCATCTATCGGGAAGGACTCCGAGATCACATCAAAGCAAACCGCTGCCCTGGACGAAAGCAGGATGGAATAATAAAACGAGCTTCAAGATCGCCACGATCCAAAGTTCACCACGTTCCCAACACATCTGTCAGCAGTGGACAGGCTGTGGGCTCCTATGCTCCTATGCATCATCCTCATGAAAGCCTTCTCAATGAGTTGCCCCACTGGCAGTACATGCTGCGCAACAGTGAATCTGACGGCGTGGACAGCGTGGTTATTGTACCTCCTTACTATTAATCTCATTTCAACTTGCCATTTGTTACCGTTTGGTGCAGCACGAACAAACTTCTCCATGCTTTCAAGTTCCTACCAGTTGTCCATGATTCAGCACTGTCCGTGTTGTTGTCCCTTGCTGCACAGGAAACAAGCTATGAGGTTGCTGTTGAGGAGTTGTACACCTGTCGAGTCATACATCTGTTGTGATATGTTATGTTTGATTATGTAGAGGTGCATCATTAGAAATCAGAAGAAAATATGACCATTGATGAGGGAGGCGACATAATTCTCAAGAACATGAAACAATTCAGCATCGGGGAACAAAAACAGCAAGAGTATCCCAAAGGACAAGGGACAGACTGAGCAAGAAAGGGAACAAACATAGCATTTAAAATTATGTGAATTTAGCCAAGAATAGAAACACACATTGTATTCTAAATGACGTGAAAACTGCCAAGAATTTTAAAAAGCATTACATTTAAATGACATGAAAACTGCCAAGAGTTGGAACAAGTATTGCGTATACATTTGCATGGATATTATTTCAGACATGGAACATGGCAAAAATTGGAGGAAATGTGTCAATGACTTTTATGGAGCACATAAAGAGCACTACTCTATTCACCTCATTGTTCTTTACAGCATAATGCTAACGCTGTCAGTCTTCGACATTACCAAGAAATGAGAAAAGAACTGTGAAATGTCTACAATGAATGTTAACAATAACAAGAAATAACAAATGATTGTTTAAGGTAATAAGTGGGGATATATAGTAAACATCAGCAAATCAGATGGTTTGGTCAGGTAACCAGAATTTGACAAGACGGTGGCCAACAAGACCTGTAGCTCATGGATAGAATGCAAGAAGAACAAGAGCTTACCCCCGCAAATGATGGATGGCTGGAATACCTGAAGCAACAAACATCAGCATGGAGTGCCACAGATACCCTAGCTCTCATCCATTGTTTCTTGTTAACCTGACACTAAAACATAAAACAGAGCGTCTTAATTGGCAGTGAGTTGAAGTACATTTGTTCTCTCAGCCAGGCACTGTCCTCACTTGCAGGCGACAGGTTCTCAGTGTGGTGTGTATGTGCAACTTTTTTTTATAATGTCTGGTTTGTCCTTTATCACTGCTTCTTTCCTTTACTCCTGTGAGTGCTTATCAGTCCCCTGAGAATGTTTCTGGTTAGGTTTCTGTGGTCTCAGGGGTTCTACAGCAGTTGATATGCTGGTGTGTTAAATTGTAGCAACTCAACTATTGAACACTGTTATATGTGCACACACAGACGTAGACATGCCAGCTGAAGATGTAAGTGAGACTTGTTTCTTTACCTGTGATTTCCAATCCATGTGGTGTCATAGTTTTCTGTAGAAAAGATGTATGTCATAGCGTAGTAATTGCAGTGTGGCCATTGGAAACTGCATATGTATGTATGTGCGCAGCAGGGGGATAGGTTATACATTTAAGTCTTGTAGCTTTATCTGTCACCAGAACACTGTGTTGTGATAGTTTTCATAAGTGTGTTTCACACCCTAATTTGATCAGTGCCATAATTACACAAAACTACTCTGCTTATACATACATACACATAAGCCAGACATGATTATACATATGGGCTTGCATATACACCCACACGACAATGGACGCACACAAGAGTGGGGCAAGTTAAGATTTGTTTCTTGATTTGTGATTTCCAGAGCACAATGTCAGGACAATTTTGCGATGAGAGTATCTCATGACCTGGCTATATCAGTGACACCATTGCCAGCAGCCGTCTGCATTGCTGCTTCTCGGACATACAAACACACTTGTGGGTTACAAGCAAAACAGACACCTGGTCGTAGGCTGAGACCTGGGCTACTCGCATCCTCCCAGACACTGCCTGCTTGCAGTATCCTACAGTAGATACACATGTTAGAGCTGCAGTGGCTTAGTAAATCCTACATTAGATACATATCTCAGTTACCAGCGATGTCCCTTAGCACTGTATTGGCTTAGTGAATCCTACATTAGATACACATCTCAGTTACCAGCGATGTCCCCTTAGCACTGTATTGGCTTAGTAAATCCTACATTAGATACACATCTCAGTTACCTGCGATGTCCCCTTAGCACTGTATTGGCTTAGTAAATCCTACATTAGATACACATCTCAGTTACCTGCGATGTCCCCTTAGCACTGTATTGGCTTAGTAAATCCTACATTAGATACATATCTCAGTTACCAGCGATGTCCCCTTAGCACTGTATTGGCTTAGTAAATCCTACATTAGATACACATCTCAGTTACCAGCGATGTCCCCTTAGCACTACAGTGGCTTAGTGAATCCTACATTAGATACACATCTCAGTTACCAGCGATGTCCCCTTAGCACTGTATTGGCTTAGTGAATCCTACATTAGATACACATCTCAGTTACCAGCGATGTCCCCTTAGCACTGTATTGGCTTAGTGAATTCTACATTAGATACACATCTCAGTTACCAGCGATGTCCCCTTAGCACTGTATTGGCTTAGTAAATCCTACCTTAGATACACATCTCAGTTACCTGCGATGTCCCCTTAGCACTGTATTGGCTTAGTGAATCCTACATTAGATACACATCTCAGTTACCAGCGATGTCCCCTTAGCACTGTATTGGCTTAGTAAATCCTACATTAGATACATATCTCAGTTACCAGCGATGTCCCCTTAGCACTGTATTGGCTTAGTAAATCCTACATTAGATACATATCTCAGTTACCAGCGATGTCCCCTTAGCACTGTATTGGCTTAGTAAATCCTACATTAGATACATATCTCAGTTACCAGCGATGTCCCCTTAGCACTGTATTGGCTTAGTAAATCCTACATTAGATACATATCTCAGTTACCAGCGATGTCCCCTTAGCACTACAGTGGCTTAGTAAATCCTACATTAGATACATATCTCAGTTACCAGCGATGTCCCCTTAGCACTACAGTGGCTTAGTAAATCCTACATTAGATACACATCTCAGTTACCAGCGATGTCCCCTTAGCACTATATTGGCTTAGTAAATCCTACATTAGATACACATCTCAGTTACCAGCGATGTCCCCTTAGCACTTACAGTGGCTTAGTAAATCCTACATTAGATACATATCTCAGTTACCAGCGATGTCCCCTTAGCACTACAGTGGCTTAGTAAATCCTACATTAGATACACATCTCAGTTACCAGCGATGTCCCCTTAGCACTACAGTGGCTTAGTAAATCCTACATTAGATACACATCTCAGTTACCAGCGATGTCCCCTTAGCACTGTATTGGCTTAGTAAATCCTACATTAGATACATATCTCAGTTACCAGCGATGTCCACTTAGCACTGTATTGGCTTAGTAAATCCTACATTAGATACACATCTCAGTTACCAGCGATGTCCCCTTAGCACTGTATTGGCTTAGTGAATCCTACATTAGATACACATCTCAGTTACCAGCGATGTCCCCTTAGCACTGTATTGGCTTAGTGAATTCTACATTAGATACACATCTCAGTTACCAGCGATGTCCCCTTAGCACTGTATTGGCTTAGTAAATCCTACATTAGATACACATCTCAGTTACCTGCGATGTCCCCTTAGCACTACAGTGGCTTAGTAAATCCTACATTAGATACATATCTCAGTTACCAGCGATGTCCCCTTAGCACTACAGTGGCTTAGTAAATCCTACATTAGATACACTATCTCAGTTACCAGCGATGTCCCCTTAGCACTGTATTGGCTTAGTGAATCCTACATTAGAATACACATCTCAGTTACCAGCGATGTCCCCTTAGCACTGTATTGGCTTAGTGAATCCTACATTAGATACATATCTCAGTTACCAGCGATGTCCCCTTAGCACTGTATTGGCTTAGTGAATCCTACATTAGATACACATCTCAGTTACCAGCGATGTCCCCTTAGCACTGTATTGGCTTAGTGAATTCTACATTAGATACACATCTCAGTTACCAGCGATGTCCCCTTAGCACTGTATTGGCTTAGTAAATCCTACATTAGATACACATCTCAGTTACCTGCGATGTCCCCTTAGCACTACAGTGGCTTAGTAAATCCTACATTAGATACATATCTCAGTTACCAGCGATGTCCCCTTAGCACTACAGTGGCTTAGTAAATCCTACATTAGATACATATCTCAGTTACCAGCGATGTCCCCTTAGCACTGTATTGGCTTAGTGAATCCTACATTAGAAACACATCTCAGTTACCAGCGATGTCCCCCTTAGCACTGTATTGCTTAGTGAATCCTACATTAGATACACATCTCAGTTACCAGCGATGTCCCCTTAGCACTACAGTGGCTTAGTAAATCCTACATTAGATACATATCTCAGTTACCAGCGATGTCCCCTTAGCACTGTATTGCTTAGTAATCCTACATTAGATACACATCTCAGTTACCTGCGATGTCCCCTTAGCACTGTATTGGCTTAGTAAATCCTACATTAGATACACATCTCAGTTACCAGCGATGTCCCCTTAGCACTGCAGTGGCTTAGTGAATCCTACATTAGATATATTAGATACACATCTCAGTTACCAGCGATGTCCCCTTAACGCTGCAGTGGCTTTGTGGTTAGGTGCACTTCTCTGGTAGAATGGTTTCTTTAAAAACCTGGGGTCAACCAAACAATTTGTACAATTGTCTGGAAAGGGATGGCAAGGCAAAGAACCAGCCACCCTACCTCATAATGTCATGATCTGGAATATGTGGAGACCTAACTGCTCACACCGCGTGGCAGTCTCTGATATGGGGGGCTAGCATTGTTCTGTCCGTGTACTGTGTGTGTTGTTTCAGCTGTGTGATATGTATACTGCTTGTGTTCGTGGTACCTACTCCACGCATCCTGCACACTCATACTGTAATATTATCCCTGTTGAGGACAAGAAGACAGGGATAGCTGAGCTGTTTGAATCTTGGCCTTTCTTCTCAATCTGTAGACACAAGTTTCAACTCCATAAGGCAAAGGTTTTGTTTTCTGTCAGGTACATTTTACTTTTTTCAGTCTGGCCTGCATACTGTGCTAGTATCATGGGCAGGCAGCCTTGACCTTTCACCTCGTTATGTCCTGACAAATGTCAGCAGCAGTTTAAACAAACTTGCCAGTTTATTAGTTGCTTTATATATAAATTTGTACATGTGTATTAAGAACTTTTCTGTGTGACTTTGAAGTGTAATGTTTAATTAAGACATTTGGGTGATATACAGATGTGTTGTTTTGGTGAACCGTAACACATTGCGTTCTGTTTGTTTGATTTACTTTCAGAAACAGTTTTCTGTTTGTTTGATTGTAAACTGGGGTTTTTTTTGTTGCAAAATTTTAAAAAGACAATGAACTTTTGCAGCTGAAAACAATTTGGCAACCAGAAAAGTCACATTTTTAAATATAAATTTGCAGTATTTTAAAACTGTTCAGCTCCGCAGTATAGTACATTGTATAGTATGTTTAATATATTTATTGTTTATGATTGTTGATTTCCTGTTGTTGTAATGTTGTTACAAGTGATAACCTTGTAGGAGCTCTATGAATTCATCAATCTTCAATATTGATTTCTTTAACATTGCCAAGGGCGGCACAAGTGATTCATCTCGCTTACACTCAGGAAATAAATGACCGTAGACCCCGAGGTAGACCAAGAAGACGGTGGAGAGATAATATATATACAGACCTACAAGCACTTGGAATCAACGACTGGTAAGAGAAGGTCAATCAGAGAGATGAATGGAGACGGATTGTATCTGCAGCAAAGAACCTCAATGGCTCGGAACGCTGAAGAAGAAGAAGAAGGCACAAGTGATTCATCTGTTTACTTTCTATAATCATAGACCCCTCTCCTCCTACAAACTTGCCAAGAGATCAGAACTGCAAAAATGCTGGTGTTGACTGCGATGTCCTGTAAAGCACTAACTAACTAATGAGCATGTGTTAACATAAAGAACTGCAAAGTTTCCCGTAAAACATGTACAGATTTAATTGGTTCCCGCAAAACTGCATAAGTGAATTAAACCAGCTTTCTGCATTTATAGGGCTAGCCACATTACTACTAAAATTATGTTTACTGTCTTAAACAAAGCTAAACTATTTTTACTGAAACAAATAAAGTAAGTACTTCAAATTTACTGGCGGAAGCAAACAAAATATGTTGTGTTTTCTGGTGCTTGCAACGGCCGTTCCTGTAACAGTTACACGATTGCTTCTCAGTATATAAGGAGGGAATTACTCTAAAAGGTTTGTAATACTAGGACAAATTACTCAAAAATATTTGCAAGCTCGCTATAATTGCTATCACAATTTTCAATCTAAAAAATTTAATTCTGTTCAATATGTGAAAATTTTTTTTAGAGTTTCTTTGCTATATGAAATAAATTTTGCAATGTGGCAGGGCATGTTTAAGAAATGGTTTTATGTTCTTTAATGTTTAATACATTTGTATTATTTCTGGTATGACATTTTAAATAAACACTGCTTGTATACACAGACATATATGTCCTTTAAAGACCGGCCCCTGAATGTGGTGACACCTTGCATGCTGAATTGGTGTCAAGTGTTATTTGACATGTAGCAGGTCACTCTGTAATAATGTCAGGTGACCAGGCGCCGCCCCGGCCCCCCCCCCCCCCCCCCCCCCCCATCATGCTCGCTGTGTCTTAGAGAATTCCCTAGTCCCAGTTCTATGACCTGGACACGTTCACAACCATTCTAGTGTCGGAGAAATGCTGTCCTATAGTTAGCTAGGGTTGATCCTCAGGCCTCTGAGTTGGGGAATCGGTCACTAACCACTCCATCTACCCCGGCGCCTAGCTTTTCTGTTAGGCTGTTTAAGTGAAAGACAGACAGATGAAACTCTATACTGTAGTATAATGAGCAGTGGACGTAAGGATAAGAGCACTCACTCTTAAGCTTCCGGTGCGCTGATGATAAGGTAGGGTGTTCAATCCCTACACCCGCATTAAGTTGGACTTAAAATGTTGACTTCTTGTTCAGAAAGCAATGGCAAACTACTAATTAAGAAATGGCCTGACTGCCTACCCTTCCTGGTGTGTCTCATCACACCTTCAGCAGTTAAAATGTTGCATAGCCTTTGCAGGACGTGGCAATCAACCCATGGTCATTTTTCTAGGCAATATGTTCAGTCGTTTGACATGGATTTCTGAATGACAAGTCAATATTTAAGTCCTAACTGAACGCCGGGGTAGGGAAGGAAGCACCAACTCTGCCATCAGCACGCTAGAAGTTTAAGACTGAGTATTGTTATTATTTCTGCCATGTTGTCTTCTGCTCACATATATACAGGACAGGAAACCATATTTGCTATTGTTGTCCAACCAAAAATCTGCCATTGTTTCCTGGCGAAGTAAGACAGAAATTGATGGCAGACTTACGTTATGTTGTACACAAAAGGTATTTTCTCATGTACTGTAAACATAATAATGCCACAACTTGTAACTAAAATGATGGATTCCTCGATGTTGCAGGGCAGATTTTGTATCGTGTACTATGATCGTTTTTAGAATATTGCAGCTGATATGCATAAATAATTGAATGTCTGTTTCACACACATATATATTTATGTAGATATTTGGTTGAAATGTTTGTACAGAGTTTGTTAGTGTTTCTGTATTCTGGAACTTTCTATATTTTAGTGGGTCATCTTGGCTGTGTGGTTTGTTTCACCTTTACTGGGTACAACAGGTGCAGCTTTATATTGTGTATCTGGATGAATGAGTGTGTATTTGGGTGTGGGGAGTGATTTTATGAAACTTGTTCCAATATATTCACATGTTTGCTTGCATTTCCGGCCACAATTTCTACGTGGTTTTACAGCAGATCCTGTGCTCAGTTTTACTGGCAGATCCTCAGCTCAGTTTTACTGACAGATCCTGTGGTTGGTTTTATCTTCAGATCCTCTTCTTAGTTTTACTGTTAGATCATGTGCTGTTTTACTGAATGATTATCTGCTTGGTTTTACTGACTGATTCTCTGCTCAGTTTACTGAATGATTCTCTGCATAGTTTACCACCAGACCCTCCACCTTTCACAAACCTCCCAACTATATGACCGCCATAAATTGCACAAGCCTGGAGTACTGCTAAGACTTATTTTATCTATGGTCAACTCTGCACAACACAGGATGGCTATATGCCTTACGAAATTCTCACACCAGTGCGACAATCATTTGACCGCTTAATACTAAAAGATTCATTTGAGCTGGTCGAATTATTGGACACCATCAATCTTAAACAAAAGTATACAGCATCACTGGACATTGCCTCTCTTTTCACTAACGCTCCCCTGGAAAAAACAATGAAGATTATCTGTGATCGCATAAAAGAGAAGAAACTGATATGCATATCGACATCCAAACTTGAGACGCTACTACTACTGTGCACATCTAATAATAAAATTCAACTTTCTTAAAAAAAATCGGTCTGCCAAGTTGAACTCTAGGTCCCGTTCTAGCCGACATCTTTATGACACTTATAAGGAACAAAATATTAATGACCTGGTTCTATACAACTTCCATGTAGATGATGTACTTGTATTAGTCATAACAGAAACCAGACAACAAATAAAATCGTTCCACTTCATCATGAACCAAGCCTCCAAGAATATCTCTTTGTCTGTTTACCAGGAACACCACACCTTATCGTTCTTAGACATCCTAATGTGACATCAAGTGGGTGACACCATCCAAAGAACAGTCTTGAGCAGTTTCCGCTATCAATATGGTATCTGTATAGCTTGCTTAGTTGATATTATAACCTGCAACTGGTATTCCTGGCCTCTCTTTTGTCTCTCATTATTATTTCATCATAGAGAGACGAGAGATCTGTTGACACAACACATCCTTGTATTGTCACTTGCTTCATCTGTTCATAATTGTCCACTTTTAAAAACTGCAGCTGCTTGTTTCCAGTAAATAATGTATATTATTCTGAGATATTCCCATCAGTTTTATTATCTTTTCAACATTTTAATTTGTAATATATAAACCACAATTATAGGTCTTTCAGTGTCTCTAAATCTCTCTATTAATATTCAGAATGCATATATTTGTTCTTCCTTTTCTTTCTACAAATCCATTCTATTCTAATATCCATATTTATTTTCCTTTTTGTACTTCTCATTTTAATTCTGAGTCAAAGTTTGGTGACATGGTTTACCAGGTTAGGTGTACGAATTTCTTTGCATTCTGTTACTCCTATTATCTTGGGTATAGCTATTAATTCAGATTTCTGCATGTCACCAATTATTTATAAAGATCATGCAACAGCTTAGTGAATATTTCTACTCCAGATATTCCAAATACTTCTAATCCATTTACCGTGAATTCATCTCATCTGGCCCTGCCATTTTTCCTTTCCTGAAAATAGAAAATGTAATTGTTGCTTCTGAAGAACCAAGTCTTTAAAAACAGATACGAAAATAAACAAGCAGCCATGGCATGATTGTCAGCCACACAACAAGAGTATCCAACGTGGCATGGCATGATTGCCAACCACACAACAAGAGTGTATCAATTAAGAGCTTGTTTGTTTCTTGTCTCTCTGGCTGTATGCAAATGACCTAAAGCTGGTGAAACAGAACTATGTGTATGTAGATATATAGCCACTTTGTCTATGATATATCAGTGATACATGCTACTGTCTATAATAAATGTCCATGATATATCAGTGATACATGCTACTGTCTACAATAAATGTGTGCTTTGGCCAAGCTGTTTGTGTTTCTTGTCTGTTATCCGGTTGGTTGGTAGGTGAATTCTCTGGGAGACTGAATCTTAAATCATAAAGTGTAGTGCATTAGTTCCCAGAAATACTGAGCCCTGAAAAAGACGTGCATCTATTGGGGTGAGGTTGATGTAGACTCCTCACACCTGATACCATCATACCGTCTCTATGAGAACTTGTGTGGCCAGAGTTGTCCTTCCCCATTCCAAGTTAAAACAAAGGGGTATGCAAGACTGGGTCTTCACACCAGTGCAGATGCATATTAGGATGTAGCCAAGTGAGGTTCCAGCACGGCACAGACTGACAGGCTCCGACTCAACGTGTAGTGCAGGAGACCCTGGTGTATGATACCACATCTATAACATTAGATATGCGGATAATACAGTATTGACTGCAGACAATGAACATAATCTACACCGGTGGGGAATCCCCCGCCCCCAGGGGAATTTTAGGGTTTCCAGGGATTGGGGGGGGGGGGAATTAAGATTATTTCAAGATCGCGTTAATATTTGAACCGATTACTTGATATTGTTTTTCCATCCATACTTTACAATTTTGTACTTCTCGCCCTTCTGAAATTCATTTTATAATGTAAATATCACGTTTTATGTAGACGTCTAGACTTGTTCTAGTATGTGTTATTAAATTTAGCTTCCATTTTTACGTATACTATGTAGTGGGGGGGGGGGGGATTTATAGGGAGGAAACACGAAAAGGGGAGGGGGGATTACATTGTGAGGGGTGCATGGGCCAAAAAAGGTTGAGAACCACTGATCTTCAACATGTGGATGCGGTTGTAGCAGACGGGGAACAATTAAGGTTAGAATTAAACTAAGAAACCCGGGAAGGTTAACCCGGTCAACAAATGCCGCAGAAATCGGCCTAACGGCGCAAGAACGCAGCTCTGCTGTAAACAGGCACAACGCAATCACATCCGAAAAAAAAACCTCCGGATGAACGCAGAAGAAGAAGAAACTAAGAAAAAAGTTATATTACCCACTTCCAAGAAGAAAGGAATACCACAATCAGCAGCTAAGTAGATGGGATAATTTTTAAACGGGTGAAGAGGTACAATTATAAATTGACCATGAAGGGCTATTGTTGGCCGACTTTAAAGAACCTAGTGTCAACATCAACTCTACCCACTACGTGGAAACACTAGACAAACTGCAAAAAAAAAAAAAAACAACATAAAGAATCAACGACCCGGCATGCTTTCTCGCGGTGTGATTTTGTTGCACAATAATGCTCGTGTGCATGTTGCAAAGATTGTACAGGAAGAAGTGGGGAATTCTGCAATATCCAGCCTATAGTCCCGATTAGTCACCATGTGATTTTCATTTGTTCGGACCTCTGAAAAAGCTCTCAAGGGGCACCGATTTCACACAGATGCAGACGTAATGAACGCGGTAAAAACTTGATTCAATGAGCAGCCACAATCCTTTTTTTTTTTTTTTGCGGACGGCATTCGCCGTCTACCTAGGCAATGGGATGCTTGCCTGAATGCCTACGGTGACTTCTTCTGACCAACCCATGGTGCATAATTCATTCAAAATGAATGCTTTGTTTAATTCTACGACACCTGTTAATGTTTCTTTCATGTTTTTGTAATAAAGCCATTGGAACGGGTATCAAATGAACGTCCCTAATAGTAATATTAAGTCCCATGGGTGATGGTTGTGGAAATGTGGTTTCTGAGGAAAAGGAATAGAATACCATGGGCAGACAGAAAGTCCTTCAAGAATCAAATGAAGATCGTAAACTGATTAGAGACATTAGACGTAGACAGTCAAATTTTTTTGGGCATGTTATGAGAAGAAATGAATTCGAGAACTTGGTGACAACTGGCAAGATCGAAGGGAAGAGACCAAGGGGAAGACCGAGAAGTAAGTATCTTAATGGCATGGCCACGTGGCATGGTCGAGACAGAAACACGGAGCTGATCCACGACTCTGGTGATCGAGTGAGATGGCAGAACATGACCGCCCACGCTTATCGGCATGGCACATGATTGATGGAAGGATGGGATGCTTGATCGACGAAGCGACTGTCTATATCTGCCATTGGCATATATACAGTTGTTTCCCCTATTCAACCCCCTTTAATTTGATATATAATACAACACGTCTGCTACCATAATAACAACCTTAAGTCACAACTGTGACACACCACTACCTGTCACTTCCGCCACCCCTTTTATTTAAAAATCCAAACTTATGTTTTGTTTGGCACGGAAAAACCACAACCCGCGATCTCTGGCATATGTCTATAGATCTCATTACACGCTCACGGTACAATGACAACAAACCAGGAAACAGTACACTTCCTTGTCCGATACCCCTCGTTATGTGCTGGAATGTTCCTAAATGGTTGCAGATTCCTTTAGCTGTTGTTTGCTGCAAATATCATCATCATCCATTGCCTTGCCGGCTGGCGTGGGCAATCATGCTTCTCCTAAAACGTCCATCTCCGGCGGTATGGATTAATTCATGGATCAATTCCTTTCCTTGCCACGACACAAAACTGTCAGGAATTTTCTCACACTTTCTACCACTATCTTTCTTTCCATAAATCTTTCCGGTTGTCACAGCATGTTTCAGTTTTTGTCTTCTCATCATGTGGCCACAAATAATGACTGCTTCTGTCTGATGTTTGTGATAAGTTGTCTTTGCGACGTAGCTTCCCTCAAAATGTCCTGATTGCTCATTTTGACTGTCCAATTAATTTTCAGCATTCTTCCATAAAACCACATCTCCAAGGCTTCCAGGAAGTTTTTTCGCCTGTTTACTAATTGTCCGGGATTAGCAGCCGTATTTTAATTAAAACTGGTTCTATGTAACATGCAAGAACTCTTTTTCTGACTTTCAAGGACAAGGACAGTAACTTATGCTGTAAATATATGTAATTTATTATAAACACTCCTAGTAAACGAATGAAAAACAAAACAACAACACACTCACGCACGAACGCCCGTGCGCGCTCGCACACACACACACACACACACACACACACACACACACACACCACACACACACACACACACACACACACACCACACACACAAATGATTCAATGGAAGTACGAGTAGTTGAGTTAATAAAGACATGTCTGAATGAAAGGGTGAATGTCTAAATAAATGAAAGAACAGTGTTTGCATGAATAAGCGAGCGGTTGAATGGCCGATCAATGGTTGAATGACTGAAGGCACGAGTGAGTGAATAAACGAATGACTGATTTAGATTAAATAAAAAAGTGAATGCATGGCTGACGAAACGTTAGAATGAATGAACCAATTCATGATTGAATGAACGAATGAGCTTGTGAATGAAAGAATGCTGGAGAGACTGTTAGTTGGCCCCTATTCCGTGGGAGAAAGCTTAAAAAAAAAAAAAAACAGCACAGGTGGACATATCTGAGAAATGAATCATTCATAAGTGTATCAGGCCCTGACACAACCCACCCTGCCCTGTGCTGTGTCTGTATCGACCCATGCTCCATATTGATGTGTCAAGCACGCGTGAAAGCGACACTTCTGTCAAGCCCGACAGTCTTGTCCTTCTCAACGACATCTGTGTGATGGTTGAGTTTCGAGTTCACGTGACATGTTGCTATGCAGCAGCGGCAGCAGACACTGCGCGTGAGTCATGCTTAAGGCGTGTCCCCAGCGCTCATTGTTACCACAGGTAGATCTCTGGCCAGCCTGCAGGTGAGCAGTTTCTTTAGCACGGTGAGTACATTTATTAATTTATAAACTTTTAGTAACTTATTCTACTACATCTGATTTCTCACTGGAGCATAGATACTCAGCCATCTCATGGTAAACTTAAACCATTTTCTACCTGTGATCTCTCACTGTAGCATAGATACTCAACCACCTCACGTTAAACTTAAACCATTTACATGTACTTACTACCCGTGATCTCTCACTGTAGCATGGATACTCAACCACCTCACGTTAAACTTAAACCATTTACATGTACTTACTACCCGTGATCTCTCACTGTAGCATGGATACTCAACCACCTCACGTTAAACTTAAACCATTTACATGTACTTACTACCCGTGATCTCTCACTGTAGCATGGACACTCAACCATCTCACGTTAAATCCTGCAACCATTTACCACCTCTTGTTGCGGACGCCTCCAAGGTTGTATGATACTCATCTGTCTGCAGTTGTCTCCATTGTATAAGGAGTTCCGTGTTCACGCTCGTTGGTTAATGTAGTCAGTAAAGGACACCTTTACACCTCCAGTAAAGGACACTTTTACACGTCCAGTAAAGTACACTTTTTCACGTCCAGTAAAGGACACCTTTACACTTCCAGTAAAGGACACTTTTACACGTCCAGTAAAGTACACTTTTTCAAGTCCAGTAAAGGACACCTTTACACGTCCAGTAAAGGACACTTTTACACGTCCCAAGGCTAAACTGGGTACATGGTGCTAGTCACGTGTTTGTATAAGCCAATGTGCACTTGCCTGTCTCCGTGGCGAAGGGTTTACGAACGCGGTTCGTAATCCCGTATACCTGCGTTCAAAACACAGCTGCGCGCGATTTGGCAGTAGACCGCGTTGCATTGGTTTTGCGCTGTTATCGGCGCTGGTCGTTGAGAAAGCAATGGCAAACTACTGAAAGTAAACTTGCCAAGAGATCACAGCTGCAGAAATGCTGGTGTTGACTGCGATGTCCTGTAAAAATGGTATGCAAAAAAAAAATTGCACTTGGTAGGTGATGTGATAAGTATCACGCCAGCCGTCTTTACCCACCAAGACATTTTCTGATACCCATGTTAGGCTAAATACCCATGTTAGGTTAAATACCCATGTTAGGCTAATTCCACCTGGCAGCCATGTTTGTTGTTGTGTTAATTCGAAGCCGCTCCGGTGTAGATGGAGGCCATGGCCAACATTCTGGCAGATGAACGCAGTTATTTCCCCTGCGGGTTTGATTTCTCGCCTGTCTCAACTTGTCGCCTTCTTTGTTTATGTAGTCTTTTGTTTATGTTTTTGTTGTATTGGTATTACTAAATAAACAGGCACATGTGATTTATTTTTATAGGCTCCTAACTCACTGATCAAGATGGAAAGTGACTATTTGAGAAAACATTATTGAATATGATTATCATCAACTTATTCCAGGCGCTTTTACCGTCCTACGTTGTCTCATGCAACTCCCCCACCCCCCCCCCCCAGTATGATCCTTTCCTCTGTATTTTTCAGTGTGTCCTTTTCAATTTCTTTTACCACGCGCGTTCCAGAGAAAACGCTGTTCAGTTATACTATCAGCAAGCTGTCTATTTGTGTCTCCTTTACAAAACGATGGTCTTTTCCATGCCTCTTGATTCGTATACATTTGTTTACTTTTCGCAATGATCTAGTGATTCTGCCATTTCATTTCATCCCTTCTATTCTGTGCTGGCACCGGTTAGTAAATGTTTATAGTTTATGACTGATTGGTTTAGTTGTGCCCCGTGTTTCCGATCCACACAAGAGTACTGGTTTTATCTTAAAGTTAAATATTCCAAATTCAGCAATAAAGCACTGGAAATGGTCCATACGCTGATACAAATTTAACTATTCCAACTACAGATAGTTGTTACTTTGACATGATATTCATATTACATTAACCCTCATTAACCCCTGACAGCTATTACATTCAAGCAGCAAATGTTGCGTGGAGCAGAACGAGGTAAAACCCCTATAAGTTTAGAGTTAATAGCCTTTGCAGGACGATGCCAGCAACCCCAATCCCAGGTCGATGGTCTAGGCAATTTTACATTAAGTAGTTTGCTTCCTGAACGAGAACTCAACCTTTAAGTCAAGCTGACTGGCAAAGGGGTTGAACCTCCTGCCTCACAGTCGGCGCACCGGGACTTTCCGCTAAAGCGCATTAAGCGGCGCGGCCACCAGAACCTCTAGGGCAGTGGTTCTCAACCTTTTTTGGCCCATTCCCCCTTCACCATATTTTCAGAACGCCATTCCCCCCTTCCTAACAAAAATTTGGCCCGTTCCCCCCTTCACCGTATTTTCAGAACGTCATGCCCCCCCCCCCCTTTCATATTTCCTATCTAAAAAATCCCCCCACCCCTACACAGTATACGTAAAAGTGGAAGGCAAATGTAATAGCATATACTAAAACAAGTCTAGACATCCACATAAAACATGATTTGTGAGTCTATTTACTTTATAAAATGAATTTTAGAAGGACGAGACATACATAACTGATAAAGTATGAAGGGAAAAACTATGTCCAAGTAATCGGTTTTGTATTAACACGATCTTGAAATGGTCTCCATCCCCCCCCCCCCCCCTGGAAACCCTGAAATTCCCCCTGGGGGGGGGAATTCCCCACCGGTTGAGAACCACTGCTCTAGGGGTTAGATAATCTGTAATTAATAGGATGTTTACGTATTTAGTCAGTTGACCTTGACACGCAGTGTTTGACTTAGAGAGAACAACGATAAGAGTGTTTGCCAGTGCCGTGCTGCACGTTCCGATCAAGATTAGAGCCCGGTGTTATCGAGGGGTGCCACAACGGCGTTTTGATTTTCTCCGTAGTACGCCTTTGTCTTTCGAACTTACTGGAGTTGAGTTGAATTAAGTTGGGTTGAGTTGGGTAATGAACCGATATCACGGCACTCGGGACATTCCCATACATGTGCTCCGTCCTCATTTTCAACAACCAGCGATGAGTCCCAATACTAACTGCGCCAGGTTATGTCATATTATGTGTTCGTCCGGTCTTTCCTCCGAGTACTGAGTGTCGGCCAAATCCCCTAGTCACTCTCTCCCACATCATTCTTTCCAGGCATCGATGATGTATCTTTTCTTCCACACTATACAGACGATCCTAAAGGACACTGACTACATCTGTCTCAAGTGCGGTGCAGATCCAGCCAATTTGTTCGCCTACTCGTTTCCCACCACACCAGCATATCCTGAAGAAAAGATTCAACGGATGCTCCATATTCTTGACTTTTCAGTCCGTTACAGTCAAGACACGTGTGCCCCGCCTTTCCTCCAGCCAGCGGAACGCCTCAACGTCCCCCAACACCTTCCACTCTCAGATAATATGACGTAATAACAGTTCTGGAGAGTTTGAGAAATGCTCCATAACTCGATCAAGGAAAAACCCAGAACCTCACTTTCCGTTGGTAGAGGACTGGAAACATACAACGATGTGGCAAACGCAGCTCTGGGGAATCAGTATCCACCTGGATTAGTGGACAGTTCCGGGGTGCTCTTTGTTGTTAGCGAAAGTTCCACAGAGAAGGGGACTCAATGACCGTGGCAACTTAAAGGGTAGCTGAAGGCCGTGGACTTAGTTCAAGTTTGTGGGTGTGGAAAGCAAGGGGTAACTACTACATATTGCATCCCAAGACACTAAAAATGGACACGGATAAAAATCTCACAGATCTGAAGGTAAGGTCCCCAGGCCAGGCAGATCATTAAGGCGAACTGAGGAACATACCAATGACGGAGAAGTTATGGGTGGTAGAGACCGGGCGGCAATGCACCTGTTGGTGCCACAGTGGGAAGCTCTGTCACTGGGCAGCAGAAGAAAGTGGGGATTTGAACATGGTACATCAGAAGGTTAAAGCAGGGCAGAGCCATCATGGTTAATGGGGCATTAGCAATACTGGGGTTTTGCCACTGACTTCGAGCTCAAGTATAATCGATATACATGCTGGTAGTACTGGTCGCTGCTTCTACTAGTGATCGCATTGGGCTGATGTTTATGTGTGGATTAGCTTTTCCTTTTACCAATGCCCATCTCTATCAAGCAAACCCACTACCATTTCTGAGGTATATGTAATTTACATCCTCTAGGCAGGGACGAGAATTCAACAATTAATTCCAACCGACTGGTGTAGGGATTGAACCCACTACCAGCCATCATAGCACCGGAAATAAAAGATCTAGCGCGTTAATCCTTTCAGCAATGTCGACATCTTTTAAATAAATACAACTGACATACTGGAAATTTCGGAACCCAGGTGTGGTAGGCTAGGACACTTTGTGGCCTAAACAGGACGTAGATTTATAATTTCACGGAAAAGAACAAAGTTGACAGAGCAGGATGAGCTTTCTCTGGACATAGAAAGTTTCTTCAGCACCCTCAGGATACAGTCGAGTCAACGATCGACTAATTACTGTCAGACCTGATACGTCGATCCACTCCCCCAGGATCAAGAGGGAGTATACACCTGGTTATTATAACAGAAAACAGCAACCGCCCAGACCCTGAAGTGAGCTGTCGTACACGAGTCAGGGACGGGCTAGGCAAACTTTAAGCCACCACCCAGACCTCTGAGTATGTGTTACTACCTGCCTGTGTTTATCAAGAAAATATTGTACAATTATTACCAGGACAAAACGAAACAGTTGAGTGGAGTCAAGAACCAACATCACAGCATTCAGGACATTCCCTTACGTGCTCAACCATCATCTTCAAGAGCCAGCGAAGAGTCCCAGTAATAATGGATACCATTAGCATTTTGATTACGTCCACTTGACCTTTTCTCGGAGTGTTGATTGTCAGGTCAGATCCCTTGGTCACTCCCTGTAGCTCCATTCTCTCTAGGCAGTGAAGATTTACAGTTTCTTCCACGCTGCGCTGTACACGTGATCACAAAAGCCAGTGACCACAATCTGCCGTATCATGGACCATTACACCACCCATAAGTGCAGACAAGGCAAATATGTTCGTCTGCTCGATTCCCACCTGGGGAAGCGATACAACGGATACTCCGTATCTTTGATTTTGGAATTGAAGAATGCCACTCTGCATGTAACATCTGGACCTGCTGTGTGAGTTCGGTCACAATCACAACATGTGTGTGCTGTTTGACCTCCCGACTAGTGAACGCCACTGTGAGCGCCTCCACCTCCATTCTCAGACTAAATGTTGTGGTATCATATGCCAAACTCTCCTGGATTAAACGTCGCCCATTAACCTTCCCCGTGAAGCAACATATATTTCTTTCAACTCTAAACACCGAATATAGATAGATGATTACATCACCTGGGCACGAATTGCGGTAAATCAATTGTTGTCAGCACCCTCCCCCATTGTGCACAACTTGCCAGCCAATCCCTACATTCCCGGTCCAATGTGATTATGACCTGCACAGATCTGACCTTTCCTCGGGCATTCTGACCCACTCCTCTCCTCTCCCAGTGTTCTCAAACATACACACTTTTCTGATTGTATCCTCAGCCACAGCCATCCATGATTGTCCAAACGAAACAAAACGCTACCGTTTCGAAACTCGTGCTTCTGTGCAAAATGTAATGACAGTAACTATCCCAGATTTTTGTTCCCAGTTCATAAAAAATTAACTTAATGTGTTTTTTCTTCATCAAGACGACGCTCCAGTTGGGGAAACCCTAGAACAAACACGCGAGAGATGAACATATACATGATGGCAAATAGGATCATAGATATCTGCACGATAACAGCCTGTACAAACTCTACATGTTTCGCCAGCCATGATTGTTATTTGATTTAATACTGGTTATTCCGAGACTAGAACAATGTGTGATAATTATGTGGTGGGGAGGACACGACGTACAAAAAATTAGATTTGTAGAGAGCATGCATCTTTCCATTGCATACATACGCCTGTGATACCTGGACAATTGGGTACTAAACAAGGCTGAAGCAGCGCATAAATGCCTTTGATATAAATGTTTTAGACGAGTTGTTAGAATATCTGTGAGACTAAGAGAAACGAACAAATGCATCCATACTTGATTCAGAAGCTGATATGATAGAAGGTTGCATATTAACAAGACGATCAAACGAAAAGAAATTGAAATATTGATTGGTCACATTGAACCGTCGCATGAAAGTTTGGAGACATCAATGACAATATGGAGGGTATATGCTTGGGAAGAGGACGGCTACAGAGAAGATGGGTGCAGGAGGTGGCGTATGGTCTCCAGTATGGGTGTATCAGACGCGGGACATCTTGCATTACTGATCGTGATAGGGTTTCCGGACAGGTTGTTCTGTTTGAGTGAGGTTCTGCAAAAGACATACTACTGTAATGAAATATGAATATCCGAGACCACGTAGCGTGAACGACAACCAATTAACCAACGCTGCATACTTCACTTGCCCTGGCTTTTATTGTGAGTGATTTTCACTGCACAGGAACGAGCATCAGTGGGGACGGCGTACGTTGCTGTGAAGTTGGAACTGTAGATTCGTACTACTCAACATAACTTGCCCTGATTTGTTATTCGATACAATGATTGTTAATCTGAGACTCACGTCGCAGCGAGCCGATACAAACTTCACACTTTACCTAGATCCTGGTTAGACTATTCTAGCTATATGATTAGTTAATCTGAGGCCCTGCAGAGAAATACTTAAATAAACTTTAACCTCACAATAAGAATGTCTTCACGACGTAAAACCCAAATGTTTCGATCATCATCTCACAGTGCCATGTGCCGCTGGCGTAGGCGTTTCCCTGGGCTCTTTCCCAGATGCTTCTGTGAACTTTGGTTTTCTGGATCAACTCTGCTGATTATATTCCTCCATGCCACCGTACCTCAAAACCATCCAGATATCATTCCCTTGGTCGCCTCTTCCTCTCTTCACCTACGATCTTTCCAGTTTGTCACGATGATTCTCCAATGCCTCTCTCAATCACATGACAGAAATGAAAGATGTTTGTCTACATATATTCCATATTGTTTTTATAATGTATCTGTTTCATTAGCCTAGTTTAAAGGCAGTCGATGTATTACATCTGACAGCCAAGGAATCGCAACATTCGTCTCAGAAACCACACTCTGTTGCTTCAACTTTCTTCTAATTTGTTACATTTACATTCCAAGATTCACTGCCATAACACCCAAAACTTGGTTCTACTACGCATTTCAACCTACTCTTTCTTACATTCAGGGATAGTGACCTATGTCTAAACATAACTCTTCATTGAATTCTGAAATGTGCAGCCATCTAGTTTATGCCCTATTCTGCTGCTTAACTTCTCCTGTTATGTAACTCGTCCATCTGATTGTATAAATGTCCCTATGTATCTAAAATTATCCACTTGGGTAAGAAATTTATTTCCTTCTATTTCTATGTCACATTTTTGTGTCACTTTTCTTGAATCACCATTGTTAAGGTTTATTCTTGATATTCAAGGACAGTCTTTCCTTGCACTCTCTGGTTACTACAATGCCCAACAATTGTTGTATAATTGGCTGTTGATTTATCCGCCCCAATACTGTGTCCATCGCATAGCGTAGATTATTTATATTTAACACTCCAACTATTATTCCTGGCATCTCTTTGATCTCTCTCATTATTTACTTCGCTAGATAGGGAGAAGAGATCTTGTGGACAAGACACACCCCTGTCGTACTCCTAGTTTTATCCGTTCGTAACTACCCAGCTTTATTTCCATTTTTTCATTGCTGCTACCTTATTCATGGCGTCCTCTCTCCGTCATATTTACTTCCCTCCCTTGACGTAGCTTCATGTCTGCTATCCGACACAAATCGGGCACGGTTCTGCACAACGGCTATTACCGTCATAACTCTCTCACGCCCTGCATTGTATTATA